>CP092870.1:67940797-68284140 GCA_030710605.1 Cordylochernes scorpioides | reverse complement strand
TAGACGCGTGAGATTATTTTTGAAATTAAACAATTTCTACTGCCCTTACTGCAATATGGAAAAAAAAATAATGGGAGGGCCTGGCTCATCAGTGGTGAACCCTCTAAGCGGTTTCGCCAGTTTAATCTACCATTTTTTCATATTGCAGTAAGGGCAGTAGAAATTGTTTAATTTCAAAAATAATCTTACGCGACTAAAATAGTTTCGAATTTTCATAACAGATGGCGCATTAGTGCATCAAAATATACATATGTGTGTAAAACAAAGGCATCTCCTTATCGTGCAACTGAAAGTTGCTGATGGCTTGCACCATCTATCGGAATAAATATCAACTATTCTCGTTGATTTTTAATTATTCCAGAATTGGCCAAATACCCATTCTTGATTAATCAAGAAAAGCTAACCACGAATGGGTATTTGGCCAATTCAGGAATAATAAATAATCAACGAGAATAGTTATTTATTCCGATAGATGGTGCAAGCCATCAGAAACTTTCAGTTGCACGATAAGGAGATGCCATTTTTATATAATTTATGCACCTTATCCCAGTACAATATTACATTTGTACTCTTTTTTTTTTCATATACATATATGTGTAAAATAAAAAGAGGCACCTCTCCCTTTAATATGTTATATATGTGTGTGGGACACAGGATATCGTCCACACTCACCCCGGGCTCAGTTTCCTCCAGGACTCCACGCAGTTCCACTCCCGCTACATCGCTACGGTAAGTTACCTACTGTTTAACCTTGGCTGGAAGCGGCGTTCTACTTCCAACCCTTATACCTCCGCCGCTTACCTCACTAGTAAGTGCAAGTAACCAAACGGGGGCGTTCTGGTATGCTTGTTAGTATAAATGTTGAACTGCTTTTTACGTATGTAGATATATGGTGTACTTACAGTAAAAGCAATCGCTAACTACCCACCAGGATTATCATGGCCTGTACCATGTGTAGACATGTGGTGTACTTACAGTAAAAGCAGTCGCTAACTACCCACCAGGATTATCATGGCCTGTACCATGTGACAATTGACAATTAAAATTACTTTATTGACCGCTTAGTCAATTAAAAACACTCCGGAGAGTTAAGCAATAAAAAGTATTTACAACAACAAATCAACAGGGGGTGCCCTCAAAGAGGGTCTGTGTTAGGAAGGCAAGGAGGCCCTGAGCTCAGAAAGCCTCCCGCGAAGAAAAGGATCCAAGTCCAGAGCGCGCTCCAAGAGAGCGTCAAGGAGCTGAGCCAGAATGTTCCTTTGCCTGGGCAAAAGTTGCTCGATGAGTTCCTCCCTTTCCCTGGGGTTTAGGGTCGCATCCGCGAGATCTGATTGGTCGATTCCCGATTTGGACGTAGGCCCCAAGTCGGGTTCTTTCATGAAGATGTGATATAGAGATTGCGACATGTTCCATTGGGTCAGGGCCGGATTATCCTCCAGGGCAGGCGGCGGAGGTGTCATCACAGCAGGCATCAGTTCTTCGCTGTGGGAAGTAGGTGGCGTTGGCCCAGAAGGCCGAGGCGCAGGCAGTGGGGGTGTTGGAGGCACTGCTGGTGTTGTCCTGAGCTCCGCCTTAACCTGGCCAAGGTAGACATGTGTAGACTTGTGGAGAGCAGGTGATGTTGGCCCAGCAGGCCGAGGCGCAGGCGGTGGGGGTGTGTCTCGCTCTTTCTCCGTCATTGGATCGTCCTCCTCCATGTCCGTCGGGGCGGGCGGCGGAGGTGTCATCAAAGGAGGTGTCAGTTCCTCCCTGTGGGTATGGGCAGCATAGGCTCAGCGGGCCGAGGCGCAGGTAGTAGGGGTGTTGGAGGCACTGCAGCTGGTGTTGTCCTCAGCTCAGCTTTGACTTGCCCGAGCACTTTGTAGAGGTTGCTGGCTGCTCCGGGCCTCAGATCCAATATTTGCCTGATCAGGCCGGCGAGGGCGTCGCACTGCTGAGGCGACAGGAGGGGTCCATTCCTCTGCGCCTTGGTCCTCGAGGAGAGGAAGTCCAGGACCTCCTCCCGCCCAAGACCAAGGGCGTCCGTCTCAGCGAAGGACACGCTGGGGTGCCTCTCGATGAACGCATCCAGGTCGACTCTCGTTGCGTTCTTTGCCGATAACGTGGAGGACGCAGAGGTCTCCTCCACGATGGACATTTCCACGTCCGGTGTTGGGGCCGCAGGCCCGAGGGTCTTCTGGGCGGGCAGAGGGTTACGCGGGGCAACGAGGTCCGGCCGAGCGGGAGGCGGCTCAGGATGTTGTGAACCGGCCGGGCGAGGGCCCACGGGACCCTCAGGCGCCTGCAGGGGCGGAGCAGGGGTCACAGGTGGAGGGGCAGAAGGCGTCTCCTCCATAGGCAAGGCCGGGGCCGCTGGTGTTGGACGGTTCTGCTGCCGGGACACGGTGGACGATGCACCAGGTGGAAGGGGTGCCGGTTGTGGCTGGCCGTTGTTGGAGGCTCTCCCAGGATTGATAGGGCAGTTGGCCCTACGGTGACCCTGCCGGCCGCATCTGGAGCACTTGACTCCATATGAGATGAAAGCCGAGAGGACGTTACCTTTGTTTCTGATGTCGACGCGGGTCGGGATCTTTTCCAAGGCAATGCCCTCCTTTAGGATGATGAATGCCTCTCGTCGGCCATCCGTGAAGGTATACCTTCCGGCTCTCAGCCGGATGGGGACGATGGAGGTCACGTCACCGTAGGGCTTGAGGGCCTCGATGACGGCGGCGTCGTCCACGAAGAACGGCAAGTTTCCGACGGTGATTCTTTCCGCCCTTTTCTTAAAAGGGAAGGCCCTGAGGTGGGTGTGCCCAATATCAAGACCGTCCTTTATGAGTCGCTCGGCCAGGGCCTTGGTGGACAGGCCTACCAGCATATGGCCTTCCATTTTCATTACCTGGAGGACATTCCCGGCTCCTCCGACTAGCTCTTCCACCGCCTGCAGGTAGTGGGTGGACCCGAAGTCCGGGCAGTGCTCCACGAAGACGCAGTTGTCTTCTGTTGAAGAGCGCTGGCGTGCTCTGGCGTCGGCGATGTCGGCTCGGGTAGCCCTGATCACCTGGACCTCCGTAGCCCTACCCGCAGGTGGTCGACTTCGCGGGGTTGCGCCGGTCCTTCCGGAAGTTGCGATGCCGCTGGAGCGCTGCTCGACAGGGCGGCCTGGCGAATCCCTTCGTCTTCGCTTGTGTTTGACCTCGGTGTAGCCATCTCCACCTGATTCTGAAGCCTCTATTTGCTCGGCCCAGTTCGTCGCAGCGGTCAAGGCGCCGCTTGTTGATGGCGTGACGTCAGCGACGCAAGCCGCGGCGAAATTTGCATGCTTTCTGTCAATGGCCAGATTAGCATAGTTGCCACTTACAATAGCTATTCTCGAATTTTCATCCTGAAATTGGTTTTCCGCGGATATTTCCGCAACGGTTTGACTGTCAGAGCCGAGCCTTCCAGGCTCATGCTCAGCTCGATGAGGGCTTCCAGCCCATACCAAATTTGTCGCTTCCAGCGACATTTTTCCGCTCGCCAGAGGCGAGAATTACGGAGCTCGCGCGACGCGTGCCCGCACGGTCAACGTAGACATGTGGTGTACTTACAGTAAAAGACAGTCGCTAACTACCCACCATGATTATCATGGCCTGTACCATGTGCAGACATGTGGTGTACTTACAGTAAAAGACAGTCGCTAACTACTCACCATGATTATCATGGCCTGTACCATGTGTAGACATGTGACAATGACAATGAAACAGACTTTATTGACTGTTCAGTCAATGATTACACTCAAAGAGTGAGGAAAGATTTACAATTATTTATAATTATCTCTTGACTCTGTCAGGAGCCCAGAGCCAGCCTGAGCTCAGATAATCCACTTTGGATAATAGGATGGCAGTCGCGAGCGTGCTCAGCGACAGTGCCGAGAAACTCGGCGAGGATGGGTTTGTGTCTACGTGAAAGAGACGTAAGGAGTCGCTCCCGCCACTTGGGCCAAATGAACGCAAATGAGATATCGATTTCTTCTAGTCCATTCTCGAATAGGGGCCTTAAGGCTTGTTCCCAATTTAGTTTTTCGAGTAGGCTATATATATGAGCCTCGCACGCAGACTCTAGCTCTTCCTGCTCCTTCTCTTCCTGGGTCAACGGGGCAAACAGTGGAAACGTAGGTGTTACGATGTCTTGTGTTGACTCCTCCCTGTGGGGAGTAGGCGGCGTCGGCTCAGCAAGCTGAGGCGCAGTGTGGGCCGTGGGGCCATTGCTCAGCTTCTCCCGAGATGGGGCGGGGGGCGCTGGTGCAGGAGTTGAAGTATCTATAGGTAGAGCCATGGGCGCCGGTGGAGGTTGTCCAGGCACAGCAGGCTGAAGAGACGCAGCTGAAGCCGCAGGAAGAACGCCGGAAACCTCCATGGCTGGATCTGGAGGCGGTGGCGCAGGAGACGCGGCTGATGCCTGTCGAGGCAGCTCAGGCGCGGTCACTTGAGAGACATTGGTAGTGGAGGATGGTGAAGCCCGTCTGGGGCCGGTGAACTGCCCAGTGAGCAAGGGACAGTTAGCTCTTCTGTGTCCCTGGCCACGGCATCTAGAGCACCTGATCCCGGAGGTCAGGTACATAGGCCAGGCCTCACCTTTTATTCTTATATCGAGGCGGGCAGGGATGGACTCGATGTTCATGCCGTCATGTGGGACAATATACGCCTCTCGGCGGCCGTCGGTGTAGACGTATTTACCAGCTTTAAGCTGTTTGGGGACGATGGAAGTGACCCGCCCATAAGGTAGAAGGGCGTCGATGACGGAAGCATCCTTCACAAAGAAGGGGAGGTTCCCTATGGTTATTTTAGCAGCTCTTCTGTAGAAGGGGAAGGTCCTGAGGAGCATGCCCTCAACCTCGAGCCCTTCATTGATCAGGCGCTCCGCCAGGGCCTTGTTTGCCAGTCCCAGCAGGTAGTGGCCATTCATCTTCGTGACCTGGACAACGTCATTGGTCCCTCCGACCATTTCATCGATTGCCTTGAGATAATGGTAAGGCTCGAATTCAGGGCAGTGCTCAACATAGAGACACTGCTCCTCAGTAGAAGACGCCTGCCGCGCCCTGGCCTCCACGATGTGTGTTCTCGTGGTCTTTATTTCTTGTGCCCGAGGCACCCGTTCCGTCGATGATCGTTGACGGCGGTAGAATCCAGAGCGACTGGCGTTGCTGGAATGTGCGGCCGTTACAGGTGATTCCGCCGAGCCGCGGCGTCTCCTTTTGCCATGGACGACGGTGAAGCCGTCCCCGGATGCAGGAGTCACATCCTTTGAGGAATCCGTCCAACTTCGTTGGGCCTTGATGGCGCCGTTGAAAGGCGTATCAATCGCAAATTCGAACGACGTCGCCGAATTTGAATCTTTACCGCCAGCCGGCGAATTTGCATGATTTTCAATTGTTCTTAAATAAATAGAACATTTGTTCTTCAAATCGAAATTTTGAGATTTCTCCGCACAGGGGTGAGCTTTTTGGCCGTGCCTAACAGGCATTTGTTCGGCGTTGAATGAGCTATCCGCCCATACCAATTTCGTCGCTATCCGCGACATTTTTCCCTCGCCAGAGGCGAAAAACTCAGGAGCTCGCGCGACGCGTGGCCGCACGGCCGAGTGTAGACCTGTGGTGTACTTACAGTAAAAGCGGTCGCTGAAAACCCACCATGATTATCATGGCCTGTACCATGTGTAGACATGTGACAATTAATTGACAATTAAACAATTTTTTATTGTCATCTTAGACAATCGGCAAACTACAAAGAGTTAAGTAACAATGTTCAAAGGCGGTGTCCTCACCGAGGGTCGTCTGGACTCAAGCAGGTAGTAATTTCCTGAGTGCGGACATACATTCGAGTATAAAAGGATCTAATTCTCGAGCGCGCCTGATGGCGGTGCTCATGAGTCCACCGAGGGTGTACCTATCCCGAGTGGGTAGGCGCTTGATGAGGGGCTCCCTATCCCCGGGGTATAGGATTGCTCTTATGATGTCATCCACGTCAACCCGCGATTGGAATCGGTGCTCCAAGTCGAGTTCGAATTCACGATCCAATTCATGCATTAGATCTCTTAGCGCCTCCCAGCGCTTGTCCATCAGAGCTCTATCCATTTGGGTGGATAGTGGAGGCGGAGGTGTCGCCATGGCCAGTGTCGTCGAATCCCCATGGGGGACGGGTGGTATTGGCCCAGCGAGCCGAGGCGCAGGCGGTGGGGGTGCACAGCGCTCTTCCTTCGTCATTGGAACGTCCTCCTCCATCTCCGCCGGGGCGGGCAGCGGGGGTGTTCTGAGAGCAGGTGACAGTTGTTTCCCGTGGGAAGTGAGCGGCACCGGCTCAGATGGTCGAGGCGCAGGCAGTGGAGGTGTGGGCACTGCGGATGGTGTTGGCCTCAGCTCAGCTTTGACTTATCCGAGGACTTTGTAAAGGTTGCTGGCTGCTCCGGGCCTCAGATTCAAGATTTGCCCGATTAGGCTGGCGAGGGCGTCGCACTGCGGAGGCGACAGGAGGGGTCTTTTCCTCTGCGCCTTGGTCCTCGAGGAGAGGAGGTCTAAGACCTCCTCCCGCCCAAGACCAAGGGCGTCCGTCCCAGCGAAGGACACGCTGGGGTGCTTCTCGATGAACGCGTCGAGGTCGACTCTTGTTGCGTTCTTTGCCGATGACGTGGAGGACGCAAAGGTCTCCTCCACGATGGACATTTCCACGTCCGGTGTTGGGGCCGCAGGCCCGAGGGTCTTCTGGGCGGGCAGAGGGTCGCGCGGGGCAACGAAGTCCGGCCGAGCGGGAGGCGGCTCTGGATTTTGTGAAATGGCCGAGCGAGGGCCCACGGGACCCTCAGGCACCTGCAGGGACGGAGCAGGGGTCACAGGTGGAGGGGCAGAAGGTGTCTCCTCCATAGGTAAGGTTGGGGCCGCTGGTGGAGATGGCCGAGGTGCGGATGGATGGAGCACAGCTCGGGCCACGGGAGGAGCGCTGCAAACCTCCATGGCTGGATTGGAGGGTGCCGGCGCAGGAGGCTGGGCTGCTGACCGCTGAGGCGGTGCAGGGGTGGTCGGTGGTGGGACGCCTGCAGGAGTGGTTGGTGGGGCCATTCTGGTGTTGTTGGCCAGCCCTGCAAGCAGGGGGCAAATGGCCCTCCGATGCCCTTGTCCGTGGCACCTGGAACACCTGATGCCCGAGGACAGGTACGCAGGCCAGGCTTCGCCTTTGATGTTGATGTCGAGGCGGGTTGGAAGCCTCTCGATGGTGATCCCCTCATGTAGGGTGATGAAGATGTCTCGCCGGCCATCGACGTAGACGTAGGGGCCCGCCTTCATCTGCTTAGGGGCGATGGACGTAACCCGCCCATATGGAGAGAGGGCGTTGATGACAGCGGAGTCTCCTACAAAGAAGGGGAGGTTACCCACTGTAATCCTTTCCGCTCTTTTGCGGAAAGGAAATGCCCTGAGGAGTGTTCCCTCAACCTCGAGGCCCTCACTTATGAGGCGCTCGGCCAGGCCTTTGTTGGTCAGTCCCAGGAGCTGGTGGCCGTTCACCTTGGTGATCTGGATGACTCCGGCAGTTCCTCCTAGCATCCCATCCAATGCCTTAAGGTAGTGGAAGGGCTCCAGTTCGGGGCTGTGTTCGATGTACACACAGTGTTCCTCGGAGGAGGACGCCTGCCGCGCCCTGGCTTCCGCGATGTGTGCTCTGGTGACCCTGATTTCCTGGGCCCGCGGCACCGAACCCGCCGATGGTTGAGGTCGGCGAATGGTCCTGGAACCTCGAGCATTGGAGGATGGTGCAGCAGCCGTAGGCGAATTTGCCGAGCCACGGCGCCTCTTCCTACCCTGGACGAGGGTAAATCCTTCCTCAGCTCCAGGATTCACCTATTCTGTGATGTCAGCCCAGTTTCTCCGGACTTGAGCAGCGGCGTTGGAAGTTGGAATAGCCGCAAGGTCGACCGGCGCGGCAGAATTTGCATCCTGGCTGCCGGCGGGCGGATTTACATAGTTTTGATTTTTTCTCAAAACTATTGGGATTTCGTTCTGCAAATCTTGATTTGCGGATAATTCTGCACATGGTTCTGCTAGTGAGCCGTGCCTTACAGGCTTTTTCTCGGCTTTTGACGGGCTTTCAGCCCATACCAAATTTGTCGCATGCCGCGACATTTTTCCGCTCGCCAGAGGCGAGAATTACGGAGCTCGCGCGACGCGTGGCCGCACGGTCAACGTAGACATGTGGTGTACTTACAGTAAAATTAGTCGCTAACTATCCACCAGGATTATTATGGACTGTACCATGTGTAGACATGTGGTGTACTTACAGTAAAAGACAGTCGCTAACTACCCACCATGATTATCATGGCCTGTACCATGTGTAGACATGTGGTGTACTTAAAGTAAAAGACAGTCGCTAACTACCCACCATGATTATGATGGACTGTACCATGTGTAGACATGTGGTGTACTTACAGTAAAATTAGTCGCTAACTATCCACCAGGATTATTATGGACTGTACCATGTGTAGACATGAGACAATTTTATTTTTTTTACAATTAAAACAGACTTTATTGACGATCTAGTCAATAATTACACTCAATCAAGAGTTAATGGCAAAATTTACAGATTAGGGGGGGGGGAGCATTTCGCTTAGTATGCGTAGGCCCTCACGCACAAAGGGATCTGAGTTCCGAGCGCACTCAGATGCAGCGCTGACGATCTCGGCAAGAGTGGTTCTCTTCTGAGTGGAGAGGCGCCTGAGGAGAGGTTCCCTATCCTCGGGGAAAATAATCGCCTCCACGATGTCACCCTCTGTGATTCCTATGTTGGATAAGGGCTCCGAGAAGCGCTCACGGCTCAACGCATATATAATATCGCCTGCCTGGTCGTAGCAGGCATCTATGAATTGGGTAGACAGAGGAGGTGGAGGTGTCGCGATGTCCGGCGACGTCCTTTCCCCGTGGAGAGCGGGTGATGTTGGCTCAGCAGGCCGAGGCGCAGGCGGTGGAGGTGTAGGCACTGCGGCTGGTGTTGTCCTCAGCTCAGCTTTGACCTGTCCGAGAACTTTGTAGAGATTGCTGCCTGCTCCGGGCCTCAGATTCAAGATTTGCCTGATCAGGCCGGCGAGGGCGTCGCACGGAGGCGACAGGAGGAGTCCATTTCTCTGCGCCTTGGTCCTCGATGAGAGGAGGTCCAGGACCTCCTCCCGCTCAAGACCAAGGGCGTCCGTCCCAGTAAAGGATACGCTGGGGTGCCTCTCGATGAACGCATCGAGGTCGATTCTCGTTGCGTTCTTTGCTGATGACGTGGAGGACGCAGAGATCTCCTCCACGATGGACATCTCCACGTCCGGTGTTGGGGCTGCAGGCCCGAGGGTCTTCTGGGCGGGCAGAAGGTTACGCGGGGCAACGAAGTCTGGCCGAGCGGGAGGCGCCGGCTCTGGATGTTGTGAATTGGCCGGGCGAGGGCCTACGGGACCCTCAGGCGCCTGCAGGGACGGAGCAGGGGTCACAGGTGGAGGGGTAGAAGGCGCCTCCTCCATAGGTACGGCCGGGGCTACTGGTGGAGATGGCCGAGGTGCTGTAGATGTAGTTACAGCTCGGGCCGCAGGAGAAGTGCCTGGAGTCTCCCTGGCTGGAATGGAGGACGCCGGTGTAGGAGGCTGGGCCGCTGACCTCTGAGGCGGTGCAGAGGTGGTTGTTGATGGGACGGCGGCAGGAGTGGTTGATGGGGCCAATCTGGTGTTGTTAGCTAGCCCTGCAAGCAGGAGGCAGTTGGCCCTGCGATGTCCTTGGCCATGGCACCTGGAGCACTTGATGCCCGAGGACAGGTAAGCGGGCCAGGCCTCGCCTTTGATGGTGATGTCGAGGCGGGTGGGGAGCCTCTCGATGGTCACTCCTTCGTGGAGGGCAATGAAAGCCTCTCGGCGGCCGTCGTTGTAGATATAAGGGCCGGCTTTCATCAGTTTGGGCGCGATAGATATTACGCGCCCATAAGGCCTTAGGGCGCTGACGATGGCAGAGTCCTCCACGAAGAAGGGGAGGTTGCCCACCGTGATCTTCTCCGCTCTCTTGCGGAATGGGAAGGCCCGAAATAGGGTGCCTTCGACCTCAAAGCCCTCACTGACAAGGCCAGGGCTCTGTTGGGTAGTCCCACCAAAAAGGGGCCGTTCATCTTGGAGATTTGTATTACTCCAACGGTTCCCCCGACCATTCTATCGATGACGCTGAGGTAGTGGTAGGGCTCCAGTTCGGGGCAGCGCTCGATGTATACGCATTGGTCTTCGTTGGAAGACGCCTGCCGGGCCCTGGCCTCCACGATGTGCGCCCTTGTGGTTCTGATCTCCTGTGCGCGCGGCACCCGCCCCGTGGATGAGCGCGGACGAAGATTAGCGCCCGTACCTCTGATGACGTTGGAGGAGTGTGCGGCGGCTGTAGGCGAATCCGCTGGACCGCGGCGCCTCTTCCTACTCTGCACGATAGTATATCCGTTGTCGCTTTCAGGACTTGCGTCTTCTGTTATGTCTGCCCAGCTTCTTTGAGCTTGGGCAGCGCCATTAGAAGATAGAGTTTCAGATGTGGACGGCGCGGCCGAATTTGCATCCTTTCCGCCGTTGGGCGAATTTGCATTTCTTTGATTTTCTTTTGAATTCATCGAGGAATTGATCTGCAAAACGTTTTTTGCTGTTATTTCCGCACTGGGCTGTGCTTTAGAGCCGAGCCTTACAGGCTTCTCTTCGGCTTTTGACGGGCTTTCAGCCCATACCAAATTTGTCGCTTGCCGCGACATTTTTCCGCTCGCCAGAGGCGAGAATTACGGAGCTCGCGCGACGCGTGGCCGCACGGTCAACGTAGACATGTGGTGTACTTACAGTAAAATTAGTCGCTAACTATCCACCAGGATTATCATGGCCTGTACCATGTGTAGACATGTGGTGTACTTACAGTAAAAGCTGTCACTAACTACTCACCATGATAATCATAGACTGTACCACGTGTATATTAGGAATAATATAATAAAGAGGTATATTTATAGTTCAGTAAAAACACATCAACAGTTTCCAGAGAAACGCAAACGTTGTAGGTAGGATGATCGCTTTATAGAGGTTGGTCATTTCAAGGTTCTCTCTCCACATATATTTACATACAATGATGTTCTGGAATAGAGGCACACGGAAGAGAAATCTGGAGAACTCATTGAGTGCCAAAAAAATGACGCTCTGCCATTTGAAAAATGCTCATTTGAGTTGTAAGGATATTCTGTTTTAACCTATTACTACATTGACGAACTTCATCTCACTTTTTACATGATTATAATTTTTTTACCGGTTTGTCATTTCAATATAGATAACCTTGATCGGTGTGCGCATGTTGATTCTATGGCAGAGTCCCTTCTAACTGACTAAATAATTGTCACTCCCCTGGTATAGTGCTATCTCACCGGTCGCTAGCTTTTTTTACACTGTAATGCCGAGAAACCTTCTTAATTTGTAACCATAGTTATCTCCCACATAACAATGGGCTTACTTCCACCCCGGCAGCTATGTTGGGAGAACGAGCTAGGATTGGTGGAAATATGACGTGGTGCTTCAGGTCATCGCGAGGATCTTCTTCAATGTCAACAGGTCTTGGAGTGGAGAGATCACAGCGCCTGAGCTGCGGAGGTCCAACTTCCTTCAGGTAATGACAGTTTTGTTCCTAACCCTGTCCACATACTCTGTTCCTAGCCCTGTCCACATACCTTGTTCCTAACCCTGTCCACATACTCTGTTCCTAACCCTGTCCACATACTCTGTTCCTAACCCTGTCCACATACTCTGTTCCTAACCCTGTCCACATACTCTGTTCCTAACCCTGTCCACATACTCTGTTCCTAACCCTGTCCACATACTCTGTTCCTAACCCTGTCCACATACTCTGTTCCTAACCCTGTCTACATACTCTGTTCCTAACCCTGTCCACATACTCTGTTCCTAACCCTGTCTACATACTCTGTTCCTAACCCTGTCCACATACTCTGTTCCTAACCCTGTCCACATACTCTGTTCCTAACCCTGTCCACATACTCTGTTCCTAACCCTGTCCCCATACTCTGTTCCTAACCCTGTCCACATACTCTGTTCTTAACCCTGTCTACATACTCTGTTCCTAACCCTGTCTACATACTCTGTTCCTAACCCTGTCTACATACTCTGTTCCTAATCCTGTCCACATACTCTGTTCCTAACCCTGTCCACATACTCTGTTCCTAACCCTGTCCACATACTCTGTTCCTAACCCTGTCCACATACTCTGTTTCTAACCCTCCACATACTATGTCGAACCTAACCAATCAAATTCATAAGAATACAAGCAGCAGACAATCTATTGCTGATTGAAGTCCACATTGTCGTTTTTTATCACATTTTTCAAACATTTTGACTAACTCTACAAGTTCTACCGATCTTCGTTCCCTCTTGGAGAGAGCCACTGTAGGTTTATATATAAATATATTTATATACAGCCTACTCGACACTGACGAGCGCCAACAGCCCGAAACGCGTTCGTGGATGGCTTTTCTTGATTTATCAAGATATTAGGTTGGCCAAATATCAGGGAACAGGTTAAATTTCTGTTCCACGAGATGGCGCTCTGCCTTCTGAAAAGCACATGTCCTCCTGATCAGGATATGTCTTTTTTTTTAAATATATATATATTCTAAAAAACAACATATATTCCCCTACTGATTGAAGTTTCCATTCTAGTTTTGTATTTCATTTTTCAAATATTTTGACTATCTCCGCCATTTCTACCGATCTTTGTTGATATTAGAGGCGCTGTACCATGTTTCTATTGACACCGAGACATCTAAGGTTGTCGCCACGCAGCAAATGTCAAGTCCAGGCAGGTGTCGACGACTCCTCTGGCGTCCCTCCAACCCTAATTCGTCTGCCAAAATAATCTTAGCCTTTATTTCAGGCGCCATCTTGGAACGGCGCCATGGACAGGTGACTTCCGTGCCGTGTGCAGGACGTCGAGTAGTCCGCCAGACGTATGTTGTGTCCGTGTGAGACAACAATCATATCAGGGTATCAAGTCTGTAGAGCTTGTTGATGGTGTCTGTGCTGGGGATGGGTCTCTTCTTCTTTCTTATCTCCACTCAACATCAGGGTATCAAGTCTGTAGAGCTTGTTGATGGTGTCTGTGCTGGGGATGTGTCTCTTCTTCTTTCTTATCTCCACTCAACATCAGGGTATCAAGTCTGTAGAGCTTGTTGATGGTGTCTGTGCTGGGGATGGGTCTCTTCTTCTTTCTTATCTCCACTCAACAATCATATCCGGGTATCAAGTCTGTAGAGCTTGTTGATGGTGTCTGTGCTGGGGATGGGTCTCTTCTTCTTTCTTATCTCCACTCAACATTAGGGTATCAAGTCTGTAGAGCTTGTTGATGGTGTCTGTGCTGGGGATGTGTCTCTTCTTCTTTCTTATCTCCACTCAACATCAGGGTATCAAGTCTGTAGAGCTTGTTGATGGTGTCTGTGCTGGGGATGGGTCTCTTCTTCTTTCTTATCTCCACTCAACAATCATATCCGGGTATCAAGTCTGTAGAGCTTGTTGATGGTGTCTGTGCTGGGGATGGGTCTCTTCTTCTTTCTTATCTCCACTCAACAATCATATCAGGGTATCAAGTCTGTAGAGCTTGTTGATGGTGTCTGTGCTGGGGATGGGTCTCTTCTTCTTTCTTATCTCCACTCAACAATCATATCCGGGTATCAAGTCTGTAGAGCTTGTTGATGGTGTCTGTGCTGGGGATGGGTCTCTTCTTCTTTCTTATCTCCACTCAACAATCATATCAGGGTATCAAGTCTGTAGAGCTTGTTGATGGTGTCTGTGCTGGGGATGGGTCTCTTCTTCTTTCTTATCTCCACTCAACAATCATATCCGGGTATCAAGTCTGTAGAGCTTGTTGATGGTGTCTGTGCTGGGGATGGGTCTCTTCTTCTTTCTTATCTCCACTCAACATTAGGGTATCAAGTCTGTAGAGCTTGTTGATGGTGTCTGTGCTGGGGATGTGTCTCTTCTTCTTTCTTATCTCCACTCAACAATCATATCAGGGTATCAAGTCTGTAGAGCTTGTTGATGGTGTCTGTGCTGGGGATGGGTCTCTTCTTCTTTCTTATCTCCACTCAACATTAGGGTATCAAGTCTGTAGAGCTTGTTGATGGTGTCTGTGCTGGGGATGTGTCTCTTCTTCTTTCTTATCTCCACTCAACATCAGGGTATCAAGTCTGTAGAGCTTGTTGAAGGTGTATGTGCTGGGGATGTGTCTCTTCTTCTTTCTTATCTCCACTCAACATCAGGGTATCAAGTCTGTAGAGCTTGTTGATGGTGTCTGTGCTGGGGATGTGTCTCTTCTTCTTTCTTATCTCCACTCAACATCAGGGTATCAAGTCTGTAGAGCTTGTTGATGGTGTCTGTGCTGGGGATGTGTCTCTTCTTCTTTCTTATCTCCACTCAACATCAGGGTATCAAGTCTGTAGAGCTTGTTGATGGTGTCTGTGCTGGGGATGAGTCTCTTCTTCTTTATTATCTCCACTCAACATCAGGGTATCAAGTCTGTAGAGCTTGTTGATGGTGTCTGTGCTGGGGATGTGTCTCTTCTTCTTTCTTATCTCCACTCAACATCAGGGTATCAAGTCTGTAGAGCTTGTTGATGGTGTCTGTGCTGGGGATGTGTCTCTTCTTCTTTCTTATCTCCACTCAACATCAGGGTATCAAGTCTGTAGAACTTGTTGATGGTGTCTGTGCTGGGGATGGGTCTCTTCTTCTTTATCTCCACTCAACATCAGGGTATCAAGTCTGTAGAGCTTGTTGATGGTGTCTGTGCTGGGGATGTGTCTCTTCTTCTTTATTATCTCCACTCAACATCAGGGTATCAAGTCTGTAGAACTTGTTGATGGTGTCTGTGCTGGGGATGGGTCTCTTCTTCTTTCTTATCTCCACTCAACAATCATATCAGGGTATCAAGTCTGTAGAGCTTGTTGATGGTGTCTGTGCTGGGGATGGGTCTCTTCTTCTTTCTTATCTCCACTCAACAATTATATCAGGGTATCAAGTCTGTAGAGCTTGTTGATGGTGTCTGTGCTGGGGACGGGTCTCTTCTTCTTTCTTATCTCCACTCAACAATCATATCAGGGTATCAAGTCTGTAGAGCTTGTTGATGGTGTCTGTGCTGGGAATGGGTCTCTTCTTCTTTCTTATCTCCACTCAACAATCATATCAGGGTATCAAGTCTGTAGAGCTTGTTGATGGTGTCTGTGCTGGGGATGGGTCTCTTCTTCTTTCTTATCTCCACTCAACAATCATATCAGGGTATCAAGTCTGTAGAGCTTGTTGATGGTGTCTGTGCTGGGGATGGGTCTCTTCTTCTTTCTTATCTCCACTCAACAATCATATCAGGGTATCAAGTCTGTAGAGCTTGTTGATGGTGTCTGTGCTGGGGATGGGTCTCTTCTTCTTTCTTATCTCCACTCAACAATCATATCAGGGTATCAAGTCTGTAGAGCTTGTTGATGGTATCTGTGCTGGGGATGGGTCTCTTCTTCTTTCTTATCTCCACTCAACATCAGGGTATCAAGTCTGTAGAGCTTGTTGATGGTGTCTGTGCTGGGGATGGGTCTCTTCTTCTTTCTTATCTCCACTCAACAATCATATCAGGGTATCAGGTCTGTAGAGCTTGTTGATGGTGTCTGTGCTGGGGATGGGTCTCTTCTTCTTTCTTATCTCCACTCAACATCAGGGTATCAAGTCTGTAGAGCTTGTTGATGGTGTCTGTGCTGGGGATGGGTCTCTTCTTCTTTCTTATCTCCACTCAACATCAGGGTATAAAGTCTGTAGAGCTTGTTGATGGTGTCTGTGCTGGGGATGGGTCTCTTCTTCTTTCTTATCTCCACTCAACATCAGGGTATCAAGTCTGTAGAGCTTGTTGATGGCGTCTGTGCTGGGGATGGGTCTCTTCTTCTTTCTTATCTCCACTCAACATCAGGGTATAAAGTCTGTAGAGCTTGTTGATGGTGTCTGTGCTGGGGATGGGTCTCTTCTTCTTTCTTATCTCCACTCAACATCAGGGTATAAAGTCTGTAGAGCTTGTTGATGGTGTCTGTGCTGGGGATGGGTCTCTTCTTCTTTCTTATCTCCACTCAACATCAGGGTATCAAGTCTGTAGAGCTTGTTGATGGTGTCTGTGCTGGGGATGTGTCTCTTCTTCTTTCTTATCTCCACTCAACATCAGGGTATAAAGTCTGTAGAGCTTGTTGATGGTGTCTGTGCTGGGAATGTGTCTCTTCTTCTTTCTTATCTCCACTCAACATCAGGGTATCAAGTCTGTAGAGCTTGTTGATGGTGTCTGTGCTGGGGATGAGTCTCTTCTTCTTTATTATCTCCACTCAACAATCATATCAGGGTATCAAGTCTGTAGAGCTTGTTGATGGTGTCTGTGCTGGGGATGGGTCTCTTCTTCTTTCTTATCTCCACTCAACATCAGGGTATCAAGTCTGTAGAGCTTGTTGATGGTGTCTGTGCTGGGGATGGGTCTCTTCTTCTTTCTTATCTCCACTCAACATCAGGGTATCAAGTCTGTAGAGCTTGTTGATGGTGTCTGTGCTGGGGATGTGTCTCTTCTTCTTTCTTATCTCCACTCAACATCAGGGTATAAAGTCTGTAGAGCTTGTTGATGGTGTCTGTGCTGGGGATGTGTCTCTTCTTCTTTCTTATCTCCACTCAACATCAGGGTATCAAGTCTGTAGAGCTTGTTGATGGTGTCTGTGCTGGGGATGGGTCTCTTCTTCTTTATTATCTCCACTCAACAATCATATCAGGGTATCAAGTCTGTAGAGCTTGTTGATGGTGTCTGTGCTGGGGATGGGTCTCTTCTTCTTTCTTATCTCCACTCAACATCAGGGTATAAAGTCTGTAGAGCTTGTTGATGGTGTCTGTGCAGGGGATGTGTCTCTTCTTCTTTCTTATCTCCACTCAACAATCATATCAGGGTATCAAGTCTGTAGAGCTTGTTGATGGTGTCTGTGCTGGGGATGGGTCTCTTCTTTCTTATCTCCACTCAACATCAGGGTATCAAGTCTGTAGAGCTTGTTGATGGTGTCTGTGCTGGGGATGGGTCTCTTCTTCTTTCTTATCTCCACTCAACATCAGGGTATCAAGTCTGTAGAGCTTGTTGATGGTGTCTGTGCTGGGGATGGGTCTCTTCTTCTTTCTTATCTCCACTCAACATCAGGGTATCAAGTCTGAAGAGCTTTTTGATGGTGTCTGTGCTGGGGATGAGTAGAGCTCATCATTGGATGAGCCAATATAATCAATGATGTGGCTTAGGTGTTGTAGGTTGACTTTTAGTACATATTGGGAAAACTTTATAACCATTCTGTCCTTTTCCATAGGTGACCAGACTTAAGTCTGAAAGACTGTTGTTCCCTTTGGAGGACAGAAATGTTCCTTCTGCTTTGTACCAGTCATGTGCAGCAGTAGATATAAATTCGTGTTGAGTCTTGATGGTAGGGAGGAGGTCTCTTTCGTCTAGTTGGGTGGTAGCTTGTCTGGCCTCAGAGATGGGGCCGTGAGCTCCAATAGTTAAGGCACAGACACACAAAAAGATCAATTATTTTCCCTTGCAGCTTATCATTAAGGGGGACAAAGACATGAGGGAAGAAGAGCTTCTTATACCAAAACTTTTATAAACTTAAACCTTCCGAGTCTTAGAGCTCTTCAATAGGAGTACTGTATATACTGACTATTACCAAAGACAAGGTTAAGCAAAAAGTTTTTTAACGTAAAAAAAAAGTGAAAAAATAGTACAAATCTGAAAATCGTACTTGGATCAGGTGGATACATTAGGAAAAAGTCATCTCCCAATTATGCAACTAAAAGTTACTGATGGTTTGCACCATCTATCGGAATAAATATCAACTATTCATTGATTATTCCAAAATTGGCCACAAATACCCATTCTTGATTTAATCAAGAAAATATAACCACGTATGCATTTCAGTCTTTTTTTTTTTCTTTATCCGTAAAAAAATCCAAAAGACAATAGAAGAATACACATATCTGATCAAATACCTGATTTGAAGCGTTTGTGCCAATTTGATGCGGTGAGTCACTGTTCCCTGGCCTTCACAGATTTATATTGTGCCATCTCTCTTCTTCTTCTTTCTTATCTCCACTCAATCATATTAGGGTATCAAGTTGGGACCCTTGATGGTGTCTGTTTGACAAGCATCATGACTGGGTGAAGTAGTCTGCCTTTGTCATTAAGACTGGGAGCACTACTCAGTGGCAGGTCACTGACTTAGCTCGAAAAGTAATGGCCGCCTCTGACATGAGGAACACACACCATGTACAGCCACTCCTAACATGGAGTACAAACTCATCCTGTATCCCTGGAGACCTTACAGCTGGTACTATCAGCATGGCCAGCTGAACCCAGGTTGTTTAGTGAGCTTGTTACTGCTCCCCCTTCTCCTTTGTCATCTGGGCTTGGGACCGGCAGAGGCGGAGTTGAGGGTAAATAAAGATATGGAGTATGGAAGTAGCAATGTACTCCTGGCGACTCTGACAGCCATCAATATGTCCCAGGCACTGGCACGGCTGGAATTCGAGGAGGACATCAACGCCGTGACGGAATACTTCTCGTACGAACACTTCTACGTCATCTACTGCAAGTTCTGGCAGCTGGACCGTGACCACGACCTTCTCATTGATAGGGAGGACCTGGCCCAGCACAGTAACGGAGGTGGGTAGACACGTGTATCTACAGTACTGTAGCATGGCGTACTGTATGTCATTTTGTCTACAAGTCATCTACACTCATGGACAAAACTTATGGAAGTGGAAAGTCTTTGATGTCACCGGTCGTCTATTTTATTTATTTTTGAAGGAGACAGAGGTTGTTCTCGTGTGTTTTCAATAAAGGTCACTGTAATATCTTTCAGAGTTATTGTCTCAATCACGATATACATGCTGAAAGGTACAACTTCCTTTAGTTTTGCCTCCATGGGTGTATATTTGAATAATTCTTTGAACTTTGACTAATGTACACAGTATGCTGGCGCTTTTGCATATTAAAGATATATGTGCCAAAAGTGGGAACTTCTCCCTTTATCTTACATTAAAACAATGCATTTTGGTTTATCAACCCATCACAGTATTATTGATGATAAAGAATAAGCCACAACACCAGTTTAGACAAATTCAGACAACAACCTGTATACCGTGGTGTTGGGCTATAGCCCTCATCAGTACAGGGGCGGCTTTAGTTTTATAGCATCCTACGAGAGGAGTTATGGAATCAATCAGTTATATTGTAGTGTTGGAAATCAGGCCAGCCGTTGGTTAGGATGAACTTTTGTTTTATTTACTTGGAAGTTAACAAACGATGAGAACCAGACGCTGCTGATTCTCAAGTTTTACATACCACCTTTTTTAAAAAAAGATAAATATTTACGTAATTTTAGCTATTTACAATCACAACAGATTTACATAATTTCTAGCCGATGTTTTAACTCGTTTCAATATAAATAGAAGTTCTTTGGAATTGTCTCTTACTATATACAGTCTGTTGAAGGTCACCAGACTCGAAAGCTAGCAAAATATAATTCAATAACGAAACTTGTAGCTTTAAAAGGTACTTGATTGTTTGGTATTTTATCTCTTTGACATCTTGATAGTTAACAACCGTATTGTTGGTTCAAAGCTCTATTCCTAATTACAAAAGTCTGTACAGATTGGGGAGGTGACAGCTACACGCAGGGACAAAAAATTGCTTCTTTGAACCCCCGATTTTTAAAAAGTCCAACCCCACCAAGTAACCAACGAAGCCGGGGTCCATTTGTAACTGCTTTCTACATGTGTAGATATGTGGTGTATCCCCAACTACCCACCATGATTATCATGGACTGTACCCTGTGTACTAGGGATAAAAATATACCCATGGACAGTACTTAAGGAAGTTGTACCTTTCAGCATGTATATCGGGATTGAGACAATAACTCTGAAAGATATTACAGTGACCTTTATTGAAGACACACGAGATAACCAAGTGTGTATACACTCATGGACAGTACTTAAGGAAGTTGTACCTTTCAGCATGTATATCGGGATTGAGACAATAACTCTGAAAGATATTACAGTGACCTTTATTGAAGACACACGAGATAACCAAGTGTGTATACACTCATGGACAAAACTTAAGGAAGTTGTACCTTTCAGCATGTATATCGGGATTGAGACAATAACTCTGAAAGATATTACAGTGACCTTTATTGAAGACACACGAGATAACCAAGTGTGTATACACTCATGGACAAAACTTAAGGAAGTTGTACCTTTCAGCATGTATATCGGGATTGAGACAATAACTCTGAAAGATATTACAGTGACCTTTATTGAAGACACACGAGATAACCAAGTGTGTATACACTCATGGACAAAACTTAAGGAAGTTGTACCTTTCAGCATGTATATCGGGATTGAGACAATAACTCTGAAAGATATTACAGTAACCTTTATTGAAGACAACGAGATAACCAAGTGTGTATACACTCATGGACAAAACTTAAGGAAGTTGTAACTTTCAGCATGTATATCGGAATTGAGACAAAAACTCTGAAATATATTACAGTGACCTTTATTGAAGACACACGAGATAACCAAGTGTATATACACTCATGGATAACACTTAAGGAAGTTGTACCTTTCAGCATGTATATCGGGATTGAGACAATAACTGAAAAATATTACAGTGACCTTTATTGAAGACACACGAGATAACCAAGTGTGAACAACCTCTGTCTCCAAAAATAAAAATATATAAAAAGACGACCGTCGACCTCAAAGACTTTCCACTTACTTGTTCATGAGGGTACATATATGCTCTGTTACTGATGTGTACAACCTGACTTGTGTTCACGACAGCTGTTGTGTCCGTGCAGCTATCTCAAGGAGGATGATTGACCGAATCTTCTCTGGGGCCGTCATCAGGTGGGTGATGTCACTTTATCCTTGAAATACAATGTCATCTCTTCACTTTTTATTACAGTAGAAGACACTCGCGCTAGAGGATACCTCTCTACAAAGGACACTTTGGCTCTGTAACTAGGTGTTGTCAGGGAGGTAGTTCTACTGTATTTAGTAACTCTCCAGTAAGAGGACACCTCTCCCTAAAGGACACTCTGTAACTAGGTGTTGTCCTTTACAGAGAGGTAGTTCTACTGTATTTAGTAACTCTCCAGTAAGAGGACACCTCTCCCTAAAGGACACTCTGTAACTAGGTGTTGTCCTTTACAGAGAGGTAGTTCTACTGTATTTAGTAAATCTCCAGTAAGAGGACACTTCTCCCTAAAGGACACTGTGTAACTAGGTGTTGTCAGAGAGGTAGTTCTACTGTATTTAGTAACTCTCCAGTAAGAGGACACCTCTCCCTAAAGGACACTCTGTAACTAGGTGTTGTCAGGGAGGTAGTTCTACTGTATTTAGTAACTCTCCAGTAAGAGGACACCTCTCCCTAAAGGACACTCTGTAACTAGGTGTTGTCCTTTACAGAGAGGTAGTTCTACTGTATTTAGTAACTCTCCAGTAAGAGGACACCTCTCCCTAAAGGACACTCTGTAACTAGGTGTTGTCCTTTACAGAGAGGTAGTTCTACTGTGTTTAGTAACTCTCCAGTAAGAGGACACCTCTCCCTAAAGGACACTGTGTAACTAGGTGTTGTCAGAGAGGTAGTTCTACTGTATTTAGTAACTCTCCAGTAAGAGGACACCTCTCGCTAAAGGACACTCTGTAACTAGGTGTTGTCAGAGAGGTAGTTCTACTGTATTTAGTAACTCTCCAGTAAGAGGACACCTCTCCCTAAAGGACACTCTGTAACTAGGTGTTGCCAGAGAGGTAGTTCTACTGTATTTAGCAACTCTCCAGTAAGAGGACACCTCTCCCTAAAGGACACTCTGTAACTAGGTGTTGTCCTTTACAGAGAGGTAGTTCTACTGTGTTTAGTAACTCTCCAGTAAGAGGACACCTCTCCCTAAAGGACACTGTGTAACTAGGTGTTGTCAGAGAGGTAGTTCTACTGTATTTAGTAACTCTCCAGTAAGAGGACACCTCTCCCTAAAGGACACTCTGTAACTAGGTGTTGTCCTTTACAGAGAGGTAGTTCTACTGTATTTAGTAACTCTCCAGTAAGAGGACACCTCTCCCTAAAGGACACTCTGTAACTAGGTGTTGTCCTTTACAGAGAGGTAGTTCTACTGTATTTAGTAACTCTCCAGTAAGAGGACACCTCTCCCTAAAGGACACTCTGTAACTAGGTGTTGTCCTTTACAGAGAGGTAGTTCTACTGTATTTAGTAACTCTCCAGTAAGAGGACACCTCTCCCTAAAGGACACTCTGTAACTAGGTGTTGTCCTTTACAGAGAGGTAGTTCTACTGTATTTAGTAACTCTCCAGTAAGAGGACACCTCTACCTAAAGGACACTCTGTAACTAGGTGTTGTCCTTTACAGAGAGGTAGTTCTACTGTATTTAGTAAATCTCCAGTAAGAGGACACCTCTCCCTAAACAACACTCTGTAACTAGGTGTTGTCCTTTACAGAGAGGTAGTTCTACTGTATTTAGTAAATCTCCAGTAAGAGGACACCTCTCCCTAAAGGACACTCTGTAACTAGGTGTTGTCAGAGAGGTAGTTCTACTGTATTTAGTAAATCTCCAGTAAGAGGACACCTCTCCCTAAAGGACACTCTGTAACTAGGTGTTGTCAGAGAGGTAGTTCTACTGTATTTAGTAACTCTCCAGTAAGAGGACATCTCTCCCTAAAGGACACTCTGTAACTAGGTGTTGTCAGAGAGGTAGTTCTACTGTATTTAGTAACTCTCCAGTAAGAGGACATCTCTCCCTAAAGGACACTCTGTATCTAGGTGTTGTCAGAGAGGTAGTTCTACTGTATTTAGTAACTCTCCAGTAAGAGGACACCTCTCCCTAAAGGACACTCTGTAACTAGGTGTTGTCAGAGAGGTAGTTCTACTGTATTTAGTAACTCTCCAGTAAGAGGACACCTCTCCCTAAAGGACACTCTGTAACTAGGTGTTGTCAGAGAGGTAGTTCTACTGTATTTAGTAACTCTCCAGTAAGAGGACACCTCTCCCTAAAGGACACTCTGTAACTAGGTGTTGTCAGAGAGGTAGTTCTACTGTATTTAGTAACTCTCCAGTAAGAGGACACCTCTCCCTAAAGGACACTCTGTAACTAGGTGTTGTCAGAGAGGTAGTTCTACTGTATTTAGTAACTCTCCAGTAAGAGGACACCTCTCCCTAAAGGACACTCTGTAACTAGGTGTTGTCAGAGAGGTAGTTCTACTGTATTTAGTAACTCTCCAGTAAGAGGACACCTCTCCCTAAAGGACACTCTGTAACTAGGTGTTGTCAGAGAGGTAGTTCTACTGTATTTAGTAACTCTCCAGTAAGAGGACACCTCTCCCTAAAGGACACTCTGTAACTAGGTGTTGTCAGAGAGGTAGTTCTACTGTATTTAGTAACTCTCCAGTAAGAGGACACCTCTCCCTAAAGGACACTCTGTAACTAGGTGTTGTCAGAGAGGTAGTTCTACTGTATTTAGTAACTCTCCAGTAAGAGGACACCTCTCCCTAAAGGACACTCTGTAACTAGGTGTTGTCAGAGAGGTAGTTCTACTGTATTTAGTAACTCTCCAGTAAGAGGACACCTCTCCCTAAAGGACACTCTGTAACTAGGTGTTGTCAGAGAGGTAGTTCTACTGTATTTAGTAACTCTCCAGTAAGAGGACACCTCTCCCTAAAGGACACTCTGTAACTAGGTGTTGTCAGAGAGGTAGTTCTACTGTATTTAGTAACTCTCCAGTAAGAGGACACCTCTCCCTAAAGGACACTCTGTAACTAGGTGTTGTCAGAGAGGTAGTTCTACTGTATTTAGTAACTCTCCAGTAAGAGGACACCTCTCCCTAAAGGACACTCTGTAACTAGGTGTTGTCAGAGAGGTAGTTCTACTCTATTTAGTAACTCTCCAGTAAGAGGACACCTCTCCCTAAAGGACACTCTGTAACTAGGTGTTGTCAGAGAGGTAGTTCTACTGTATTTAGCAACTCTCCAGTAAGAGGACACCTCTCCCTAAAGGACACTCTGTAACTAGGTGTTGTCAGAGAGGTAGTTCTACTGTATTTAGTAACTCTCCAGTAAGAGGACACCTCTCCCTAAAGGACACTCTGTAACTAGGTGTTGTCAGAGAGGTAGTTCTACTGTATTTAGTAACTCTCCAGTAAGAGGACATCTCTCCCTAAAGGACACTCTGTAACTAGGTGTTGTCAGAGAGGTAGTTCTACTGTATTTAGTAACTCTCCAGTAAGAGGACACCTCTCCCTAAAGGACACTCTGTAACTAGGTGTTGTCAGAGAGGTAGTTCTACTGTATTTAGTAACTCTCCAGTAAGGACACCTCTCCTTAAAGGACACTCTGTAACTAGGTGTTGTCAGAGAGGTAGTTCTACTGTATTTAGTAACTCTCCAGTAAGAGGACACCTCTCCCTAAAGGACACTCTGTAACTAGGTGTTGTCAGAGAGGTAGTTCTACTGTATTTAGTAACTCTCCAGTAAGAGGACACCTCTCCCTAAAGGACACTCTGTAACTAGGTGTTGTCAGAGAGGTAGTTCTACTGTATTTAGCAACTCTCCAGTAAGAGGACACTTCTCCCTAAAGGACACTCTGTAACTAGGTGTTGTCAGAGAGGTAGTTCTACTGTATTTAGCAACTCTCCAGTAAGAGGACACTTCTCCCTAAAGGACACTTTGGCTCTGTAACTAGGTGTTGTCAGAGAGGTAGTTCTACTGTATTTAGCAACTCTCCAGTAAGAGGACACCTCTCCCTAAAGGACACTCTGTAACTAGGTGTTGTCAGAGAGGTAGTTCTACTGTATTTAGTAACTCTCCAGTAAGAGGACATCTCTCCCTAAAGGACACTTTGGCTCTGTAACTAGGTGTTGTCAGAGAGGTAGTTCTACTGTATTTAGCAACTCTCCAGTAAGAGGACACTTCTCCCTAAAGGACACTTTGGCTCTGTAACTAGGTGTTGTCAGAGAGGTAGTTCTACTGTATTTAGCAACTCTCCAGTAAGAGGACATCTCTCCCTAAAGGACACTTTGGCTCTGTAACTAGGTGTTGTCAGAGAGGTAGTTCTACTGTATTTAGTAACTCTCCAGTAAGAGGACATCTCTCCCTAAAGGACACTTTGGCTCTGTAACTAGGTGTTGTCAGAGAGGTAGTTCTACTGTATTTAGCAACTCTCCAGTAAGAGGACACTTCTCCCTAAAGGACACTCTGTAACTAGGTGTTGTCAGAGAGGTAGTTCTACTGTATTTAGCAACTCTCCAGTAAGAGGACACTTCTCCCTAAAGGACACTCTGTAACTAGGTGTTGTCAGAGAGGTAGTTCTACTGTATTTAGCAACTCTCCAGTAAGAGGACACCTCTCCCTAAAGGACACTCTGTAACTAGGTGTTGTCAGAGAGGTAGTTCTACTGTATTTAGCAACTCTCCAGTAAGAGGACACCTCTCCCTAAAGGACACTCTGTAACTAGGTGTTGTCAGAGAGGTAGTTCTACTGTATTTAGCAACTCTCCAGTAAGAGGACACCTCTCCCTAAAGGACACTCTGTAACTAGGTGTTGTCAGAGAGGTAGTTCTACTGTATTTAGCAACTCTCCAGTAAGAGGACACCTCTCCCTAAAGGACACTCTGTAACTAGGTGTTGTCAGAGAGGTAGTTCTACTGTATTTAGCAACTCTCCAGTAAGAGGACACCTCTCCCTAAAGGACACTCTGTAACTAGGTGTTGTCCTTTACAGAGAGGTAGTTCTACTGTATTTAGTAAATCTCCAGTAAGAGGACACCTCTCCCTAAAGGACACTCTGTAACTAGGTGTTGTCAGAGAGGTAGTTCTACTGTATTTAGCAACTCTCCAGTAAGAGGACACCTCTCCCTAAAGGACACTCTGTAACTAGGTGTTGTCCTTCACAGTTACAGTTAAATCTATAAATTACATTTAAATATATAGGGATATGAAAGTATTAAAGCACAAATGTTTCTTTTACACATAAAACCAACTTCTACTGTCCTTACTGCGATGATAAAATATTAGGATTGCTTGGCTCATCAGTGGTGAACCCACCCAGCATTTGACCAATTTAATCTACTATACTGAAACACAAGGTAATAAGACACCAAATAAATAAATAGTGTGTGATGTTTCAGTAACAGTGTTGTTACCATCTTCAGACAAAAGTACTGAATGGTAACAATTTAGTTACCACAAGGTAATAAGACCAAATCCAAATATATAAATAGTGTGTGACGTTTCGGTAACATTCAGTCTGACAATTAATTAGCATAAATTTGCACAAACATAAAATATTTGAAACTATTATATACGCGTATGATTCCTTTGAAAATAAACAATTTCTACTGCCCTTACTGCAATGGAAAAATTAAAGGGAGGGCCTGGCTCATCAGTGGTGAACTCTCCCAGCGGTTTCGCCAGTTTAATCTACCATACCGCTGTTATATTGCATTTTTCGATCTTCCTTTTATAGTGATACTGTTGGTAGACTCTTGGAATGGGTATTTTAGATGAACTATGGACATAAGCTTTGAGGAGAGTAGAATTACCTACAATTATAAATATATGCTTTGAGCAATCGCTCTTCCGCAAACATCTAATCGAGTCTTTTATTTGAACAATTATATTATGATACATTAGCGCTCCATCTGTTACGAGGATTCGAAACTATTTTATACGCGTATGATTCTTTTGAAAATTAAACAATCAAACATAAATATTATTTAATATTTACAGTAGAATAATTCCTTGTGTCAATATTAAATAAAAACACCAGGCCTTCTGAGGGACAAATTTGTTTTCTAAATCTTTAATCTCTAGTTTTCGGGCACACGAACGCCCTTCTACAGTATAAAATATTGCCACGAGGAAAATTAGGAAAGACACGCTTCAGGATGACATAGCAATTTATTTAAGGCACAAAAACAAACTATGAAGGGGGTCGATGGAAGGATGGTCTAAACTGTTGGTTTTTCAACCGCTACGACCCGGGATCGAATCCCGCATAGGACACTTTTTTCTGATTTAAAAAAATGCTCCAATGGCCCCCGA
This sequence comes from Cordylochernes scorpioides, assembly GCA_030710605.1. Classification (NCBI taxonomy): domain Eukaryota; kingdom Metazoa; phylum Arthropoda; class Arachnida; order Pseudoscorpiones; family Chernetidae; genus Cordylochernes; species Cordylochernes scorpioides. The sequence goes on along the minus strand of CP092870.1, from coordinate 68,256,954 downwards.
TTCTTGCAAAAGTCCAACCCACCAGCGAGTGCAAGTAACCAAACGGGGCTCTGGCACATTTGTAAGTGCAAAGTCGAACAGCTTTTCACATGTGTAGACATGTGGTGTACTTACAGTAAAAGACAGTCGCTAACTACCCACCATGGTTATCATGGCCTGTACCATGTGTAGACATGTGGTGTACTTACAGTAAAAGACAGTCGCTAACTACCCACCATGATTATCATGGCCTGTACCATGTGTAGACATGTGGTGTACTTACAGTAAAAGACAGTCGCTAACTACCCACCATGGTTATCATGGCCTGTACCATGTGTAGACATGTGGTGTACTTACAGTAAAAGACAGTCGCTAACTACCCACCATGATTATCATGGCCTGTACTACATGTACTGGGGATAATAAAAAAAATAAACTATGAATGATAAACAAAAGATAATGAGGGAAGTTTCAGAGTAGTAAAAAATAAACATAAAAAAATGATACTCTGTTAATAAAATAATAAATACTTTGTTACATACAATACGATACAATAATTGGCCAACACGAGTTAAAATATAATCCAATACTATTGGCTGATAGTTTTACTTACTATTGATACACAGAATTATTTTATTGATATGCAAATATCTACATACAGTTAAACCTGTCTATAACGCCCCCTCTAAATAGCACCGCCCTCTCTATAGCGCCTGATTTTAAATACGTAGTACGATGCTATGTACATTAAAAGTGACCTGTCTATAGCACCCCCTCTCTATAGCACCCTATTTTGGTGAGTCCCAAGAGCTATAGACAGGTTTAACTGTATATACAGCAATTATTGATGAAATTATGTAAAATAGTATTTATATTTCGATGCATCAGCGCGCCATCTGTTATGAAAATGCGAAACTATTATAGACACGTATGATTCTTTTAAAAATTAACAATTTCTACTGCCCTTACTACAAATTCACCACTGATGAGCCAGGCCCTTCCGTTAATTTTTCCATTACAGTAGAAATTTGTTTAATTTTTAAAAGAACCATACGCGTCTATAATAGTTTTGAATTTTCAAAATAGTATTTGATTATATTTTAACTTGTGTTGGCAAATTATTGTATCATGTTTTCTCTACTGTAGAAGGGCGTTTGCTTGCCAGAAAACTAGAGATTGAAAAGAAACTTCTCTCTGGAAGTCTGTTTTTACCTTTATATACAGTAGATCCTCTCATGAGTGACCACCTCCCATAAGCGATCACCTCTCATAAGCGACTACCTCTCATGAGTACCACCTCCCATAAGTGACCACCTCTCATAAGTGAACACCTCTCATGAAGGACCTCCTCTCATGAGCAAACACCTCTCATGAGCGACCTCCTCTCATGAGCGAACACCTCTCAAAAGTGACCACCTACCATAAGTGACCACCTCCCATAAGTGTACACCTCTCATGAGCAAACACCTCTCATGAGCGAACACCTCTCAAAAGTGACCACCTCCCATAAGTGACCACCTCCCATAAGTGTACACTTCTCATGAGCGTCCTCCTCTCATGAGCAAACACCTCTCATGAGCGACCTCCTCTCATGAGCAAACACCTCTCAAAAGTGACCACCTCCCATAAGTGACCACCTCTCATGAGTGACCATCTCTCATAAGAGACCATCCTTGTTACGTTGGGGTAGATATTGACAGTGAGGTCTGTGCAGGAATTCAGCAGCTGAGCAGGAGGACAAAATGACCTACCTCGAGTTTGTCTGGTTTCTACTGGCTGAGGAGGATAAACGGCATCCTACCAGGTGTGTATGGTCTAACTTTCTTAGGTCTAATGGTGGCTTGTACACTCATGTACACTCAAAACTTAAGGAAGTTGTACCTTTCAGCATGTATATCGGGATTGAGACAATAACTCTGAAAGATATTACAGTGACCTTTATTGAAGACACACGAGATAACCAAGTGTGTATACACTCATGGACAAAACTTAAGGAAGTTGTACCTTTCAGCATGTATATCGGGATTGAGACAATAACTCTGAAAGATATTACAGTGACCTTTATTGAAGACACAGGAGATAACCAACTGTGAACAACCTCTGTCTCCTTTTCAATAAAACATACGAACGTCGACATCAAAGACTTTCCACTTCCTTAAGTTTTGTCCATGAATCTATTGCAATAGGGGGACGATAAAAAACAGTTCAAGTTGAACATATGCAAATAGGGGGAAGGCTCCAATTTGCATAATACCTAACTGGTTTGGTAAATGTGTCAGTATGGTGGCAGTTTTCTAACAAAAAATGTTGTAAAACGACATTTGAAAATTATCCCACATGCGTTTCTTTTGAACGAAACATCGAAATTTATTTTAAGGAGAAATAACGATTATTTCTAACCTTAGGGATGAAGTATGAAAGGATGAATTGTGAAGAATAATGATAAACAGAAAAAACGTTGTGTTTTCTCAGCATAGAGTACTGGTTCCGTTGTATGGACCTGGACGGGGATGGTTTCCTGTCCATGTATGAGCTGGAGTACTTCTACCAAGAACAGCTACAGAGGATGGAAGCGCTGGGCATCGAGAGTCTGCCGTTTAAAGACTGTCTTTGTCAGGTACGTTGTCTCTGTGTTTTGTCCATGGAACAGATTGGTCCGTGCACCCTGATCACAATACCAGCCCCCTCGGCAGAGCTGACTGCTATAGGGCACATCCCCAGGTGGCGGATAGAGGAATGACCATCAGATATGAAGGCCAGCTGTGAAACAAGCAGAATAACTCTGACCAATAACCAACAGCAGCATTGTTAGGAGTAAGAGCTCTTTTAAAATCCTGAGTTCAACTGTTGATGGACCTCAGCAATGGTCCCACTCCAGGGATACAGAGGAGCTGTGTCTGTACTCATGTTAGAGTCGGCAGCAAAGGCTTCCATGTTAGGAACAACCTCAAACTACAGTCAGACTTTTACCAAAGTGTGCCATAGTGCCAAGATCAACGAAAGCTGCACCCCTATACCCCATTCCATGAGATCATGGAATTCGTGCAAGCTCTACAACAAGGGGATAAGAAACAACAACAACACAATACCAGCCAACTGAGGTGTCGTATGGATGTCCTGTTCTGTATTGATGTCTGCCATATAGAGGGCTGTATATATGGTCCGGAGTGAGTTGATCTCTGTTACTGGGGACATATCAGTGAGATGCATCAGGGGAGTATGGTCAGATGGGTGGATTCCTGGCAAATAATAACTTTACATTTATTTCTCAAGAAACCTCCTGGAGCAAAATTTTTGTCGTAGAGGTATAGCCTACACTACTCTGATGAGGGCCAACAGCTCGAAACATGTACGTGGTAGAGAAAAAGGTTTTTTGTACAATTTGTATAATATTTGTGTCCATGAAATAAGTAAACAAACAATTTTTGAGCATCATCAATCTATATTTATCACGACAGAATGTGACAGATGTTGGACATGGTGAGATGCTCCATGCCCGGGAGGATCACCCTGGGTGACCTCAAGCGCTCCAAGATGGCGCCGCTGTTCTTCGACACCTTCTTCAACCTGGAGAAACTGCTGGACCACGAACAGAGGGATCCTTTCGCCTCCCAGAAGGTGGGTGTCTGTCACAGGGACAATTGTTACAACAGGGCCGTCTATATGTTGGGACATATATTGACATCACTGTTTTTTATGGAATGTTTGTTAGTGGGGGAGTGGTATAAACCCTCCATTTCATACAGCCAAAACCAGGGATCGAATCCCGCATTGGACACTTTTTTTATTTAAAGAAATAATTGCTTCATTAGACCTCCAATTTTTACAAATTCCAAACCCACCAGGTAACCAAATGGAGCTATGATACAATTGTAAGTGTAAAAGTCAGTCGCTAACTACCCACCATGATTATCATGGCCTGTACCATGTGTAGATATGTGGTGTACTTACAGTAAAAGACAGTCACTATATAACTACCCACCATGATTATCATGGCCTGTACCATGTGTAGACATGTGATGTACTTACAGTAAAAGACAGTCGCTAACTACCCACCAGGATTATCATGGCCTGTACCATGTGTAGACATGTGGTGTACTTACAGTAAAAGACAGTCGCTAACTACCCACCATGATTATCATGGCCTGTACCATGTGGAGACATGTGGTGTGCTTACAGTAAAAGACAGTCGCTAACTACCCACCATGATTATCATGGCCTGTACCATGTGTACTATGGATAAAAATACACTCTCATGGACAAAACTTAAGGAAGTTTTACCTTTCAGCATGTATATCGGGATTGAGACAATAACTCTGAAAGATATTACAGTGACCTTTATTGAAGACACACGCGATAACCAAGTGTAAACAACCTCTGTCTCCTTAAAAAATATATTAAAAAAGGCTGGCGACATCAAAGCCTTAGTCCATGAGTGTATATACTTTTTCATACAAAAATCTTATAACACACTACTACTAATTTTACACAAATAAATTTACTGGCAATGCGTTTCTTTTTTTAAATCTCTACAGACCTTACTGCAATGATATGATTTAATGAATGAGAGGGCTTGGCTCATCAGTAGTGAACCCTCTCAGCGGTTTCGCCAAATTAGGGTTCACTACTGATGAGCCAAGCCCTCTCATTCATTAAATCATATCATTGCAGTAAGGTCTGTAGAGATTTAAAAAAAGAAACGCATTGCCAGTAAATTTATTTGTGTAAAATTTTAACGATAGAGGGCAATAAAACACTACTACTAATGTCATCCTATTTAATTCCCCTAAAAAGAGAACTCTCTTCTATTTACTTCAACCTTAAATATAAATAAATATAAAACTTCTATGTTTTGTGCCATATAAAAGTGTAGAAACTTGATATAGCTGCTTTCTATGCATGTGTGTGCAGTTATAATTGTAGAAACAAAGGTCACCTCTCCTGTCAAAATAGACACCACAACTAAATGCCATATATTGACCTGAGTCCGCTGAGAGGGTCAATATATGGCATTTAGTTGTGGTGTCTATTTTGAAGGAAGAGGTGACCTTTGCTTTTACAATTATAACTGCATATATAGAAAGCAGCTATATCAAGTTTTCTACATATATATATAACACAAAACATAGAAGTTTTATATTTATTTGAATACTAGGTTATGATAAGACACAATTTGGATTATAGATTATAAATACAAGCTAATAAGACACCAAATAAATAAATAGTGTGTGATGTTTCAGTACTTTTGTCTGAAGATGGTAACAACACTGAAACATCACACACTTTATTTGGTGTCTTATTACCTTGTGTGAATACTAGGTTGAAGTAAATAGAAGAGGGTTTTCTTTTGACAAGCCATAACAGCAGCTTTGGTAAACTGAAGTGTCCACTAGTTTGTGGAGACAGTCAATAGATGTTGCCTAGTTCTATATTTGACAGGAGAGGGGATATCTAACCTCTAGTTTACTGTACAAACTCCACACATACACCAACCAGACCTGGTACACTCGGGTATATCTCTGTGTGTTGACTTCTAACTGACAATGGACACAAAGGAGGTCGGGTGTTGTCCAGGAGCAGGGAATGTCAGACTGGGAGCGCTATGCTGCGGAGGAGTACGAAGCTCTGGTGGCGGAGGAGACCTGCGCGCCGTGAGTACCATTCCTGACTTTTGTTGTTGTCGTGTCTAATGAACTCTGTACATCTCTATCACAGCAGTCACAATGCTCTAAGGCAAGGGTTGATAAACTTTTGAGTAGGAAGAGTCAAAAATTACAATTTACAAAATTTCAAAGTTTTTAAAGAGCCACAACATTTTTTTTTTTTTTTCTTTCCAACAATAATTAGAACTCGCATAAATAATATTTACGTATGGAACTATATAAAGAGCCGCAGTTTGCTGACCCCTGCTCTAAGGTGTGTAAAGCTGATGGGTCAATTTTCTGTAAGACTGCGGCCATTGCTGGACATGTGTTGTCAGTTCCACACACTGTAGGTTCCATCTGGATGTTTCATTCTGAGTCTTGTGGTTGGTTTGTTATTCATCTCTTATTGTTCATGTCCCATATTTGACCTTTACTTGTCTTTTGTATCTTGGATTTTGTGACAAAACATCAAATACTGACATCTGTTCTTTCCCTTAGCTCAACTTCCTTTGCTAGTTCATCTCCCCGATCCCAACATGGGCAGGAATCCATTGTAGAATGTACTTCTTCTCCAATGGTCCAGTTGGTTTAGGAACGATTATATGTTTTATACTGTCAGTCAATGAGGTGTGTCTACACCAAGTTTGTATCTACACCATGTGTGTGTCTACACCATACATGTATCTACACCAAGTGTCTATACCATATATGTGTCTACACCATGTATATGTCTACACAAAGTGTCTACAATATATGTCTACACCATGTCTAACCTATGTCTACAATATATGTCTACACTAAGTGTCTACAATATATGTCTACACCATGTCTAACCTATGTCTACACCAAGTGTCTACAATATATGTCTACACCATGTCTCACCATATGTCTACACTAAGTGTCTACACCAAGTGTGCTGACCCAGGATGCTGGATGAACTGTCCCCCAACCTAGATGAGCTGGCCAACCCCGAGGAAGATGACTACGCTGAGTCGGACGGAGAATGTCCTTTCTAGTCGCTGCCACCTCCTGTACAGACACCAAAGATGTTGTTGTTGACCTAACTCTGCCAGGTTTTTAATTTATTTGATAAAGTTTAACAGTTGTTGACTGTAAATAAAACATTTTATAGCACGTGGTGTCTTCTCTGGTGGCTGTATACAACTACAGTCTGTTCCCACACTGGTCAAGATCTCTGTGCATGTATTGGAACATCCCTCCACCATTTAATCTATATTATCATCCCCTATATGATAATATCATGGAGACTATATCCCTTTAGAGGACACCTCTCCACAAAGGATAGTTTTCATTTGTAAAATTACCATTTTTACTATTTAGCAACTCTCCAGTAAGAGGACACCTCTCTCTAAAGGACACTTTGGCTCTGTAACTAAGTGTTGTCAGAGAGGTAGTTCTACAGTATTTAGCAACTCTCCAGTAAGAGGACACCTCCCCCTAAAGGACACTCTGTAACTAGGTGTTGTCAGAGAGGTAGTTCTACTGTATTTAGCAACTCTCCAGTAAGAGGACATCTCTCCCTAAAGAACACTTTAGCTCTGTAACTAGGTGTTGTCAGAGAGGTAGCTCTACTGTATTTAGCAACTCTCCAGTAAGAGGACACCTCATGGTGGGTAGAAGTTGGTGACTGCTTTTACTGTAAGTACACCACATGTCTACACATATGAAAAGCAGTTCCACTTTACATTTACAAGTGTGTAAGAGCCCCATTTGGTTACTTGCACTCGCTGGTGGGGTTGGAATTTTACAAGAATTGGGGGACATTGAATCTGATGATAGTGACAATGTTGTTGCTGAAACGTCACACACTAATAAATTATTCTTGGATTAGGTGTCTTGTAGCTACCTTCCTGACAGTATAGGAGCAAAGAAGCAAAATGTCAACAGGAAGGACAGACCTATTGGGATAAGTTGGAATGATCAATCTAGCAACACTGATAAGACCTCCCGCAGGTAATCTGACAAAATGTTGTCACAGAAAGATAAATTGTCCAGCTGGGGCGTAGGCTGCTACCTTTTATTACCATTCCAAACACAAGGTAATAAGACACCAAATCCAAATAAATAAATAGTGTGTGATGTTTCTGTGTTGTTACCATCTTCAGACAAGAGTACTGAATGATAAGGTACAATTTGGATTATAGATTATAAACACAAGGTAATAAGACACCAAATAAATAAATAGTGTGTGATGTTTCAGTAACAGTGTTGTTACAATCTTCAGGCAAAAGTACTGAATGATAAGGTACAATTTGTGGATTATAGATTATAAACACAAGGTAATAAGACACCAAATAAATAAATAGTGTGTGATGTTTCAGTAACAGTGTTGTTACCATCTTCAGACAAAAGTACTTAAGGATAAGGTACAATTTGTGGATTATAGATTATAAACACAAGGTAATAAGACACCAAATCCAAAAGTGTTTATAATCTATAATTCAAATTGTGCCTTATTATTACCATTCCCATATAATGCATGTTCCATAATAGATCAACCCATATAAATGACACTTAACATTATTGAATTAATGATGCAGGAGAGCAGACAACATACTTACTGTGCCTCAGGAGTCCAGTGTAGAGGTCCATCCTCCTGGAAGACACAGAACCACCAATCACAACCTGGTATATCATCACAAGACTGTGTAGCATGCAACAACATTATTTACACAATGGTGTGATTGGAATTGAGTGGGTGGAGACCAAATAGAGAACTTCTCTACCTACAAACATTCTAACTTTAAACACAAGGTAAAAAGACACCAAATCCAAATAAATAATTAGGGTGTGATGTTTCAGCAACAGTGTTGTTACCATCACCAGACAAAAGAAGACTACTATTTAAGAACATACTGTGATATTTTCTCTCATTTATTCTTTTGTTTGAAGATGGTAACAACGCTGTTACTGAAACGTCACACATTATTTATTTGAATTAGGTGTCTTATTACCTTGTATCTATAATCCACAATCCAAATTGTACCTTATCATTCTAACTTTAATTAACTTGATACATTTTTATCATTCAGCTGTTCTATATTACAAGGCACAATTTAGAGCATATATTAGAACTACAAGGTAATAAGACACCAAATCTCCAAATAAATAAATAGTGTGTGTTGTTTTAGTAACAGTGTTCAAATATAAATTTCCAGATAGGTGTTTAATTATAGCTATAAAAAAAGGAGTTTTTTTTTTTTCCACTGCTAAGTGGAAAGTGCTAAGAGTTCTTAAAATATATTTTCTTCTTATCTGCTATCTTGTTTACACACTTGAAAACAGTAACTATTTAAAAACATGCTGTGGTATATTTTCTCATTCAATACTTTTGTCTGATGATGGTAACAACACTGTTACTGAAATATCACACACTAGTTATTTATTTGGTGTTTTATTACCTTGTGTTTGTATGTTATTTTGATGATATTTCAGAAAGCAAGTCCTGCCTTTAGATTTCAAAAAATGTCGATATTTGGTCTTATTCCCTCAACTCCAATCAACAAAGTAGGGTTAATTTTATATAAACTTTAAATTCTAAAAGAGAAAAGTATTTTTTAACAGGAAAAGAGTTTGTAAGCCACTGTATACAGAGGGTATTTCTGTTTTATTTGAAAATTATTTTATGGGGAGAAAATTTTACTGGCAAGAGTGCCATGGATAGAGAAATGAACAAAAATATTTCAATCTTGAATGAAGTTAATCCTGGTAGATCCCTAGAAATATGTAAAGTGACCTACTTCAGACATATAAAGAGAACAAATGGATTATTAAAGATGTTGGGAACATTGAAGGAAGACTGAGCTGGCTGGAAGGTGAAGTTACCAGAAGGTCACTAGATGTGAGTGATGGTCACTAACAGATGGAGAATATTTGTCACCATATAGTCACCAAAAATTGACTTGATGGTCACTAACAGATCAAATTGGAGAATATTTGTCCATATAGTCACCAAAAGTTGACTTGATGGTCACTAACAGATCAAATTGGAAAATATTTGTCCATATAGTCACCAAAAGTTGACTTGATGGTCACTAACAGATCAAATTGGAGAATATTTGTCCATATAGTCACCAAAAGTTGACTTGATGGTCACTAAAAACAACAAGCCTTCCTTAAAATAAATTTTGTTCTAAATATATTTCATTTTGAAAAATAAGGAAACACCAAAGAAATGGGATATTTTTTATGTGCATAACTACACAGCTTTATTAAATATAGGTAAAATAGAATGTCTTTGCACCTGGTTGAGAACAAAGAAAGGAACTAGCAGCATTATAAAATTGTTCAAATAAAACTGAAAAACCCTCTGTGATAAAAAAAAAAAGACATATATACTTCTTTAATTAAATTATTTAATTAGTTTTTTTTAAATACTGCATTGCAGGCATAAGTTTCATCAGTTTATCTCTCGCTCAGTGAACCAAACCTACACTCAATATATGTAAATATGGCATTCTAAAATTATATTTTAAATTGCATATTGTCTGTAGTGTGTTGCATATATATGTTGTCTATTATATAGATGCATATTGTCTTTTATATAGTTGCATACTGTCTATTACATTTTCACATTGTCTTATATGGTTGCATATTGTTTCCAATTGTTTATTATAGTTGCATATTATTTATTAGTTTCCAAATGTTTATTATAGTTGCATATTGTCTATTATATAGTTGCATATATTGTACTTTTTTTATCAAAAATAAATGTGAGTTGTTTACATCAAAGTAGGTAACTTCCACATGGCAAGTTGCCATCTTAACGTAATCAGCTGCAATGGCAGTTACTCAATCTAAAGCCATTTAAACCTAGTCAGATCAATTATATACGGTGTGTAAAACTTTTTTTTATTTCAATTTTTTAAATTCTATTTATATATTGTTTTAAAAAATGAATTTTTTTTTTTTTCCTATTTAAAAAATACTACACAATTTTTTTTTTATAAAAAAACTAAATTAAGAAATGGGGTCACAAATGTTAAAAAATAAATACTTACACTTTTTTTTTTTTTTTTAGATTTTTTTTTAATGACAAAAGTCATTAGGTATTTCTTTATTCCATCTGATAGGAAATAAATAAAAATCGATACCTCTTTTTGTGGTGGTGATGATGATGGGGTTTTCTTCATTTCTTCCATGGTGATGGAACTTTAATTGGGGATACTTCTTTATGTCTGTCTTTCATTGGAGAGTTGTTCAAGAGAAAATGTTATTTCAATTTTATAGAGAGAAAAAACAAAATGGGGGGTTATTTTATTACTGCGACTTATTACCTTGTGTTGTTTCTAATCTATAATTCAAATTACACCTTAGCACTGCCTTTATTGTATTAGGGCCACGAAGAAAAGTCCTTTTTGTTGATTTATCGAAATTTAGGAAATAAAAATGTTTTCAATCCATGTGTTTTAAAAGGCATCAGTGCTTTATATATTGTCAACATTCAGGAAAATATTGGAGCCTATATTGCTGTGTCCAAGCAGAAGCAATTAAGGCCAAGTTCACAGAAGCTAGAAAACTCTGGCTCCACATTTGCACGTTAGTCACAACATGCGTGCAAGTTAGTTAGGCTTTGATATATTACACCTCCATAATGTGCACATTTGTTCAATGATGAATTTTTCAACTTCTTTTTTTCTAATTTTAAAAGGTTATGTATATATGTATATACAGTAAAACCCCTCTATAGTGAACCCCAATGGGACAGAGCTTTTGGTTCACTATAGCCACGGTTCACTATAGCCACGGTTTGGCCATTTTTTTTAACTTTTCTAAATTTTTAGACCGTATAATTAAAAAACAGCCATACAAACAGGAAAAGGCAGCCATTTAATAATGGTCACTTTGTTTTAATTCCCTAAATTGACCTATTTCTTTACAGTAATGCTGAATATCAAAAGAAGTCATTTTTTAATAGGTTCTTCTTATCATTTGCATACATCTATATATATATATATAAAAATGAATGTATGTGTGTGTCCTTTATGCCTGACCAAACCACTCATTGGAACGCCATGAAACTTTGGGAAGTTATTTAGTATAGTACTGGGAAGGTTTCTGAAAAATAATTTCTTGAATATCTTGAATATCCTTAGACTTATTTGCAGATTTGTAGATTTAACTCACAAGCAGCGCCACCATTGCAACGGAGATAGGCTTAGGCAGGAAGTCTGCTCCATGCCTGATGACCTTGGGTCTTTCAGGGCTAATATATTAAGTAAAACTAATTCAAATATTAGTGCTTTTTAATGGCTATCTCCTTGAGGTTACCGATTTAAAAGTTTATTTTCCAATTTTAGATTGTATAAGAAACATATTTTATTTTAAGTATTGTACTTTATTTAAAAAAGTGTAAATAATTGTGCAAGACGATATATACGATATATAAAAATCAAAAGAAATAATGAGTATCGTTTAAATATAAAATTAGAATAAATATAAATGTGATACTAAAAATTAAATAACTTATATAGAAGCTTTTGCATAGTTTCATCCTGTAAGCATACCAACTTGATAAAATTTTCCTGTCTTCCTTTTGAATTTGCTTGATACAAACCTCTATTCATTTTTGAATTAGTAGAAATCAGACGATAACCATAGGTCATAGCCATTCAAAAGTTGGTTTAGGTCGTCAATCCTTTGCGAACAAATGGAAATATCCACGCTGGCGCTCTCTCCGCAGATTTTTTAAATGATATCCTGTGTAGGTTTTTTTTTTTATAATTTAAGAGCCACCCCTCGCTTGAAGCAAATCCTTTAATCCCAAGAGACTGCGCGAAAGACTTGAACATGAAACCGCTGACGGAACGTTTTGTCCTCTACACTGACGAATCCACTTAACCAAGATCTCTGCCCGTAGAGCGTGGGAATTTTTCGCACAAGTCAAAGTTAGTTTTATCATTTATCGACATGGCAACTTATTTGAGACAAGAATAATGATACAATTCCAAGGCAATGATACTATTCCTTTTAACTTCCAATTATCGAGGGAACCAATTAATATTGATTTTATTCAACTTATCGAGTATTTTTCAAGGGACCGGGAAAAAATGTTCACTAGATAAAACGATGATTTTGTAATGTAGAAATTAGGAAAGACAAAATTCAGGATGACACAGCACACAGGTACCGGGAAAAAATGTTCACTTTATCGAGAGATTCAAATTTACGAGTTTCAAATTATCAAAATATATCTTTTTTTTTATAAGTTTATAGAGAATTGTTTTAACAAATGTTTGTTAGACAAACCTTTACTCGGGTAAAACCCGGGCGAAGCCGGGTACATCCGCTAGTGTTTATATATAAACCTATGTATTATTTAAAAATTAAGCCAAATCCCTTAGGAAAAACATCATTAATTATATATTTAAAAGGTATAAGAGTATTTTAGAACATCTTTCTCACAAATAATATAATACTATATTTATTTGAAAAAATGCCTCTAATACCTTGTTGTTTGAAAGTGAAAAGTGAAATTTGAAAATCAGAATTGTCTTAAAATATCGTTATTTCCATCAAAGTAATGAAGCTCCGTGTATTCTAAATCAATTGAGACGCGAAACATGTTGATACAATAGCGCGATTGGTAAAATTGCAAATAAAAAATGCCAATTTGCAAAATCATAATAGGTGGTAAAACAGTCGGCCAGGGGTAATATCCGCGAACCCTGAAGGAGTCATATACCTAACAAGAATTCCATTCTAAAAATAGAACTGTAGTGGTAGTTTTTGAGAATTTATAAGTTGATTTTTGTTTGTGGCCCATGAGACACAGGGCAGTTTTTTTTTTTTTTCCTCTTCTTCCAATTCCAGTTTCCACATATTCTTCTGAAGTATAGATTAAATTTTGTTTTTAACCTGTTATTCAAACCATTTCTGGCTTTAAAATAATTTGGAATTAAGTTTTAGCCCAGGTTAAACTTGATATAAAACGCTTCTAAAAGGGCATGCTGCCACTTTTTTTTTTATTTTTTAGAACGCCACTCTTTGTTTCTTTTCTTTATTTTGAAAGCCATTTGTATGTTCTTCTATTTCAAAATTGTCGAATGCAAAGATATTCTATTAAATAAAAGTATAATGTGTAAAAATTTATACAACATACAGCAAAAATAGAATGAAAATGAAAACATATAATGGCGCTAATTTTTTGTTTTGAAATCGCGATCCGTGAGCTGAAACATGCTCAAAATTTTGTTGTTTTAAAAAATTTTTAAATCACAATTTTAAGTTCGTTATAAAAGCATAGTATTTTTAATAGATTTTATAATTTTGGGACCGAAAATAGGTTCGTTATAGGGGTAGTTCGTTATTTTAAAAATCGAAAAGTTTGTTATAACGATGGTATTTTCAATGGAATGGAATTGGGAATCGCCGTGGGTTCGTTATAAGGGAAGGTTCGCTATATCCAGGGTTCGTATTAGCAGGGTTTTACATTATACATACATTATACATCTGAACAATGGCACTGTGTGCATCCCTCGCAGTAACAAAACTATACTAGTAATGATAAAACACCAGTTTTGACAAATTCAGACAACAACCTGTATACCATGGTTTTGGTTCTCAGCTGGACGGCTTCAATTATATATATATATATTGTCACGAAATTTGTTTTGAGTGAAATCAAAGAAATTGTTTATTATTGAATAGGTAAATATTTTAATAGTTCGATATTATGTAAATTCTATAACTATATTTTTTTCTTCTCTTTTAGATTGAGGGTGGTAATTTAATAATAAAACCTGCTGAAATAGCTCTGTGTATTCATTTAATTTCAACAATATATTTATATACATATTGCTGCATCATGTTTGATGCCGCCCCTCCATTTATTCACAATCTCCGATATTTTATATTAATTTTAATTAACAGGTTATGTACCATTTCATTATTCCCTTTATTATTAACTCTACCTTTGCCGGTCCCGAGCCTGGATAAAAAAGGAGGGGCAGCAGTAACAATTTCGCTATAAAACCTGGGCTCAGCTGATAGTACCAGCTGTAAGGACTCCAGGGATACAGGATATACTCCATGTTGGCTGTACATGGTGTCTGTTCCTCATGTCATATTGGAGCTAAGTCAGTGGCCTGAGTAGTGCTCCCAGTTTTAATGACAAAGGGGATACAGGATGTACTCCATGTTGGCTGTACATGGTGTCTGTTCCTCATGTCATATTGGAGCTAAGTCAGTGGCCTGAGTAGTGCTCCCAGTTTTAATGACAAAGGGGATACAGGATGTACTCCATGTTGGCTATACATGGTGTCTGTTCCTCATGTCATATTGGAGCTAAGTCAGTGGCCTGAGTAGTGCTCCCAGTTTTAATGACAAAGGGGATACAGGATGTACTCCATGTTGGCTATACATGGTGTCTGTTCCTCATGTCATATTGGAGCTAAGTCAGTGGCCTGAGTAGTGCTCCCAGTTTTAATGACAAAGGGGATACAGGATGTACTCCATGTTGGCTATACATGGTGTCTGTTCCTCATGTCATATTGGAGCTAAGTCAGTGGCCTGAGTAGTGCTCACAGTTTTAATGACAAAGGGGATACAGGATGTACTCCATGTTGGCTATACATGGTGTCTGTTCCTCATGTCATATTGGAGCTAAGTCAGTGGCCTGAGTAGTGCTCCCAGTTTTAATGACAAAGGGGATACAGGATGTACTCCATGTTGGCTATACATGGTGTCTGTTCCTCATGTCATATTGGAGCTAAGTCAGTGGCCTGAGTAGTGCTCACAGTTTTAATGACAAAGGGGATACAGGATGTACTCCATGTTGGCTGTACATGGTGTCTGTTCCTCATGTCATATTGGAGCTAAGTCAGTGGCCTGAGTAGTGCTCCCAGTTTTAATGACAAAGGGGATACAGGATGTACTCCATGTTGGCTGTACATGGTGTCTGTTCCTCATGTCATATTGGAGCTAAGTCAGTGGCCTGAGTAGTGCTCCCAGTTTTAATGACAAAGGGGATACAGGATGTACTCCATGTTGGCTATACATGGTGTCTGTTCCTCATGTCATATTGGAGCTAAGTCAGTGGCCTGAGTAGTGCTCACAGTTTTAATGACAAAGGGGATACAGGATGTACTCCATGTTGGCTATACATGGTGTCTGTTCCTCATGTCATATTGGAGCTAAGTCAGTGGCCTGAGTAGTGTTCCCAGTCTTAAGGACAAAGGGGATAAGGATGTACTCCATGTTGGCTATACATGGTGTCTGTTCCTCATGTCATATTGGAGCTAAGTCAGTGGCCTGCTACTGAGTAGTGCTCCATGTTAGGAGCAGCTGTACATGGTGTCTGTTCCTCATGTCATATTGGAGCTAAGTCAGTGGCCTGCTACTGAGTAGTGTTCCCAGTCTTAATGACAAAGGGGATAAGGATGTACTCCATGTTGGCTATACATGGTGTCTGTTCTTCATGTCATATCGGAGCTAAGTCAGTGGCCTGCTACTGGGTAGTGCTCCCAGTCTTAATGACATTCTACTTCACCCAGTCATGATAGTTGTCAAAACACCATCTCAAGCTCTACAAACTTGACACCCTAATATGATTGAGTGAAGATAAGAAAGAAGATTCTCTTTATTTTTTAACATTTTTATTGATCATTTTTTTAGGGAGCCTCTTCCTTGGAGGAAATTGCTTTGTCATTATGGTTGAAACACCCTCTGGAAAGATGCAGATCACTTGTGAGGAGAAAATTTAAGGCCTACAAACCTTCACACAACCTGGTGCGAGTATATACTTTTTAAGCCTCCTCAATTTACTCTGTTTCAGGTAATCATTTCTGTTTACTTTGATATTATATTTCTTTGAATAATTATTTTAAATATGCAAAAAAAAGGTTTGCTATCCCTACCCAATGCATTGTAATCATACAAATGATATATTTACCTTTGAGCAACAGAGGTTATACCAAGATTTCACTCCCTATTTATCCCGGGATATATAGAATACCCCAAGATTTCACTCCCTATTTATCCCGGGATATATAGAATACCTCAAGATTTCACTCCCTATTTATCCCAGGATATATAGAATACCCCAAGATTTCATTCCCTATATATCCCAGGATATATAGAATACCTCAAGATTTCACTCCCTTTTTATCCCAGGATTATGTAGAATACCCCAGGATTTCACTCCCTATTTATCCCTGGATAATGTGAAATACCCCAGGATTTCATTCCCCATTTATCCCGGGATATTAAGAATATCCCAAGATTTCACTTTTGCAAGAATCAAGGCTATTTATAGACAATTTTTTCTTTTCTTCAGATAAAAAAAGTGCCTAATGCAGGATTCTATCTTGTGGGGGCCGTCAGTTTATACCACTCCTCCAACACCAGATGTAATAAGTAGAAATTCTTCTTTGATTAAATAACACAGAAAAACATGTTTTAACTAGAACGTTCCTTTCCCACCTACTCAGTGAGAAATGGTGAGAGGCACTCAACCTACTTCTGGGAGGATTTGGGGGTATCACCCCCATTTTTTAACATTAATATTGCTTATCCCTAGTACACGTGTTACAGGCCATGATAATCATGGTGGGTAGAAGTTGGCGACTGCTTTTACTGTTAGCGCACCACATGTCTTCACACGTGAAAAGCAGTTCGACTTTTGCACTTACAAATGTGCCAGAGCCCCGTTTGGTTACTTGCACTCACTGGTGGGGTTGGACTTTTGCAATAATCAGGGGCCATTGGGGCATTTTTTAAATCAGAAAAAAAAAGTGTCCAATGCGGGAATCGAACTCGGGTCGTAGAGGTCGAAAACCAACAGTCTAGACCATCCGTTCCACTGAACCCCATTTTTTTTAACATTGTTTACATATATGTTTCTATACTCCGTCTTGGTGCTCAACCTCATAAATTTGACTTCCACGTGCATTGTGAATAAAATAAAGACTTGGGTGGGTTTGAACTTTTGCAAGAATCTGGGTGGCCATTGGAGCAATTTTTAGATTAGAAAAAAAGTGCCCATTGTGAGGGATTCGATCCTGTGTCGTATACCAACAGTTTGGACCACTCATGGAATGAAAATTGTTAAGTTGAAAAATTTTTCAAAAAATTGTGTGACAGTACTTCATTTCCACTTTCTACTTTTTTTTTTTTTTTAAAGGTTACCACTCATCCCCTGTTGATTTTTATTGTCTTTAAGAGTAAAAAATTTGAAACATTTCCCCAAATAATAAAAACCTAGTTTTACCATACTTAGATTTTTTTTTTATATATATATATAAAATATTATATTTATATAAGATAAAAGTTGATAATTATTTTTGTGTTTAAGTTAGATGAGATTAAAAAGTTCTTTATATGTATTATATTTATATCTTATTTAGGAGAGAAAAATGTAATAAAAGTAATTATATGTTAGAATAATATGTTTTTATTTTAGATAGAAAAAAAAAAAATTTGAAAAATAAAAAGAAAATTTAACAAGAAAAGAAGATTTAACAACGTAACGTCTTTTAGCATCGGCTTTTACCCGTCATTTAGACATACTCTTAAAATAAATAGGAATAAAGAAGAGATTTATAATGATTATATATTTATTTTTTAGTAAAAGAGAGGAAAGAGATAAAGAAAGAACCATACACTTTTATTTCAAACAGGTAGAGAATTGAAAGGTTGTTAGTATTTTTTTTTTTTAGTTAATTAATAGTTTTTGTAATTTTTTTATATAATTTTTTTTTTTTTTCCTATATAATTTTAGATTTTTTTTTTTTTTTTCCTTAAGAGTAAGGTTAGGAAGGTTACTTTTAGAACAGTGTCGAGGGTCCCTGACAGACAGATGTTACATCCACACATGTGCGCTGTCTCGAGGGAGCGGCAGACGCCACTTTGAATAAGTAAGTAAACAGCCTCCTTCTATGATATCTAATATTAATTTGATTATACAGTTTAATGGTCGAAGAGAAATCAATCCATAATGAAGTAAGGGTGAAATGGGTTGTGGTATTTTCATCTGAAGAGCCCTGGTACCACAGATTTCTCTCTCCAATAGATTTTCCAAATCTCCTTTTGTGTAATGTCCTGGTCTACCATTAGGGTTCCAAAAAATAATTTCTAATAGGCAAAGATTTAAAATATGTTTATCTATCCTTAACTAGGCAAAAATATTATTTCATATTATTCTTACTCTTAGGAAAAAAAAAAAAAAATCTAAAATTATATAGGAAAAAAAAAAAAAAAATTATATAAAAAAATTACAAAAACTATTAATTAACTAAAAAAAAAAAATACTAACAACCTTTCAATTCTCTACCTGTTTGAAATAAAAGTGTATGGTTCTTTCTTTATCTCTTTCCTCTCTTTTACTAAAAAAATAAATATATAATCATTATAAATCTCTTCTTTATTCCTATTTATTTTAAGAGTATGTCTAAATGACGGGTAAAAGCCGATGCTAAAAGACGTTACGTTGTTAAATCTTCTTTTCTTGTTAAATTTTCTTTTTATTTTTCAAATTTTTTTTTTTTTCTATCTAAAATAAAAACATATTATTCTAACATATAATTACTTTTATTACATTTTTCTCTCCTAAATAAGATATAAATATAATACATATAAAGAACTTTTTAATCTCATCTAACTTAAACACAAAAATAATTATCAACTTTTATCTTATATAATTAATTTAGATTTAGCTTGCTAATCTAATAGAATTTCCTTTTTATATATAAATATTACTATTATTAAAAGTTTTAATTATAGTTATATCAATACATAAATCCATCTTAACTCACTCTATAATATCAACTTAATTTAAATTATATTTAAGATTTAAAATTTTATTTGATAAACTTTATTATTTACATTTCAAATATTATATTTATATATATTTTTTTATATTTTATTCCTTTTTATATATTTCACAATGGAGACCCACTGGTGATTCTCCACCAAACTCTGCAGCGGTGGCAGAGAGGCCATATTCATTGTACATAGATAGTATCATGTATATATATTTATTTATCTTTATCAAACAGTACAGACTGCGTACTTTGCAAGTATTGACAAGATGTCAATAAAATTATTTTAATTGTCATTTGTCTATATAATTCACAAGGCATAATATTTTCTGAAACACCACTTTTTTAAACCTTTAAAAAAAACACTATATATGGTGCTCTAAAAGATTAATTTCAGTTATCAGGACTTTTTGTTTTATTATCAACACCTCACCATTTTTTGTTTTTCACACAAACAGCATATTTGTGCAAACTTGGCATTAAATAGCCATTTCTTGATTTCTCAGGAAGCCTCTAGGACTAAATATTTGGTACCTACACCACACTGACAACAACCATCAATGTGGTTGGCTTTTCTTGAGTCAAGTCTTCATTTATTAAGTAAATGGGGGTTAGCCAAATATTTTGGAATATGTCTAAAATCAACATTTAGTTTATTTTTGTTCCACTAGATGGCGCTCTGCCATCTAAAATCCTCATGTGGGCAGTCAGCATGTTTTTTTTTTTTTCAATGCATATATTCTGTGTGTCTAAATTATATGAGAGATTATAGCTATTTGACTCTTCAAAACGCAAAAAATACATATAATTATATATCACCAATTCCAAACAAAGATGTGTAGTCTCAATTATCATTGAATGCCAATTGTAGAGATCAAAAAAAGGCTTTCAAAAAGATTGTGCGACAGTTCTTCATTTCCACTGTCTTTTTACTTTTTTTAAAGTTACCTTTCCCAATTTGGTGGCTTGAAAAAAAAAAGCTTTAAATTTTAAGAAATGGATAATTCTGTGGAGATTTTTAAAAATTGGATTGGCGCGTGTGAAAATGTTCATACATTTATTTGGTACTTATCCCAAATACATGGGTTTGTGAGAGAGTGCCTATATTTTTTATATTGCCTAATACATGTGTGGTGATAATCATGGTGGGTAGGTAGTTAGCGACTGTCTTTTACTGTAAGTACACCACATGTCTACACATGGTACAGGCCATGATAATCATGGTGGGTAGTTAGCGACTGTCTTTTACTGTAAGTACACCACATGTCTACACATGGTACAGGCCATGATAATCATGGTGGGTAGTTAGCGACTGTCTTTTACTGTAAGTACACCACATGTCTACACATGGTACAGGCCATGATAATCATGGTGGGTAGTTAGCGACTGTCTTTTACTGTAAGTACACCACATGTCTACACATGGTACAGGCCATGATAATCATGGTGGGTAGTTAGCGACTGTCTTTTACTGTAAGTACACCACATGTCTACACATGGTACAGGCCATGATAATCATGGTGGGTAGGTAGTTAGCGACTGTCTTTTACTGTAAGTACACCACATGTCTACACATGGTACAGGCCATGATAATCATGGTGGGTAGTTAGCGACTGTCTTTTACTGTAAGTACACCACATGTCTACACATGGTACAGGCCATGATAATCATGGTGGGTAGTTAGCGACTGTCTTTTACTGTAAGTACACCACATGTCTACACATGGTACAGGCCATGATAATCATGGTGGGTAGTTAGCGACTGTCTTTTACTGTAAGTACACCACATGTCTACACATGGTACAGGCCATGATAATCATGGTGGGTAGTTAGCGACTGTCTTTTACTGTAAGTACACCACATGTCTACACATGGTACAGGCCATGATAATCATGGTGGGTAGTTAGCGACTGTCTTTTACTGTAAGTACACCACATGTCTACACATGGTACAGGCCATGATAATCATGGTGGGTAGTTAGCGACTGTCTTTTACTGTAAGTACACCACATGTCTACACATGGTACAGGCCATGATAATCATGGTGGGTAGTTAGCGACTGTCTTTTACTGTAAGTACACCACATGTCTACACATGGTACAGGCCATGATAATCATGGTGGGTAGGTAGTTAGCGACTGTCTTTTACTGTAAGTACACCACATGTCTACACATGGTACAGGCCATGATATCATGGTGGGTAGTTAGCGACTGTCTTTTACTGTAAGTACACCACATGTCTACACATGGTACAGGCCATGATATCATGGTGGGTAGTTAGCGACTGTCTTTTACTGTAAGTACACCACATGTCTACACATGTAGAAAGCAGTTCATTTTTTGTACTTAGATGTGTCAGAGCTCCGCCTTTGCAAGTCCCAAGCCCGGATGAAAAAAGGAGGAGGGGGAGCAGTAAAAAGCTCGCTAAAAAACCTGGGTTCAGCTGACCCCGGCTGATAGTACCCTGTAAGGGCTCCTAATCCAGGGATACAGAATGAGCAGCATTTGTACTCCATGTTAGGAGCGGCTGCACATGGCGTCTGTTCCTCATGTCAGAGGCGGCCATTTATTTTGGAGCTAAGTCGGCCTGCCACTGAGTAGTGCTCCCAATCTTAATGACAAAGGCAGACGCATTCTACTTCACCCAGTCATGATCTCAAGCTTTACAAACTTGATACCCTAATATGATTGAGTGGAGATAAGAAAGAAGAAGAAGGAGAGCTCCACAAGGTAATAAGACCATATATTTGTCTGATGATGGAAACTGCTGTGACCAAAACATCACACACAATTTGTCTTATTACTTAGAAGTAGAACTTGCACCATGCTGATGAGAGCCAACAGCCAGAAACACGTATGTGTTTAGTCTTTCTTGAAAAGTTATTTGGCCAAATATTTTTTGGAATAATTTTAAAAAATCACCGAATTGTTGATATTTATTCCAACAGATGGCGCAAGCCATGAGTATATTTCTTTTAGTTACACAATCAAGAGATGTCTTAATTTATCCACCTGATCCCGGTACAATTTCACACTTTTGTACTGTTTATCATATTATTACCTTGTATCTCTAGAGCCAGCACCAAATAAATAAATAAATAAACATCCATTTTAATAGAATTGTACTAATTCTTTAATATCTTTCTTATCAAGCTTTACAAGCTTGATACTTTAATATGATTGAGTGGAGATAAAGAAGAACACCTTTCTTATAGTTGCTATGTGTGTGTTCAAGCCCTTCTCACCTCTAAAGCTGTAAAAATATACTTTTAGACACTACAGCCCATAATGATAAATAAGATACGACACAACTACTCTAAAATTTTATTTTTATTTAAAAAAAAAAAAAACTTTTTTTTGTAAATTTTACCTTTTTTTTTTTACAACCTTCTCAGTTTCAACATTTTTATTTTGGGCCCCTTTTTTCATTTTTCAAAGTAAAAACATTTATATTTATATGCAAACCATCAGTAACTCTTAGTTGCACGATCAGATGTCTTTTTGTTAATTTATCCATCTGATTCCAGTACAATTTTACTGTTTTTTTCACCTTTTACTTTGTAAAATAAGAAAACCATCATTTTCATAGAATTGTACTAATTCTTTATTATCTTTCTTATCGTTGCTATGCATGTGTTCAACATTTATATAAAAAAGACTACCTTCCTAACTCTAAGGCTGTAAAAAAAAACTGTTAAATAACTATGGCCTACAATGATAAAATAAGATAGACACAACCACTCCAAAATTTTCCTCTTTTTATTAAATATATATATATTTTTTTTTAAATATTACCATTTTTTATAATAGTAACATTCCCAGTTTCAATCTTTTTTTTTTATTTTGGCCCCTTTTTCATTCTTCTAAAGTTAAAAAAAAAAAACATTTTTATTATATGCAAACCATATGCAACTTTTAGTTGGAAGGATCAGGAGATGCCTATCCACCTGATCCCAGTACAATTTCACACTTTTGTAACATTTTTTCACTCATTACCTTGTGTCTCTAGAGCCACACCAAATAAGAAAACTACCCATTTTCATAGAATTGTATTAATTCCATATTGTGATAAGGCACATTTTTTTCTTTGCTTATCCCTAGTACACGTAGTACAAGCCATGGTGATCATGGTGGGTAGAGGTAGGTGACTGCTTTTACTGTAAGTGTACCACATGTGAAAAGCAGTTTGACTTTGCAATTACAAATTTGCCAGAGCCCCGTTTGTTTACTTGCACTCGCTTGGTGTGGGGTTGGACCTTTGCAAGAATCGGGGGGGGGGGGCTATTTGAGCATTTTTTTTTTAATTAGAAAAAAAAGTGCCCAATGAGGGAATTGAACCCGGGTCGTAGCGGTCGAAAACCAATGGTTTATACCATCCTTCCACCGACCCCCAGGTACAATTTGGATTATAAACACAAGGTAATAAGACAACAAATACAAATTGCAACACACTATTTATTTGGATTTGGTTCTATTACCTTGTGTTTATAATTCCATATTGTATAATTAACAAAATAAGTGTCTCTTTTATAAAAAGAGACACAGCAAAAATTCAGTGAGTACAAGCTCATTTAAGTCTTTATGTGTGTTTAACAAAAAACTACCTCTTCAGCTCACAGGCTGTAAAAAAATACCAGAAACATAGGTACCAGATACACTAAATAAATCTATATACTACAATCTATATATTGATACAAGATACTACATATAATTGTAAATTTTACCATTTTTTAAATAATTATAACACTCCCAGTTTCAATTTTTTTATTTTTAGGCCATTTTTTTCTTTTCAAAGTAAAAACATTTATTTTACAATGTATACAGTGGCTTTCACAATGCCAACTTTGATATACACAAATGGTGAAGGGATAAAGATATTTATAAATTTTATTACCATCTATCGTTAAAATTTTAAGCATGATAAAACATAATAAAAAATATTGTAAACCATATTTTTTTATAACAAGATTCCAGTTTCAACATTTTTTTTATTTTTGCCCCTTTTTCCTCAAAGTAAAAACATTGCTTTACATTGTATGCAAAAGCTTTCACAATGCTCAAATTCAATATACACAAATGGTGAGGGGTAAAAAGATTGTAAACCATTTTTTTATAACAAGATCTCTGTTTTAACAATTTTTTTATTTTGGCTCCTTTTTCATTTTTCAGTTACAAAATTTCTTTTACATTGATATGCCTTTACAATGCTAACTCAATATAGACAAATTTATAACAAATGAAAACATTAAAACATGAATGTTTCTTTTCACAAATAAATCAAAAACTTCTACTGTCTTTACTGCAAGGAAAAAAATATATTGAGAGGGCTTGGCTCATCAGTGGTAACTCTCTGGTTTCGTCAATTTAATCTACCAGACCGCTTCTTAGAGCTCTAATACTGTATTGGATCATTCTGC
Organism: Cordylochernes scorpioides; assembly: GCA_030710605.1. Classification (NCBI taxonomy): domain Eukaryota; kingdom Metazoa; phylum Arthropoda; class Arachnida; order Pseudoscorpiones; family Chernetidae; genus Cordylochernes; species Cordylochernes scorpioides. The sequence goes on along the minus strand of CP092870.1, from coordinate 68,232,139 downwards.
TTATATATGTTACACTGAAGGGTAGAATTTCAGAAATGGTATTTAAGTAAAACTATGGACTTTTAGGACAGTAGAATTACATTTATATGATGAGCCAAGCTCTCCCAATATATGTTTTCATCGCAGTAAGGACAGTAGAAGTTTGATTTATTTGTGTCTTAAAGGGTTCATTTGTTATATATGTGGTACGTTGTATTATAGAAAAATGTGTGGTATGGGGAATTGTACACCATGTTTTTATAATACCATTCAAGTTTTTATAACATTTGTTTATCTCTCAGCCCCTTTTTTCATTCTTCAAAGTTAAACCATATATATTTTGCATTATATGCAAGCCTTTTAACAACCCTCTATTACAGCCTATTACAATATACACACACACACAAAAGCCTTTATTAGGGACTTGCCCCATACAGATTCTCCCAATTGGGTAAGGTAATAATTGTGTTATTTACATAGAACTGGCTTTACTCTTCATCTCAAAGTCATTCACTTGTTGACTGGTCCTTACATAATGATGATCTAAAAAATATACAGTAAGGTATTGCCTTAGATTTGTTCGCTGATATATTTTTGAAAGCAATATGTAGGGTGAAATGTTTGTACATTTAATTTGTTGATGCCTTCCTCTCTGCATCAAGGGCCTATTACAATATACACAAATGGTGAGAGGTAAAAATATTATAAATCATTTTTATAACATCTCAGTTTCAATAGTTTTTATTTTGGCCCCTTTTTCATTCTTCAAAATTAAAACATTTATTAACTCTGCCTTTGCCGGTACCAAGCCCGGATGAAAAAGGAAGAGCAGTAACAAGCTCACTAAACAACCTGGGCTCAGCTGGCCATGCTGATAGTACCAGCTGTAAGGACTCCAGGTATACAGGATGAGCAGCGTTTATACTCCATGTTAGGAGTGGCTGTACATGGTGTCTGTTCCTCAGGTCATATTGGAGCTAAGTCAGTGGCCTGAGTAGTGCTCCCAGTCTTAATGACAAAGGGGATACAGGATGTACTCCATGTTGGCTGTATATGGTGTCTGTTCCTCATGTCATATTGGAGCTAAGTCAGTGGCCTGAGTAGTGCTCCCAGTCTTAATGACAAAGGGGGTACAGGATGTACTCCATGTTGGCTGTATATGGTGTCTGTTCCTCATGTCATATTGGAGCTAAGTCAGTGGCCTGAGTAGTGCTCCCAGTCTTAATGACAAAGGGGATACAGGATGTACTCCATGTTGGCTGTACATGGTGTCTGTTCCTCATGTCAGAGGCGGCCATTTCTTTTGGAGCTAAGTCGGCCTGCTACTAAGTAGTGGTCCCAGTCTTAATGACAAAGGCAGACACATTCTACTTCACCCAATCATGATGGTTGTCAAAGCTTGATACCCTAATATGATTGAGTGGAGATAAGAAAGAGAAGAAGAAGAAAACATTTCTTTCACATTATATGCAATAAGCTTTCACATTGCCCAACTTTGATATGGACAAATGTGGTGAGGGGTAAAAATATGTGTGAACCATTTTTTATAAAATTTTTTGTAATTTTTTGGCCCCCTTTTTCATTCTTTAGTTACAAAATACTTTTTACATTGTATGCCTTTACAATGCCAAAAGTTTTATCTAAATTTCACTTTTATATAACCAATAACTTTTTAATTAAACATAAGTTTTATTTTTATTATTTACACAATTCATTTATTATTTTACAAATCATCTTGTTATAGCCCTTTTTAACCCAACAGTTTAAATTAATTAAAAGAAATGTTAATTACACATGGATGGTGAGGGTTAAAAAATATTGTACACAGTTTGTTTTTATAATAACAACATTCAAGTTTCAACATTTTGTATTTTCAACAATTGTACATTATCATTTTGGCCTCTTTTTCATTTTTCCGTTACAAAATATATTTTACATTGTATGCCTTTACAATGCTCAACTTCAATATATACAACTAGTGAGAGTTTTTTATACTTCATATAAACCCAAATTTTAACCATTTAAGATAAAATGGTACAGACAGTAAGTAACACCATGTACCAATTTTTTACCACATTTTCAACTTTTTTTACAAAGGTAAAAATAAATAAAGATGAATATTTTTTTTAACCAACTTTTATTGACTTCCATTGATAAGAAAAAACTGGGACAAAACACCCAGTTATTTTTACATATCTTCATCCACTTTAAATAAACAATTGTGTAGGTGGACACTAGGGGGGAAGGAATTTGTGCTAAAAATACACAAGTTAGCTTAAATCAATCATTTAAATTTGCATGCTCTGCACAATGAACCTACTTTGTTGTTTGTTATCCCCTTGTGTGAAGATTACATGAATTCCATAAGTTATTGACCTCATGGAATGGGATGTAGGGGTGCAGCTTTCGTTAATCATGGCACCATGATCCAGGCACATTTTGGTGAAAGTCAAGACTTTGCCTGTATTTTGAGGCTGTTCCTAACATGGAAGCAGACGCCTTTGCTGCCGACTCTAACAAATTTGTTGTTTCTTATCCCCTTGTGTGAAGATTACACAAATTCCATGATCTCATGGAATGGGGTATAGAGGTGCAGCTTTCGTTGATCATGGCACCATGACACACTTTGGTGAAAGTCCGACTGTAGTTTGAGGCCGTTCCTAATATGGAAGCCTTTGCTGCCAACTCTTTGTTGTAGTGGTTTCTTATCCCCTTGTGTGAAGATTACATGAATTCCATGACCTCATGGAATGGGGTGGAGAAGTGCAGCTTTCGTTAATCATGGCACACTTTGGTGAAAGACTGACTTTGCCTGTATTTTAAGGCCATTCCTAACATGGAAGCCTTTGCTGCCAACTAACATGAGTACAGACGCAGCTCTGTAAGTACTTTGAGAGTACTATGGGTTAGTAAAAATTTATTTTAAAAAGATACATATATGCATCAAAAAGTTTCAATTTCTTATAAAAGATGGCCTGCTAATGCATCTTGCAGGAGTGTCCTATCAGGGAGGTAGTTGTGCTGTAACACCTTGCTACCTGAAGTAGTGGCATTGAACCTACTACACAATAGACAGTTACAGATGTACTGTATATATTTGTAAATAGCAGAGAGAATTGTCAGAGATTTAACCATTTTTGTAAATATATTTATGACTATCTGTCTGACTTGAAAGAATCAGGTTCTTAATATATTTTATTGTTTCTTTTTTTATGATTATTTTTACTTGTATAATGAGTTTATAATTGTTAGCCTTTTTTGAGTTTTTATTTATATTTGAGTACATTACATGGCTATAAATGTTAGAAAGCAGTTTGACTTCTGCACTTAGAAGATTTTAATGTTTCATCTCACTAGATGCCGTTAAAAACAGCCATTTTTACTTGGAGAGCTTACTTGTGGCACTAAAACCAAAAATGCAACTTACACAAATGACTTTTAATTTACCTATGCGACCATCAGATTGATTTGGACAATATGCGACTAAGTAAATTTTACATAGCCAATAGCTGAAATTCAGCTTTTACATGATTGCTTGCATTCACTTGTGCCTTCGGGAGCCATTTGAAGAACACCAAAGGGAAAAAAAAAAGTTTAAATGTGGGAATCGATCTAGAGTCCAGACGGGACATACCAACTTCAGAACACTGTGTACCAAACCATCCATTACCTGTCCTACAAAACTGGTATAGGAACGTTTGACACAAAGTTCCATGAACATATATATATGTTATATAAAAATATTATTTTATTTTAAATTATAATTTCATAGATCCAAATACTCTGTTAAATCGACCGCCAGGGGTCATGCTTCCCCTATAAATACTCATTGTTGTTGTTCCCCGTGGGGCCGGCTAAAAACTTTGTACATTATGTAAATAAGCTTTTGTTTTATTTATTCTTGCGCCTTAAGCCAGGCAGTACTTTTACAAAATTATGTTTTTCATATGTATTCATTCCTCAGCTCAATAAAGAAATCTCTAATCAAGACATTATATTTTTCAAGATTATTGTTCGACCACGACTGCACCACCATAGCATAATCATCAAGATGATCCAAAACAACAGAAATCTTATCTTTTTTAAAATATAATATATATATATATATATATTAAAAATAAAGAAGGCATCTCCTGACCACGAGCACATGTGCTTTTTAGATGGTCAGGGTCAGGAGATGCCTTCTTTATTTTTAATATCAACACCTGACCCACTTATCTTTTATTTTATTTTTTCTTTTGTTATAAAAGAAAACAAGACCTAATCCAAATAATTTATTAGTGTGTGACATTTCGGCAACAACATTGTCACCATCATCTGATGATGGTGACAATGTTGTTGCCGAAACGTCACACACTAATAAATTATTTGGATTAGGTCTTGTTTTCTTTTATTATAATCTATAATCCAAATTGTGCTTTATCATTTTTCTATTGTTTTTTCATATATAAATATATATATATAAATTACAAAATATTGGCTTTATAATATAAAATAAATTTCTCCAGTTAGGGGCGAGGGGTCATTATGACATTAGGTGAAGATTTTTTTAAATGTATATTCATGTGAAGTGTTTATTAGTTCTCATTTTTAAAGATTATTATTTCCAAACCAGCATTTAAAAAAATATATTTTATTATGATAAAATGCAATGTCACCTCTTATTTATTCAAAGATTTATTATTTCCAGTACAATTCCAAACACAATTTTTTTAAAATTCTTCAATTTTTCTAAAAGCTACTTTTTTTTATTATCAAAAAATGAAATGTCACCTTATATATATATTTTTTAAGATTGATTATTCCCAGTACAATTCAAAACACTTTTTTTTTTTTAATTCTTTATTTTTTCCAGAAAGTTACCTTTTTTTTTTATGACAAAGTGGAATGTCACCTTATGTTTTTTTTTTTTTTCTGAAAGTATGATCAAGTACAATATTCCCTTGTTTGTTTGTTTTTCTTTTTCTTCTAAAATTATGATAAAGAGGGTTTATAAAGATGAGTGTTTTTTTCTGAAACTTGAAAATATCCTTTTTTTTTAAATACTAATAAATGAAAAAGAAGCACTAGACATAGCTGCTTGTCAGTTTCTAACATCACTCCCTACTAACATTTGATTTCAAGAAGAAAATAACCCTTGCTGAGATAATTTCTTTTCTGAACACAGAGGAACTGAACACATTTCCACATTCTGTGTGGGTGGGGTACATGATTTTGTAAATCCCATCCCTGGACACTTTATTTTTCCGTTTATCATTACTCTTCACAATTCATCCTTTCATACTTCATCCCTAAGGTTAGAAATAATTGTTATTTCTCCTTAAAATGAATTTAGATTTTTTTGTTGAAAAGAAAAACATGCGGGGTGGTTTTCAAATGTTGTTTTACAATCATAAGCCGCATTATGTTGTATTGTAAATTACATGATTTTGTGTTTCCAACACAATATTGTAAAAACTGGATATTTTCTAAAATTCTAATTTCATATCCAGGAAGTAACGTGAGGGGAAATAAATCTTTAAAACCATTAATGTTTTAAGAAAGAAAAAAAAAGGCATCTCCTTATCGTGCAAATGAAAGTTGCTGATGTAATGCACAATTCAATTACACAATAAGATGATTCTAGATAATAAAGTAAACGGATGAGTTATCTTTTATTAAACATTTTTCAAGCTTTCGGGATAACGCCTTCTACAGTAAAAATTGATATAAAATGTAACTTAAACTATACTATGGCAGGTTATATGTACATAAATATCTAGTTATTTCATGGTGAGAAAACATATAACATAAGAAGATGCCTTTTTTTTTTCTTTCTCAATTTTTATGCATCTTATACCAGTAAAAAATCAAATTTTTACTATTTTTTCACAGTTAAATGTTCATTTTTCCCCCTTCATAAAGGTAACAAAGAAATCCATTAATGTGTACATATATATTTGCATATTTCAATCAATGACAATTTTTGACCCTTGTTTCCCCAGGCAACTAGAAGTGGTTTGTCTCCTTTCCTACTTTTCTGTACCAGGGTGGTTGTGGGTAGTTTGCCTTTTTTTACTATAATGCACCACATTTTAATACATGTAGAAAATAATTCAACTTTTGTTTTCCCTCATACAGGCCATGATAACCATGGTGGAGAGTAGTTAGCGAATACTTTTACTGTAAGTACACCTCATGTCTATACACATGTGAAAAGCAGTTCAACTTTTAAACTTACAAGTGTGTCAGAAGCGCCCCCATTTGGTTACTTAACACTCGCTGGTAAGGATTGGACTTTTGCAAGAATCAGGGGGTCATTGGAGTTTTTTTAATGCCCAAAGCGGGATTCAATAATCCCGGGTCATAGCAGTCAGAAATCAATGGTTTAGACCACTCGTCCACCCACCATTTCTATGTAAAATGTAATAATGGTAATCTGGGTTTCTTTCAATTGTTTTCAATTTCATTCAATTCAATTTCTTTCATGTTGTTGTTTTTTTTTTTCCATTTTTGTATTTTTAACATATTTCCCTCCTCTTAAATAATAAATTTCACCACCATATTGTATGGCAAGGATCCCTTTCAAACCTGCGGGTTCAAATAACCACCGCAATTGTTTGCTGTCTATGCAACACTAATGGCTTCTTATTTCCATATCGTATCACATTTTAATGTGTTTCATCTCACTAGATGCCATTAAAAACAGCCCTTTTTACTTGGAGAGCTTACTTGTGGCACTAAAACCAAAAATGCAACTTACACAAATGACTTTTAATTTACATATGCTACCATCAGATTGATTTGGACAATATGCAACCAAGTAAATTTTACATAGCCAATAGCTGAAACTCAGCTTTTACACACACACACGTGCAACTTTTAGTTACCCACCCTTTTTTTATTTTATTTCTTTTATTATAATAATAATAAACTTCACACCAATTTTTGTTGTTTTTTTTTTCAATTAATCAGGCCAACACACAATTGGGAGTTTTTTTTTCCAAGATATTTATTGATTATTGATGTTTCTTTTTTTTTTTTTGGTTTAGAGAAAGAAAAATCCTTTTGAAGTTAGGAAGAAGGGGAGAGGAAATCTACTTGACAGCTAAGTTAGGTGACCTAAACACTTATTTACATATGGCCATTCTGCAGCCCTACATTTACTTCCATGAGCATTCTGACAACAACAAATTTCATTGGTTGAAATAAAAAAGTTGATTTTAAATAAATCCACAATTTGTCAAGTTTCGTAAAAAAAAAAAAGAAAAAATGGGAGTAATATACAAGAAAAAAAAAAGCTATATTTTTTCCTTTTTTCTCATTTTTGATACTAAAAAATGCTAAAATAAAAAAAAAATAAGAGAGAGAGGAAGAAGAAAGTATAAAAAAAGTGATAAGAAATATCCTTCGGTAATAAATAGGGTGTTTGGGATGATAGGGGGGGGGGGAGTTAGTTAGTACTGGGGAGGTGGAGCATAACCCCCGTCGTAAGTTTGCCTATAGGGGGCTCCGTACGGGTCACTAGCGGAGGGGGGCGGTTGTGCAGCACCTAGACACCAGGGGTCTCTCTTGCCACCACTTTCCTCAGTTTTTTTCTTTGGTTGGTTGGGACAATCATGGGTGGCCAGGAACATTCAATAAATCCTAAGATGGTATATATATGTGCATCCCTCATTAGGGTTTCAGTTTTTTTATTTCTCCTCTGGAGAATAAACCTCGATTATAAATATTTTATTGATTTTTTTTTTTTTTTTTTCAAAAATTGAGATCACTCATTTGGCACAGTGCCAAGTCACAACAGGTATGGGGATCTTGTTTGTGTTTTTACAATCAATTTCTCTGAAGCACCGTTCTTACATCAGGAGAACAACATGGTAAATTTCCCCCACCATTGTAACAATCCCCACCACAACAGAGTTAGAGGGAACACTTACCCCCGTACTTGGGAGGTGGGGGCATGCCATAGCCTTCATAGCCCCCACCTGGCACCACGGGAGGCTGGTCGGCTGAGGCGTAAGGGGGATTCATGGGAGGACCGTAGTTGTCCTGGGGGGGATAACCCCCAGCAGCCTCAGATGGTGGGGGAGGGGCGTAGCCGCCAGCGTTGTACCTGAGCATGGCTGGTTAGCCACACTGCGGTAGTCCTGCGCTGTCACCACTCACCCGTCATTGTCCTCCCAGCGGGGCCTCTTGGAAGGTGGTGCTGTGGAGTAGGGGGCAGGGCGGGGAGCCTGGCCTCGTGGCCCACCACGGCTGTAGCCGTTGGCTCCGTTGCCTCTGTAGGAGGAGCGGTAGGTGCTGCTGCCTCCATCTCCACCGCCTCGGTAAGAACCAGCACCCCGTTGGCTGCCATCACCTCCACGGTAATAGCCACCACGGTAGCTGCCTCTGGAGTCTCCTCCGCGGTACGAGCCTCCACGCGAGTCCCCACGGTAGGATCCCATCCCACCACGGTTATCTCCGCGATATGAGCCCCTGCCTTCTCCACGGTAGGAACCTCTGATTGGTCCGCCTTCACCGGAGTAGGATCCTCTCATGGGTCCGTCTCCACCTCCACGATAGGACCCCCTGGAGTAGCCACCGTCCCCTCTGTAGGACCCCCTGGAGTCCCCTCTGTAGGAACCTCTGGCAGGTCCATCGCCCCGGTACGAGCCCCGGCCCATGTTGTCACCACCACGGTAAGATCCCCTGGGAGGTCCTCCCTCTCTTGGCTGGTAGCCCCCGCCCCGGGGCTGGTAGCCTCCCCTGTCCATGCCACCACGGGGCTGGTACCCTCCACGGCCCCTGTAGCCCCCACGGTCCATGCCCCCCATTCCACTGGACACACACACTCCAGCTGTTCCTGTTGTTGTAGCGACACCTCTTTGGACCACCGTGTGGACACAACAGTGTGGTGCTCCTTTTTAGAATACAGTAGAACAACCTCCATGAGAGGACACTCCAGCTAGTGGACACTTCTCTACAAAAAACAGTTTTCATTTACAAAATTGCCATTTTTACTTTTAATCAACTATCTAATAAGAGGACACTTCTCTCTAAAGGACACTTTTGCTCTGAAAATAGGTGTCCTTTATAGAGAGGTTTTACTGTATACAGTAGAACTACCTCTCTGTAAAGGACAACACCTAGTTACAGAGCCAAAGTGTCCTTTAGGGAGAGGTGTCCTCTTACTGGAGAGTTGTGATTAGGTGAAAATGGTAATTTTTGTGATGAAAACTGTCCTTTGTGTGTTCTCTCATGTTCTACTGTGCGTTTGTCAAAGAATGTGGAAGCAAGGTTTGGCTGCTCTTGTTTGGCTAAACCCTTGTTCATTTAATCGATTAGAAATAGATAAGGCACAATTTGGATTATAGATTATAAACACAAGGTAATAAGACCAAATCCAAATAAATAAATAGTGTGTGACGTTTCGGTACACTATTTATTTATTTGGATTTGGTCTTATTACCTTGTGTCGATTAGAAATATTCAATCTTTCATAACAATAGGCTGGTAGTGGGTCAATACATTCACAGGATCAAACATTCTGAACAAAGAAACACAAGGTAATGAGACACCAAATAAATAAATAGTGTGTAGATGTTTGAAGTGTTGTTATTTGGATTTGGTCTTATTACCTTGTGTCGATTAGAAATATTCAATCTTTCATAACAATAGGCTGGTAGTGGGTCAATACATTCACAGGATCAAACATTCTGAACAAAGAAACACAAGGTAATGAGACACCAAATAAATAAATAGTGTGTAGATGTTTGAAGTGTTGTTACCATCATCAGACATAAGTACTGAAGGTTCAATTTTCATTATAGATGAGTATTTATGTCTGATGATGGTAAAAATGTGGTTTCAGAAATGTCACACACTATTTATTTAGATTTGGTGTCTTATTACCTTGTGTTTCAAAACACATTATTGACTATATTGACTCATCCATTGATGAGCTCTACTCATCTCCAGCAGACACCATCAACAAGCTCTACAAGCTTGATACCCTAATATGATTGAGTGGAGATAAGAAAGAAGAAGACATCATTGACTGTATTGACTCATCCATTGATGAGGTCTACTCATCCCCAGCACAGACACCATCAACAAGCTCTACAAGCTTGGTACCCTGATATGATTGAGTCGAGATAAGAAAGAAGAAGACCATATATAATATATATGTGTTTCTAATCTATAAAACAAATTGTGCTTTATCAATTCTGAACACAAAGAAAGGTCCAACACACTAAATTGAATGCCAGTAGCAACTTGTCTTACATCCTTATTGAGCTGGTAACCTCACCCAGAGGTAATCTTATTTATTTTCTTTTTATCACAAGGTTGTACACAAGGGCATTGACTCACTTTTTTAGCCTTTAAACAAAAAATTGACCTCTTTATTACAAGGATCACCTACTTCCCTCCCAAACCTTGATCAGTTGAAGACCTGCCGTTCTCTAGTTGCCAGCCACAAAACTTCCAACAAGCTCCATGTTTCATAAAACATTTGCTTCAAAATGGGAGCCAGAAGGAGTGTAAAATCAACAGAACTTTGCAAGTCTTTCATTGAAATGAGTCACTTTGGCCAAGAGGACCTTTTACTTAGTCTTCTTTCCTATCTCCACTCAATCATATCAGGCGTCAAGCTTGTAGTGGTGTCTGTGCTAGGGATGAGTAGAGTTCATCAATACAGTCAATAATGTGGTTTGGGGTTGACACATAGTACATAGTGGGAAAACCTTGCAACCATTCTGTCATTGTCCCTAGATGACTCAAATCTGGAAATTGGTTGTTCCCTTGGGAGCACAGAATTGTCCCTCCTGCTCTGTACCAGTCATGTACAGCAGTAGATTTCCATTCCTGAAAAAAATGTCAGAAGTGGGATTTACTTAGTGAAAAAAAATGTTACTAAATTGAATTTGTATCAGGTTGATAAATGAAGAAAAATAGGCATTTCCTGATCGTGCAACTGATGGCGTGATAATCTATCGGAATAAATATCAACTAATCAAGTATTTGGCCAATTCTGGAATAATTTTTTTAAAAAGCAACAATTTGTAGCTATTTATTCTGATAAATGGCACAAGCCATCACAAACTTTTAGTTCCACAATCAGGAATTTTCTACTTTTACTTTGTGTTTTGACTGATGAGGCACAATTTGGATTGTAGATTATAAACACAAGGTAATAAGACCAAATCCAAATAAATAAATAGTGTGTGACGTTTCGGTAACAACGCTGTTATCGAAACGTCACACACTATTTATTTATTTGGATTTGGTCTTATTACCTTGTGTTTGTGTTTTGACAAAAAATAAGTTTGTCTTTGCCAGGATGGAATTAAAGCATTCTGAATTGAATGTAGTTAGGAGATTCACAAGCGTGTTCTCGCTAAATTCTTCTATCCTGAGGGGGGTTGTCAACCAAAGATAGGTTCTGTTCGGGGCCTCCTCCTTTCAATAACATACAAATGGGGACAGCCTGAGTCTTCCAGATACATAAGCATCTTAAGGAAACAAGCTGCCTTGCCTTTTGATGTCATTCTAATTAAAAACATATCCAAGTTACCATAAAAAGTGTGATGCTTAAGTAACAACGCTATTACCATCATCAAACACAAAGGAAAAGATATCACAGCCTACTTTTAAATAGTTACTCTCTCATCCAGTACTTTTGTCTGATGATAATGATAACAATGAAACATCGCACACTGTTTATTTATTTAAGATTTTTGTGTTTTCTAATCTATAATCCAAATTGTGTGCCTTATCAAATTTGTACAAATCCTTTATATCTGCCAATCTGAACATTTTACACATTGGTCAAAATCCTTCTCCCTCCCTCACAGATGCATATACAGTAGAACTACCTCCATGAGAGGACACTCCCGCTAAGAGAAACTTCTCTATAAAGGACAGTTTCCGTTGGCAAAATTTACCATTTTTTTATTATTTAACAACTCTCCGGTAAGAGGACAGCTTTTACAGAGCAGGAGGGACAAGCACCGGTTCTGTCCTCCCAAGAGAACAACAATCTTTGATTTCCAGGGTTTTCTCACTATGTACTAAGTGTCAACCTGCAATCCCAAAACACTTTATTGACTGTATTGACTCATTTTTTGCACAGGATCTTTCAGACTTAAGGAAAGGCAAGATTCCCAATATTGTACACAGATAAGAATCTATATTTATGGACATAACTTTAGGAAGTGGAAAGTCTTTGATGTCAATGATCGTCTGCTTTTTTTTTTTTGAAGACTAAGCAATTTTGTTCACACTTATTTATTACCAGTTGCTAAGGCACAATTTGGATTATAGATTATAAACACAAGGTAATAAGACCAAATCCAAATAAATAAATAGTGTGTGACGTTTTGGTAACAACGCTGTTACCGAAATGTCACACTATTTATTTATTTGAATTTGGTCTTATTACCTTGTGTTTATTACCAGTTGCAAATAAGACACGCTATATCTCAATATCTTCAATAAAGATTATTGTAATATCTTCAGTACAGACACCCATCAACAAGCTTTACAAGCTTGATACCTTCATATGATTGAGTGGAGATATGAAAGAAGAAGAATGACAGCTTTTCATAAAGAGCACTTTTGCTCTGGTGTTGTACTTCACAGAGAGGTTTTACCACATGTTTCCACTGCTCTGTAAGTCTCCAGGTCGGGAGAGAAGTGGTGATATAAACTGTAGATTTAAAACACCCCAATGACCCGGGATCAAATCCCCATTTAGACACCTTTCTTTTGGGGGGGGGGAAGTACAACCACACCTCCCTGCGGTCCCTCCTGGACCCTTGGAATATATGACCAAATTTTGGTTCGTTTCCAAGGTGGCTAACGTGGCAACGGCACACATTTTCCAATGAAGAGCAAGATAGTGGACGTTGCTGCTGCTGTAATAGATACATGGAGACATCTGAGGCTCTTCTTTGAACATAACAACACCTTTCTTTTTCTAGAGAAAGAAAAATGGATTCAATGTCCATATCTCTCTCCCTCCTCGAATTATTTCAAAAGTCGAGTAATGAATTGAAAGTAAGCAAATTTGCTCTGACAACACTTGTGTGTACAAAAGTGGATCTGTGTGGATTATACTTTTGTCTGAAGATGGTGACAATGCTGTTGCCGAAACGTCACACACTATTAAATTATTGAATTAGTACAGTACCTTTTAGCATGTATATCGGGATTGAGACAATAACTCTGAAAGATATTACAATAATCTTTATTGAAGATATTGAGATATAGCGTGTCTTATTTGCAACTGGTAATAAATAAATGTGAACAAAGTTGCTTAGTCTTCAAAAAAAAAAGCAGACGATCATTGACATCAAAGACTTTATACTTCCTTAAGTTATCGTAAAGATAGAGGCTGCCTGGCCGGCGGCATTCATAGTTCTTCAAATAAAAGTCACTTCGGCCAGTAAATCTTTTTATTGTCTCGACAAAAATCTTTTGTCCTCGTCAGGAGCGAACAAAAATTAAAACATTAGGCAAAGCGTTAGAAATTATTCTAAGGCTGCAAGGGCGTTCTCGCGCGATATTCTAAATTTTGTACAACATCTAATTCCTTAAGTTATGTCCTTAAATGTAGATTCTTAACTGTGTACAATATTTGGAATCTTGCCCTTCCATAGGTCTGAAATTTTTAATCCGAAAGATGTCTTTAGAACAGAAAATGACACTATGAGCTTGCAACAAAAGAATTTTTTTTCATAATAAAGAATTCCAAATAAGACACAATCAAAGGATTGCTTAAATATATATATATATATCTTCCAGAATTTCTCAAAAAACTCTCAAAATGATAAAAATATATATATATGATAATGGTTAAACAAAAGAATCAATTATTAGCAGATGAGTTCTATTTAATACAGCTTATAATGCTAATATTATATTATATGCGATAATTTAAAAAAAATAAACTTAAAATTGACTCTTATGTAAACTTATTCATAATTTGGAAGGTCTTTGGAATTTGATATAGTACAATTAGAAGTCATAACAAGTAAGGGTTAGGCCCAAGTTAGTTACTTTTATCAACCACTATATTTAATAACAAATTTTGAAATTCGTATTTGTTAATCTATTCAGAAAATATTTTCGAGCCTTGTGGAATACATAAAACTTTTTATATTTACTTTATTAATGTTTTATTTATACATTTAAAATATTTGCTTAAAATGCTATGTATAAATATTAGTACTTTTATGTACTTTGTATATTTAAAGGCAGAAGATCATTAAATTTATAGGTTATCTGTAATTAATTTATATTTTTAAAATTTATTTTAATGTGTTTTTATTTCACAATAAAAGTAATTTTAAAATATTATCGTACCCTTTGGCAGTGTATACAAATATTTATGACAACGTATTTTGAAAAATATTTTTAGGTACAAGAAATGGAATTGTTTTAAATCTTACCGAGTGAAAGGTCCACCCCGACCTCTGTAACCACCACGGCCTCTGTAGCCGGTTTGGGGAGGTTCAGATTCAACGTCTTGCATTCTTATATTTGACCTACACAAAAGAAAGGTACAATGTCATTTCAAACGTGCAACGCCTTTTTTCCTTTATGAGCCGGCTTAAATAGTTTGAAAGAAAAAAAGAATGATATATATATATCAACAATAAACAATCAGATAAAAATATAACCAAGCTATCAAAGTAACATAAACAATAAACAATGTTGTTTATAAAAAATTTAAAATGCCAAAAACTTACTTTAAAGAGTCTATAAGTAGATTTAATGGAAAATTAAAAATGGTGGAAAGACGCGGACTAATTTGAAAACGCGTACCTTTTCAAGTTTAGAACTCGGTGAAAATAATTCAATGAATTATGAAAATATTACGTTATGAAAATATTTCAAAATAAAATTTGTATATGAAGTTTAATAGGATTAAAGCCAATTTTTTGACGTTATTTCATACAAATTTGGATTTTAAAATTTATTTTTATACTTTTTTGTTTATATAATAAAAAAAAATGTCACGTTAATAAATAAAATGAAACTTTTTATTTAAAAATTTTATTGTACTATTTAAATATATATTATCTTAAAATAGAAAGGCTGCCTCTCCAATAAAAAAAGACAGACTAGAGAGCCATCAATTGTCCCGCACAGCATTGCAGTAGACTGGTGACAAAGTCTCAAAGCCAGATTTGATGAATTTTTAACTCTTACCTGAAGACCATATTTGTGACTTATGGCGAGCTCAGTCTTAGGTAAATATTAATTCCATATGAGATATATACGAGGGATTCATTAAATAATTTATTAAAATCTTTATCTCTCTAACGTTTAAAATTAATTTTTGAAGACTAGGCATATTCATCATCATTGTGTTTTAGAATATTTTTAAAACCTTGATAAAATTATAAACTGCTGGCCATTGTATATGCAACATCCTGAAGGAGGAATGCAAATAACATGAAATTAACAACATGCATTAGCAGGGGTGAGATATGCAAATGACTCGAATTTCAGCGCAGACAATATCACGCGCGCCTGTGGCTCCACTTCAAATCACTATTTAAGGCTTGGAGATTTCGACGATTTCAAGTTCGACATTTGTGTTTTTCTTGTGTTTAAAAAAAACAATTAATTATGCCTCGTAGAAAACGGCGATCATCTTTTGATCAAGTATCAGAGTTTTTAGACAGAGGAAAGATAGTGCCTACCAAGATTGTGGATTATCTTTCAGGGAAATCGGTAGTCGTGTTGGATGAAACTAAACTACTGTAATGATATGTGATCGTTGGATGCAGGAAGATACAAGGACTGACATGTTCGAGCGCATCCACCTCAGTGCACCACTTCAGGTGCTGACAGACAAATTGTGCGCGTGACAGATCGCTCAGTCACATCACAACCGTAGCACATTCAGTCTGTAACGCATCATACAGTGTCTGCGCGTATCATTCGACGCCATTTACAGCAGAGTGGTCTGTCCGCAAGAAGCTTCTTCTACCCTTGACGCAAAGCCACAGATGTCTCCGCCGCCAATGGTGCGATGAAAGAAGGATGTGGAAGGCAGAATGGAATTAAATTGTCCTTATTGACGAGTCACGCTTCTGTTTGCAACACCGATGGTCGGATTCGAGAGTCTGGAGACAATCATGGAGAGAGGATGCTGAACATCTGCGTTATGCGCCGCCACACTGGTCTTGCACCTGATATTATGGTATGGGCGTATTGGATATAACTCTAGCACTCCTCTAATATGCATTGCTGTACTTTAAACAGCCAATGCTACATCTCCGAGGTGTTGGAGCCACTTGTCCTTCCTTACCTTCAGGGCTTTCCCACATCCATAATCCAACATGTGGTCCATTGTTGCTCAATGATTAACCCAGATTACTTCCCCAGCTGCCACACCAATCAACTTTGGCAAAGTGTGTAAGCTGCTTGGTTGGGTTTACCCTTTAGTCATTATATATAGTTGTATATATCTAAATATTTTCCAAAATAATAGTGCAGACTGTGCACGTTTGCATGTATTTAAAATATGTCAATAAACTTTTGTCAATTGTCTTTTGGGTCATTAAACTGTATCTTTTTTCTTTTGTGTCATACCCCCTGTCACTATGACTGGATCATGATTGAATCCTTCTCCCAGTCTCCAAGACCATATTTTACAATTCAGTTCACAAGTCAACACAAATCACTACAATAATCATAACATTCATCACAGGAAGCATTATCATTTTACTATGCTGTTTTCAATATTCTCTAAATAATTTGAAAATATTACTTAGTATTTTATAATTTGAATTGTTTTTGGACTTTTTTGTTTTACACATAGAATTATAATTATAATTATAATTTCCAAGTTAAATGCAACATATTTAAATGCAGTGTAATTTTAAACTATAATATTTCAAACTTAAAAATGAAATTAGCCTATTCCGATGAATAGACATGTGTTTTGGATTAAAACTTGAATTAATATATTCAAGAGTAGTTGCCGTTCTCCGCTTCAGGTATCTGGGCTATTAATATCCATAAAATATATGCGCGCACGCGCGTGATAGAGCGAGATCAAAGATGAAAATTGAACTTTATATTGCGACCTTGAAATTACTTATTTTCAATAAAATTGAAATTTGTGATATATTGATATTTCAATGTCGTAAAAATTAGTAGCACTTCTTTATGAAAATTAATATAATTATTGATATAAATGACATTCAGAAATATCCGTTAAAATTTGGAATTTTTATTTATTTTTATTGTACAGAATAAAATTTCGATTTGGTAGCAGAGTAAGTACCGAAAAAATCTCGTCTACGTCATATAGCTAGCTTTACGGGAAGCTTTTTAGGTTTAAAATCATTTTATCTTAGAATTTTATTTGCAGTTTGTTTACTGCTAAAATAGTTAGTAAATAGTAATTTGATTGTTTAATATTATGATTAATGAATCCAACCAAAATGGAAAGGGTCTAGAGCAGCAGGTAATTATTGTTATTTAAAGTCAAAATGAATCATTGCAATTTGGTCAATGCCAAGTTAATAAAATTACTCACGAAAGTTTTATAACAAAATATACAATAAATTTCAACCGATTTGATCGCTATAAAGCTTGGGTTGTTTGAGAATACTTATTTTAAATAAAATATTTAATATATTTTAACCACAAAAGACACATTCACACTTTTCTTCCATTATTATATAATATTGAAGCAATGCTTTAAAATCGGTTACTCATCAGTAGTTCACCAATTTAAGCAATAAAATTCTTAAAGAACTACCAATAAAATCAGCAAAAGTTTAAAAGTTTTACGAAATAATCTACATGTTAAATATAAAAGTATAATAAAAACAAATATATTAAATAATAATAACAATTATAATTAGATTAAATATTGAATTATAGACATATAAATTTGATTTAATAGGTAAATTCTTCAATTAACTTCAGTCACACAACACACACACAAAGCTCTTTTGTGTTTGAGAAATACAAACTTTTAAAGAACATTTTCAAAAATAATAATTTTTTTAGGTTAATATTTACAAAACTATTGTGTGAATATAAGCAACAATTTAAAAAATAGATCATAATTAAATATAATATTGAGAAAATGTTAAATTTAGTAAAAAATCTTTTCTTTTAAATTAATTTATATTTAATCTATATTTAACATATATATCTTAAAATTACTCTTCTATTATTTTTATTATTCTTTTACTATCATTTGTACGATTCTAAATATATAAATAGACCTTTTGGTAAATATTCTTTAAAGTTTAATAAAATACCATACGCTAATTTGTGTACATAAGATATAAAAATAATAATATACAACTCTTTAATTTATATAAACACAATAAATTAATTGAAAATATGATAGCTTTATTACAACATTGTTATAATAGTACTAAATAAACCTGAAAAAAAATTTCTATTTACACAATGCTAAAACTTACACAGCGCGTACTGTACTATAAATAGTAATCCATGAAGTAAATTGTCAATAATTTCAGCCATGTTAAAAGATATGTCATGTTATGTTAGGCTTAGCTATGACATAACATTATTGATGAAAGGTCACCTCTACCTCAAAATAGACGTTAATACTGTCATATATTAACCATCACAGCAGACTCAGGTCGATGACAAAGCCACAACACCATCTTTGGTAAACTTTTAAGTGTTCACTAGAGGAGACCATGGTTTCTGGCTAATGCCCTCATCAGTCTAGGACGGACTTTATTTAATGGTTCGGTTCCAAAATCACTAGGTACTGCTCAACAAGAACAACCTAGTTTACGATATTTACTACAATGAATGTGAAGTTTATTCACATTTTAAACAAAATGTTAACGCAGGATTCAATCCCATTTCATGGCTGTCGGGAATCGAGGGTGTTACCTACTCGTCCACCGACATTTTTTGTTGTTTATTTAATGAAATCAAGGGATCTAATGAAATATTCACAATCTGCCAAAGAGATGTTTAGCTGGTAGTGTAGCTGGGTCAAATCTATGACCAAAATAGACATCCTAACCTCTTTAATTCGATATCCCAAGGGATTTGGGTCAATTAAAGAAAGTGTTGAATTAAAGTTAGTTAAATGATTTTATCACAACATTTACTGTGTACTAGTAGTAAACATTTCTCTCCCTAGAATTGAACCAAATATATAATTGGAATAAAACACTGATAACACACTATTTGTAGGTTATAAACACAAGGTGACACCAAATAAATAGTGTGTGAAGTTTCAGTGTTGTTACCATCTGCAGACAAAAGTACTGAATGAAGTTCTGAAGACGGTAACAACACTGTTACAGAAACATCACACACTATTTATTTATTTAGATTTGGTGTCTTATTACCTTGTGTTTATAATCTATAATCCAAATTATACCTTATCATTCAGTACTTTTGTCTGAAGATGGTAACAACACTGTTACTGAAACATCACACACTATTTATTTAGATTTGGTGTCTTATTACCTTGTGTTTATAATCTATAATCCACAAATTGTACCTCATCATTCAGTACTTTTGTCTGAAGATGGTAACAACACTGTTACTGAAACATCACACACTATTTATTTGGTGTCTTATTACCTTGTGTTTATAATCTATAATCCAAATTGTACCTTATCATTCAGTACTTTTGTCTGAAGATGGTAACAACACTGTTACTGAAACGTCACACACTATTTATTTATTTGGTGTCTTATTACCTTGTGTTTATAATCTATAATCCAAATTGTACCTTATCATTCAATACTTTTGTCTGAAGATGGTAACAACACTGAAACATCACACACTATTTATTTATTTGGTGTCACCTTGTGTTTATAAAACACTGTTGTCTAATATATTTTAATTGTTAATGTCACTATTTTCAATACCAAATTTGGACGTTTTAATTAATTTATTTTTTTCAGAATCAGTTTTAAAGAATACCTTTAAGTGATAGATAAAATTGCATTAATACATTTGTATGAACAAAGGAAATATTTAAAATTATAATTGTTTTTTCCACTAATTTTCTTCTTCTTTCTTATCTGCACTCAATCATATTAGGGTATCAAGCTTTGACAACCATCATGATTGGGTGAAGTAGAATGCGTCTGCTTTTGTCATTAAGACTGTGAACACTACTCAGTAGCAGGCGAACTTAGCTCCACAAGAAATGGCCGCCTCTGACATGAGGAACAGACACCATGTACAACTGCTCCTAACATGAACTACAAACGCTGCTCATCCTTTATTCATGGAGTCCTTACAGCTGGTACTATCAGCATGGCCAGCTGAGCCCAGGTTGTTAAGTGAGCTTGTTGCTGCTCCCCCTCCTCCTTTTTCATCTGGGTTTGGGACTGGCAAAGGCGGAGTTGCTATGTTATTTAATATTTATGAGCTTTTGTGGATGCAAGTACCTTATTGCCAATGGTATTGCAGCCGTGGTATCTTCACTTTTAATTACAATTTAATTGATAATTGAGAGGATACCTGGCATGAAGAATCAATAAGATTACTTATTTACATTAAAATTTTACACAAATAAATTTACTGGCAATGCGTTTCTTTTAAATATCATCAAATATTATCTCTACAGACCTTACTGCAATGATATGAGTTATTGAATGAGAGGGCTTGGCTCATCAGTAGTGAACCCTCTTTTAGCGAAACCGCTGAGAGGGTTCACTACTGATGAGCCAAGCCCTCTCATTCAATAACTCATATCATTGCAGTAAGGTCTGTAGAGATAATATTTGATGATATTTAAAAGAAACACATTGCCAGTAAATTTATTTGTGTAAAATTTTACGATAGATGGCAATTAAATTAAATTTACTAATACTTATTTACATATCTACCAAAAGTTTGAGCCGGTCAAAAGGAAAACAACAACAATAGGTTTATATAGTCTGAAGCCCGTGACATCTGGCGATTGACTTTACAGAGCAGTTTGTGTTCTAGAAAATATTATTTTGTTTACTACATATATATATACCTAATTGCATATTACACCCATTTACATACTGTCCCCCTATTTACATACTCTACTAGGGGAAGCTATTGTATACTATCTATTCCCCCCCCCTCTCCACCACATGAAAAAAAATCTCGGTTTCCTGATTAGCTGATAACACTTTTTTTTTTTGGGAGATTTTTTTTAATCGAAGGTAAACGAACTGTGTCATTGGGTATAATCTTTACATCATTTTTTGGAAAATATTTCATAAATATAAAATTATTTTTCAGTTGTTACATATTAATATCTACATTTTTGAAGCAGCCTAATTTATAACCTATCTGAAACTATAACCAAATCCAACCTAATTTAACCTATCTGGAACTATAACCAAATCCAACCTAAACTAACCAAACCTATCTGGAACTATACCAAATCCAACCTAAACTAACCTAATTTAACCTATCTGAAACTATAGCCAAATCCAACCTAAACTAACCTAATTTAACCTATCTGAAACTATAACCAAATCCAACCTAAACTAACCAAATTTAACCTATCTGGAACTATAACCAAATCCAACCTAAACTAACCTAATTTAACCTATCTGGAACTACGAGGGCCATCCAATAAATAAGTTTCCCTATTTTTTAACAAATAAACCACATTATTTACAATTATGCAGTTATTTTATTTTCATTATACAACTCATAGACTACTTCTCTAAATAATCACCATTTCTGTCCAAACATTTTTGGTACCGTTGTAACAATTGTTTGATACCACTGTTGTACCAAGCCGTGTCCTGTCTTCGTAACCAGTGGTTCTCCTCCGCCTGCACTTCGTCATCATTCGCAAAGTGCTTGCCTCCAAGGTGCCACTTGAGTGCTGGAAAAAGATGGAAGTCGCTTGGGGCAAGTTCCGGAGAATAAGGTGGATGTGTTAAAATTTCCCATTTGAAGTTTTCCATAGCCATAACTTTGCCTGAAGAGATTGTGACCTTCGCCTTTTTTGGTGCACTTTCCTCAGGCTTCTTCCACACCATGCTTTGTCGTTTTGTTTCTGGAGTTGAATGATGCACCCAGCTTTCATCTCCAGTGACAATACGGGAAAACAGTTGATCTCCATCTCTTTTAGCATTTCCAGGAAAGCTCGGGCTGCCTCCATCCGTTGTTGCTTGTGATTTTCCAAGAGCAAACATGGGACCCATCTTGCGCAGACTTTGCGAAAATTCAAAATATCTGACATGATTGTTCCAATCGAAGAGCGTCCAATTTCGATTCCAGGAGGCATTCGAATCATTATTCCGTCAATGGTGATGCGGCGATCTGCTTCCACCACATTCCGAACAGCAGCAGCGGCTGCATTGTCCGTAGCAGTAACGGGCCTGCCGCTTCGCTCGTCATCATGCACGTTTTGACGTCCTTCTAAGAACCATGAACGCCATCGGCGAACCATTTGGATGCTCATACATTCTTCACCATTCACTGACACTAAATTGCGACGAATATTGACCGCAGTTTCATTTTTCGCCGTGTAAAAAACGAATTACAGAACGGAGTTAGCAAGTGGACACGTTCACCAGTGGTAGCTCCATGGAAACTGAAGCGCTACGAACTTGCGCGCACGAGTAGCGTGATTTTGAAGGTCACCAGCTTCCAACGCATCCTAGTGACCATTTCTTCCATACTAACTAATTTTTACAACATTTCGTTTGCAGAAAAAAAAATAGGGAAACTTATTTATTGGATGGCCCTCGTATAACCAAATCCAACCTAAACTAACCTAATTTAACCTATCTGAAACTATAACCAAATCCAACCTAATTTAACCTATCTGAAACTATAACCAAATCCAACCTAAACTAACCAAATTTAACTATCTGGAACTATAACCAAATCCAACCTAAACTAACCAAATTTAACCTATCTGGAGCTATAACTAACTCCAACCTAAGCTAACCTAATTTCACCTATCTGAAACTATAACCAAATCTAACCTAAACTAACCAAATTTAACCTATCTGGAGCTATAACCAACTCCAAACTAAACTAACCTAATTAACCTATCAGAAACTATAACCAAATTCAACCTAAACTAACCTAATTTAACCTATCAGAAACTATAACCAAATCCAACCTAAACTAACCAAATTTAACCTATCTGGAGCTATAACCAAATCCAACCTAAACTAACCTAATTTAACCTATCCTATATAATTCCATCATAGGACATGCAACAACTGTCCTGGTGTGGAACTAACACCTACCCACTTATTCTCATGTCCAGCAATGGCTGCAGCCTTGCAGAAAATTGACATAGACCCAGAGCAGCAGCTTTACACACCCAAGATAGTGGATATTGCAACTGCTGTGATAGAGATGTATGGAGACATCTGAGGCTCTTCATTGGACACGACAACAACAACAACAGAAAATTGACCCAGAACCGCAGCTTTACACACCCAAGAACATTGCCACTGATGTGATAGAGATGTGCGGAGACATCTGAGGCTCTTGATTGGACACAACAACAACAACAAAAAATTGACCCAGAACAGCAGCTTTTTACACACCCAAGAACATAGCGACTGCTGTGATAGAGATGTACAGAGACATCTGTTCATTGGACACAACAACAACCATCATTGATTATGAAAAATTGTCTGCGAGGAAATACATCACGCATTAAGCCTTTTACTCAAGAGGAACCTAAACTTGCCGCGCCATTGAGAATTTAGGAGGGGATTTTGGAAGAAAGAACAATCCTAGTACTGATCCCCATAATATCCCCAGAACATTCTCAATCCAAGAGGAATAAAGGGTCATTATTAACAACTAGAAGTAACCCAGGCTCCTGGAGCGTTTCATCCATGGATAGCCAACTACCCGGGCTGTCCTGTGGCGTTGGGGAGATTTGACAACCATCATGACTAGGCTAGGTAGAATGCCTTTGTCATTAAGACTGGGACTCAGGCCACTGACTTAGCTTCAATATGACATGAGGAACAGACACCGTGTACAGCCAACATGGAGTACATCCTGTATCCCTGGAGTCCTTACAGCTGGTACTATCAGCATGGCCAGCTGAGCCCAGGTTGTTTAGTGAGCTTGTTACTGCTCCTCCTTTGTCATCCAGGCTTGGGACTGGCAAAGACGAAGTTAGAAGAAGACTACCTCTTAATAATGATCAGTTTATTTTTCAAAATTCCCTAATTGACCAATTTCCATACAAAAACGCTGAATAATAAGTCATTTGATGATAGGTTCTTCTTATCATTAGCATACAATCTTTATGTCTAATTTAAAAAATCAAGGACAAATCCTAGGCAAAGCTTTATTAAGTATATACTTGAAAATACAAAATTATTTAAAAACATTTTTACCATGATAAAGACAATTTGGATTATAGATTATAGCTACAAGAAAATAAGACCTAATCCAAATTATTTAATAGTGTGTGATGTTTCAATAACAGCCGATTTGTCTGATGATGGTAAAAATGCTATTACAGAAACATCACACATTATTTATTTATTTGGATTTGGTGTCTTATTACCTTGTGTTTATAATCTATAATCCACAAATTGTGCCTTATCACAGTTACAAGAAGTATTTACAAGTTACACAAATAAGGGAACCTCAATATTTAGTTGATTTTTGTTCCACTAGATGGCGTTCTGTTATCTAAAATGCGAGTGTGATCAGGATATGGCCAGTTTGATTGAGAGATTTATCTGGATATAGAGGCCGTGGTTAGGTGGAAGGATGGTCTAAACCGTTGGTTTTCGACTGCTACGACCCAAGTTTGATTCCCGCATTGGGTACTTTTTTCTGATTAAAAAAATGCTCCAATGGCCCCTGATTCTTGCAAAAGTCCAACCTCACCAGCGAGTGCAAGTAACCAAACGGGGCTCTGGCACATTTGTAAGTGCAAAGTCGAACTGCTTTTCACATGTGTAGACATGTGGTGTACTTACAGTAAAAGCAGTCACCTACTTCTACCCACCATAATTATCATGGCCTGTACCATGTGTACTAAGATAAGCAAAAAAAAAAAGGATATAAAGGCAGTTGTTAGGTGGAAGTTGTTTGGAAGCAGGAAGGTGTGTGGGGATGTGACAAGGAGGGGACAGGTCTGGACATGTTTATGACACATTAGCTACAGTCACCTTGGTTGGCCTCTCTCTCTCCACATTTACAGTACAATTTTTCTACCTGAATACTTCTCATTTATTTGAGGGTACTCTTCTTTCTCTCACACCACAAGATAATAAGGCACAAAATCTCCAAATAAATTGATAGTGTGTGATGTTTCAGTAACAGTGTTGTTACCATCTTCAGACAAAAGTACTGAATGATAAGGTACAATTTGGTTTATAGATTATAAACACAAGGTAATAAGACACCAAATAAATAAATAGTGTGTGATGTTTCAGTAACAGTGTTGTTACCATCTTCAGACAAAAGTACTGAATGATAAGGTACAATTTGGATTATAGATTATAAACCCAAGGTATAATAAGACACCTAATAAATAAATAGTGTGTGATGTTTCAGTAACAGTGTTGTTACCATCTTCAGACAAAAGTACTGAATGATAAGGTACAATTTGGATTATAGATTATAAACCCAAGGTATAATAAGACACCTAATAAATAAATAGTGTGTGATGTTTCAGTAACAGTGTTGTTACCATCTTCAGACAAAAGTATTGAATGATAAAGCACAATTTGTGGTTTATCCCTATATATAGTCACGACCGTCATGGGCCGGTTCTGTCACGGATGCGCGCGCATAATCATTATGATCATTATCATTATCTAATGATAATAATAATAATAATAATAATAATAATA
Source organism: Cordylochernes scorpioides (assembly GCA_030710605.1). Taxonomy (NCBI): domain Eukaryota; kingdom Metazoa; phylum Arthropoda; class Arachnida; order Pseudoscorpiones; family Chernetidae; genus Cordylochernes; species Cordylochernes scorpioides. The sequence continues at coordinate 68,206,370 of CP092870.1, read as the reverse complement.
ATAATAATAATAATAATTATTATTATTATAATATTATTATTATATAGTCACGACCGTCTTTCCTCAATTCCTCATCGACCGCTGTCACAGATGCGCGCGCACAGGGAGGTCACGTGCTCGCCGGCAGCCAACGGGCGCGCGCCGCCGGCATTACGTCATAGATTATAAACACAAGGTAATAAGGCCAAATAAAAAAATAGTGTGTGATAAGGCACAATTTGGATTATCTACTTATATAATTGCCTTATTCTGTCTGTGTGAAGTTCACTGTGTGAAGTTCACGGATAGATTTTGGTCAGAATGGATAAAATAAAAAAAGCGTCAAGGGATGGGAATCGAACCCACGACCTTCCGCTTACCGGGCAGATGCCATGACCACTAGGCTACCCTGGACATATTTTTCCGTTCACATTTTTATTTTTATATTTTCAAGACACACACAGTTTGGGGCGGGACGTTTCACAAAAGAGACATCCACGGCGCCAATTTATAATTGTAACGTATAGTATTTTAATTAAAACATTTTAAAAATATATATGCACTCGGGTAAAACCCGGGCGTTGCCCGGGCCATTCGTCTAGTAGATTATAAACACAAGGTAACAAGACACCAATTCCAAATTTAAAAAAATAAGTGTGCAACGTTTCGGTAATAGCATTGTTACCATCATCAGACAGAAGTACTGAATGATTTTGTGCTGAATGAAATCATTCAGCACTTTTGTCTGAAGATGTTAACAATGTTGTTACTGAAATGCAACACACATTTGGATTTGGTGTCTTATTTACCTTGTGTTTAAATGACTGGAGTGAAATGAATGTTTATTTATTCTTTTGTCGGAAGATGGTAACAACACTGTTACCGAAACATCACACACTATTTATTTATTTGGTGTCTTATTACCTTGTGTTTATAATCTATAATCCAAATTTTACCTTATCATTCAGTACTTTTGTCTGAAGATGGCAACAACACTGTTACTGAAACATCACACACTATTTATTTATTTGGAGATTTGGTTTTATTACCTCGTAGTTCTTCTTCTTTTTTTTTTGTCTTCATGAATACGAATAAATATGGTGATTGAGATGAAGTAAAAAAGGTCTATTCAACGCTCAAAATATAGGAACTTACGCTGCACGAGATGCATACGCAAGCTGGTGCAGTGTTACAATACCAGGTAGAGTTGTGAATGTAGTGGAGAGATCAGCCAATGGGATACCAATACCAACCTTGTTATCAACCTTTGTTATCTCATGCCTAATCATTCAGTTTCCAAACCTCCCAGGCAAATCGAGGAAAGCCTGAAATTATTTCCAGATAATACTTTGACACCTCTACTCTCTGGTACTGTAAACATGTCCATGTTAGGAGCGGCTGTACATGGTGTCTGTTCCTCATGTCAGAGGCGGCCATCTGTTTTGGAGCTAAGTCAGTGGCCTGAGTAGTGCTCCCAGTCTTAATGACAGACGCATTCTACTTCACCCAAACACCATCAAAACCCTCTAGTCTATAAAGAGGGAGCCAAAAGCTTCCCCATGTGCACTAGGTGCAAAACTGAAGAGACCACTCCCCAAAATATACTAAATTGTATTGGAAAGGACAAAGGATCCCTGTACTGAGAACTAAGAAGAGTTCTTGAACTTCTTTATGAGCACGACCTCCAAGATCTTGTCTAATTTAGACTAATAAAAGGATAAGAAAAAAAAAAAACATCAAAAGTCTCAAGAGGTGTATTTACAGTAAAAGCAATCACTAACTACCCACCATGTTTATCATGGCCTGTATCATGTGTAGACATGTGGTGTACTTACAGTAAAAGCAGTCGCTAACTACCCACCATGATTATCATGGCCTATACCATTTGTAGACATGTGGTGTACTTACAGTAAAAGCAGTCGCTAACTACCCACCATGATTATCATGGCCTATACCATTTGTAGACATATGTATTTACAGTAATAGTAGTCACTAACTACCCACCATGATTATCATGACCACATGTACTAGGTATACTAATGTTAGACCCAGTGATGTATGTATAAAGCTCTGTGTGTGGTTCCAGCTGGCTGGTCTAGACTTAAACTCCACCTCCACTGCTAAGGCAGGCGGGGCTAAGCCAAGTAAGTACCTTGCTCTGATTGGCTGGTTGTTGTTACTCCCTTGTTCTGATTGGCTGGTTGTTGGTACTCCCTTGCTCTGATTGGCTGGTTGTTGGTACTCCCTTGCTCTGATTGGCTGGTTGTTGGTACTCCCTTGCTCTGATTGGCTGGTTGTTGGTACTCCCTTGTTCTGATTGGCTGGTTGTTGGTACTCCCTTGTTCTGATTGGCTGGTTGTTGGTACTCCCTTGCTCTGATTGGCTGGTTGTTGGTAGTCCCTTGCTCTGATTGGCCGGTTGTTGGTACTCCCTTGCCCTGATTGGCTGGTTGTTGGTACTCCCTTGCTCTGATTGGCTGGTTGTTGGTACTCCCTTGCTCTGATTGGCTGGTTGTTGGTACTCCCTTGCTCTGATTGGCTGGTTGTTGGTACTCCCTTGTTCTGATTGGCTGGTTGTTGGTACTCCCTTGTTCTGATTGGCTGGTTGTTGGTACTCCCTTGTTCTGATTGGCTGGTTGTTGGTACTCCCTTGTTCTGGTTTTTCCCATTCCTGTTATAATAGTTTTGTTCTGGTTGTTCCCATCTTGGTCTTCCAACCTAATGTTCTTGTTCTGGATGTTCCCACCCCAGTTACAATGTTCTTGTTCTGGTTGTTCCCATTCCAGTTAGATCTACAAACCCAGTGTTCTTGTGTCTTGTTCTGGATGTTCCCACCCCAGTCAGTTCTACTAAACAGTTCCTAAGGAGGATATTTTAACCAATGAAATGTGAGCCAGTCAGTGTCGGCTTTCTCCTCTCTATTGTCTCCTGCTCCACTTACATCCCTCCATCCATTAGGTCACTTTCTGGAGTGAGCTTTCTCCCCTTTTACCCTTCCATCCATGCTAAATAATTCTCTTAAAGTTGTCTTTTATCATTTCCCATATAACTTACAGAACTGTTTAAGTTAAAAGGAGAACAGGAAAATGCCTATAACCTATATTCACTCATGGACAAAATTAAGAAAGTTGTATCTTTCAGCATGTATATTGGGATTGAGACAAAATCCAATCCCTCCAGGAATTGCAAGTAAGCAAACGAGGCTCTGGCACATTTGTAAGTGCTAGGTTTAACTGCTTTTCACATGTGTAGACATGTGGTGTACTTAGGGTAAAAACAGTTGCTAACTACCCACCATGATTATCATGTCCTGTACCATGTGTAGACATGTGACAATTTTTTTTTGACAATTAAACAATTTTTATTGTCATCTTAGACAATTGACAAACTCCTAAGAGTTAAGTAACAATTTACAGTTCAAAGGCGGTGTCCTCACCGAGGGTCTTCTGGACTCAAGCAGGTAATAATTTCCTGAGTGCGGACATACTTTCAAGTACAAAAGGATCTAATTCCCGAGCGCGCCTGATGGCGGTGCTCACCGAGGGTGTACCTATCCTGAGTGGGTAGGCGCTTGATGAGGGGCTCCCTATTCCCGGGGTATAGGATTGCTCTTATGATGTCATCTACGTCAACCCGCGATTGGAACCGGTGCTCCAAGTCGAGTTCGAATTCACGATTCAATCCATGTATTAAATGTGTAGACATGTGGTGTACTTACAGTAAAAACAGTTGCTAACTACCCACCATGATTATCATGGCCTGTACCATGTGTAGACATGTGGTGTACTTACAGTAAAAAACAGTTGCTAACTACCCACCATGATTATCATGGCCTGTACCATGTGTAGACATGTGGTGTACTTACAGTAAAAACAGTTGCTAACTACCCACCATGATTATCATGGCCTGTACCATGTGTAGACATGTGGTGTACTTACAGTAAAAACAGTTGCTAACTACCCACCATGGCCTGTAACACGTGTATTTATATACAGCAAATGCAACCATACGATGCCAATGTTCACACATCAATCAAACTACTGTTTTTACTGCGATGAAAAAATAATTCGACCAACCCATTTCCTTGATACATCAAGTAAAGCCAACCACGAACACATTTCAGGCTGTTGGACATTTATTGTGAAGACACACGAGATAACCAAGTGTGAACAGTCTCTGTCTACTTTAAATAAATTAGTTGACAGCTGATATCAACTTTCCACTTCCTCAAGTTTTGTCCATAGAGTGTATGTACAATATTAGATCAAACTAATTATATGTTTCTCTCATATATGTTTATAATATATACAGTTAAACCTGTCTATAGCTCTTGGGACTCACCAAAATAGGGTGCTATAGATAGGGGGTGCTATAGACAGGTCACTTTTAATGTACAGTTAAACCTGTCTATAGCTTCTGGACTCACCAAAATAGGTGCTATAGAGAAGGGGTGCTATAGACAGGCCATTTTTATGCACAGTTAAACCTGTCTATAGCTTCTGGACTCACCAAAATAGGTGCTATAGAGAGGGTAGCTATAGACAGGTCACTTTTAATGTAGTTAAACCTGTCTATAGCTTCTGGACTCACCAAAATAGGTGCTATAGAGAGGGGGTGCTATAGACAGGTCACTTTTAATGTACAGTTAAACTTTTCTATAGCTCTTGGGACTCACCAAAATAGGGTGCTATAGACAGGTCACTTTTAATGTACAGTTAAACCTGTCTATAGCTTTTGGGACTCACCAAAATAGGGTGCTATAGAGAGAGGGTGCTATAGACAGGTCACTTTTAATGTACAGTTAAACCTGTCTATAGCTCTTGGGACTCACCAAAATAGGGTGCTATAGAGAGGGGGCGCTATAGACAGGTTGCTTTTAATGTAAATCGCATCGTACTACGTATTTAAAATCGGGCGCTATAGAGAGGACGGCGCTATAGAGAGGGGGTGCTATAGACAGGTCACTTTTAATGTAAATCGCATCGTACTACGTATTTAAAATCGGGCGCTATAGAGAGGGGGTGCTATAGACAGGTTACTTTTAATGTAAATCGCATCATACTATGTATTTAAAATCGGGTGCTATAGAGAGGGGGTGCTATAGACAGGTCACTTTTAATGTAAATCGCATCGTACTACGTCAACTCTCCAGTAAGAGGACATCTCTCCTTAAAGGACACTCTGTAACTAGGTGTTGTCAGAGAGGTAGTTCTACTGTATTTAGCAACTCTCCAGTAAGAGGACATCTCTCCTTAAAGGACACACTGTAACTAGGTGTTGTCAGAGAGGTAGTTCTACTGTATTTAGCAACTCTCCAGTAAGAGGACATCTCTCCCTAAAGGACACTCTGTAACTAGGTGTTGTCAGAGAGGTAGTTCTACTGTATTTAGCAACTCTCCAGTAAGAGGACATCTCTCCCTAAAGGACACTCTGTAACTAGGTGTTGTCAGAGAGGTAGTTCTACTGTATTTAGCAACTCTCCAGTAAGAGGACATCTCTCCCTAAAGGACACTCTGTACTAGGTGTTGTCAGAGAGGCAGTTCTACTGTATTTAGCAACTCTCCAGTAAGAGGACATCTCTCCCTAAAGGACACTCTGTAACTAGGTGTTGTCAGAGAGGTAGTTCTACTGTATTTAGCAACTCTCCAGTAAGAGGACATCTCTCCCTAAAGGACACTCTGTAACTAGGTGTTGTCAGAGAGGTAGTTCTACTGTATTTAGCAACTCTCCAGTAAGAGGACATCTCTCCCTAAAGGACACTCTGTACTAGGTGTTGTCAGAGAGGCAGTTCTACTGTATTTAGCAACTCTCCAGTAAGAGGACATCTCTCCCTAAAGGACACTCTGTAACTAGGTGTTGTCAGAGAGGTAGTTCTACTGTATTTAGCAACTCTCCAGTAAGAGGACATCTCTCCCTAAAGGACACTCTGTAACTAGGTGTTGTCAGAGAGGTAGTTCTACTGTATTTAGCAACTCTCCAGTAAGAGGACATCTCACCCTAAAGGACACTCTGTAACTAGGTGTTGTCAGAGAGGTAGTTCTACTGTATTTAGCAACTCTCCAGTAAGAGGACATCTCTCCTAAAGGACACTCTGTAACTAGGTGTTGTCAGAGAGGTAGTTCTACTGTATTTAGCAACTCTCCAGTAAGAGGACATCTCTCCCTAAAGGACATTCTGTAACTAGGTGTTGTCAGAGAGGTAGTTCTACTGTATTTAGTAACTCTCCAGTAAGAGGACATCTCTCCCTAAAGGACACTCTGTAACTAGGTATTGTCAGAGAGGTAGTTCTACTGTATTTAGCAACTCTCCAGTAAGAGAACATCTCTCCCTAAAGGACACTTTATAACTAGGTGTTGTCAGAGAGGCAGTTCTACTGTATTTTTCATAAATAAAATGCAAGTAATTTGCCTAAAGAGTCATCAAAATTCAAACTGAACTTGATGGACCCCCAAAAACAAGTTTATCTCTGAAAAAAAAGAATAAAAATGGAATATTGAAGGAAAAGCACACACACACACATATATAGGTACAAGAGTGTAAACACAGCTTGTGGCAGGCCAGCCAGGTGACTATCTCCAGTAAACAAGTCAAGGTCACTGCAGCCACTTGTAGTTCCCTTCCTTCCTCTGTACACAGCCTCTCTCATTCTGTAACACTGATTGATAAATACAGTAGCCAACTACCTCTCTGCCAACACCTAGTTACAGAGTGTCCTTTAGGCAGAGATTTCCTCTTACTGGAGAGTTGCTAAATACAGTCGAACTACCTTTCTGACAACACCTAGTTACAGACTCTCCTTTAGGCAGAGATTTCCTCTTACTGGAGAGTTGCTAAATACAGTAGAACTACCTCTCTGACAACACCTAGTTACAGACTTCTTTAGGGAGAGGTGTCCTCTTACTGGAGAGTTGCTAAATAGTAAAAATGGTAATTTTGGTGATGAAAATTGCCATTTGTAGAGAGGGTGTCCTCTACCGGGAGTGTCCACATGTGGAGGTAGTTTTACTGTATTGGTGGTGGAAACTGTCCTTTGTAGAGAGGTGTCCTCTTGCAGGAGTGTCCTCTCATGGAGGTTGTTCTATTGTATTGGTGATGGAAACTGTCCTTTGTAGAGAGGTGTCCTCTAGCAGGAGTGTCCTCTCATGGAGGTTGTTCTATTGTATTGGTGATGGAAACTGTCCTTTGTAGAGAAGTGTCCTCTAGCGGGAGTGTCCTCTCATGGAGGTTGTTCTACTGTATTGGTGATCGGAACTGTCCTTTGTAGAGAGGTGTCCTCTAGCGGGAGTGTCCTCTCATGGAGGTAGTTCTACAGTATTGGAGATGGAAACTGTCCTTTGTAGAGAGGTGTCCTCTAGCGGGAGTGTCCTCTCATGGAGGTAGTTCTACAGTATTGGTGATGGAAACTGTCCTTTGTAGAGAGGTGTCCTCTAGCGGGAGTGTCCTCTCATGGAGGTAGTTCTTCTGTATTAGTGATGGAAACTGTCCTTTGTAGAGAGGTGTCCTCTAGCGGGAATGTCCTCTCATGGAGGTAGTTCTACTGTATTGGTGATGGAAACTGTCCTTTGTAGAGAGGTGTCCTCTAGCGGGAGTGTCCTCTCATGGAGGTAGTTCTGCTGTATTAGTGATGGAAACTGTCCTTTGTAGAGAGGTGTCCTCTAGCGGGAATGTCCTCTCATGGAGGTAGTTCTACTGTATTGGTGATGGAAACTGTCCTTTGTAGAGAGGTGTCCTCTAGCGGGAATGTCCTCTCATGGAGGTAGTTCTACAGTATTGGTGATGGAAACTGTCCTTTGTAGAGAGGTGCCTCTAGCGGGAGTGTCCTCTCATGGAGGTAGTTCTACAGTATTGGTGATGGAAACTGTCCTTTGTAGAGAGATGTCCTCTAGCGGGAGTGTCCTCTCATGGAGGTTTTTCTACTGTATTGGTGATGGAAACTGTCCTTTGTAGAGAGATGTCCTCTAGCGGGAGTGTCCTCTCATGGAGGTAGTTCACAGTATTGGTGATGGAAACTGTCCTTTGTAGAGAGATGTCCTCTAGCGGGAATGTCCTCTCATGGAGGTAGTTCTACTGTATTGGTGATGGAAACTGTCCTTTGTAGAGAGGCGTCCTCTAGTGGGAATGTTCTCTCATGGAGGTAGTTCTACAGTATTGGTGATGGAAACTGTCCTTTGTAGAGAGATGTCCTCTAGCGGGAGTGTCCTCTCATGGAGGTTGTTCTACTGTATTGGTGATGGAAACTGTCCTTTGTAGAGAGATGTCCTCTAGCGGGAGTGTCCTCTCATGGAGGTAGTTCTACTGTATTGGTGATGGAAACTGTCCTTTGTAGAGAGATGTCCTCTAGCGGGAATGTCCTCTCATGGAGGTAGTTCTACTGTATTGGTGATGGAAACTGTCCTTTGTAGAGAGATGTCCTCTAGTGAGAGTGTCCTCTCATGCAGGTAGTTCTACAGTATTGGTGATGGAAACTGTCCTTTGTAGAGAGATGTCCTCTAGCAGGAGTGTCCTCTCATGGAGGTAGTTCTACTGTATTGGTGATGGAAACTGTCCTTTGTAGAGAGGTGTCCTCTAGTGAGAGTGTCCTCTCATGGTGGTAGTTCTACTGTATTGGTGATGGAAACTGTCCTTTGTTGAGAGATGTCCTCTAGCAGGAGTGTCCTCTCATGGAGGTAGTTCTTCTGTATTGGTGATGGAAACTGTCCTTTGTAGAGAGGTGTCCTCTAGTGAGAGTGTCCTCTCATGGAGGTAGTTCTACTGTATTGGTGATGGAAACTGTCCTTTGTAGAGATGTGTCCTCTAGTGAGAGTGTCCTCTCATGGAGGTTGTTCTACTGTATTGGTGATGGAAACTGTCCTTTGTAGAGAGGTGTCCTCTAGCGGGAGTGTCCTCTCATGGAGGTAGTTCTACTGTATTGGTGATGGAAACTGTCCTTTGTAGAGATGTGTCCTCTAGTGAGAGTGTCCTCTCATGGAGGTTGTTCTACTGTATTGGTAATGGAAACTGTCCTTTGTAGAGAGGTGTCCTCTAGCGGGAGTGTCCTCTCATGGAGGTAGTTCTACTGTATTGGTGATGGAAACTGTCCATTGTAGAGAGGTGTCCTCTAGTGAGAGTGTCCTCTCATGGAGGTAGTTCTACTGTATTGGTGATGGAAACTGTTCATTGTAGAGAGGTGTCCTCTAGCGGGAGTGTCCTCTCATGGAGGTAGTTCTACTGTATTGGTGATGGAAACTGTCCTTTGTAGAGAGATGTCCTCTAGCGGGAATGTCCTCTCATGGAGGTAGTTCTACTGTATTGTTGATGGAAACTGTCCTTTGTAGAGAGGTGTTCTCTAGTGGGAGTGTCCTCTCATGGAGGTAGTTCTACTGTATTGGTGATGGAAACTGTCCGTTGTAGAGAGGTGTCCTCTAGCGGGAGTGTCCTCTCATGGAGGTAGTTCTACTGTATTGGTGATGGAAACTGTCCTTTGTAGAGAGGTGTCCTCTAGCGGGAGTGTCCTCTCATGGAGGTTGTTCTACTGTATTGGTGATGGAAACTGTCCTTTGTAGAGAGATGTCCTCTAGTGAGAGTGTCCTCTCATGGAGGTAGTTCTACTGTATTGGTGATGGAAACTCTCCTTTGTAGAGAGATGTCCTCTAGTGAGAGTGTCCTCTCATGGAGGTAGTTCTACTGTATTGGTGATGGAAACTGTCCTTTGTAGAGAGATGTCCTCTAGTGAGAGTGTCCTCTCATGGAGGTAGTTCTACTGTATTGGTGATGGAAACTGTCCTTTGTAGAGAGATGTCCTCTAGTGAGAGTGTCCTCTCATGGAGGTAGTTCTACTGTATTGGTGATGGAAACTGTCCATTGTAGAGAGGTGCCCTCTAGTGAGAGTGTCCTCTCATGGAGGTAGTTCTACTGTATTGGTGATGGAAACTGTCCTTTGTAGAGAGATGTCCTCTAGTGAGAGTGTCCTCTCATGGAGGTAGTTCTACTGTATTGGTGATGGAAACTGTCCTTTGTAGAGAGATGTCCTCTAGTGAGAGTGTCCTCTCATGGAGGTTCTACTGTATCACACTATTTATTTGGAGCATTTCTAATCTCAATAAACCCAAAATGGTACCATATCTAATTTTGCATAGGATCCGGTTACCCTTAGGTTTCGCGCTTTCTTGCCACTTATCGTAATAAACCGAACATATTTGCACGACGGAAGAATGTTTGTGGGGGGATTCCAACGAGGGAAGATGGCAGCGGTTTGTTTATTGTCACTTATGTGAGGAGTCGGTGGTCTAAACCATTGGTTTTCGACTGCTACGACCCTGGATTGTATCCAGCATTAGTCACTTTCTTTCTAATTAGAATTAAAAAAAAAAATAAAATGCTCCAATGGGCCCCCGATTCTTGAAAAAGACAAACCCTTACCAGCCAGTGCAAGTAATCAAACGGGGCTCTTGCATATTTGTAAGTGTAAAACCACCATGAATATCATGGCCTGTACCATATGTAGACATGTGGTGTACTTACAGTAAAAGACAGTCGCTATCTACCCACCATGATTATCATGGCCTGTGTTACCATGTTTACTTGGGATAATAATTAAAAAATAAATAAATAAAGATAAAAAAACTGTGCCTTTATGAAATTAACCATGAAACCAACAACTTGACATGAAATAGACTGCCCCTGCTATAAAAAAACTCTACCTCTTGACATGACATAGACTGCCCCTGCTATAAAAAAGTCTTCCTCTTGACATGAAATAGACTGCCCCTGCCATAAAAAAAGTCTTCCTCTTGACATGACATAGACTGCCCCTGCTATAAAAAAAACACCTACCTCTTGACATGACATAGACTGCCCCTGCCATAAAAAAAGTCTACCTCTTGACATGACATAGACTGCCCCTGCCATAAAAAAAAGTCTTCCTCTTGACATGAAATAGACTGCCCCTGCCATAAAAAAAAGTCTACCTCTTGACATGACATAGACTGCCCCTGCCATAAAAAAAAGTCTACCTCTTGACATGACATAGACTGACCCTGCTATAAAAAAAAGTCTTCCTCTTGACATGAAATAGACTGCCCCTGCCATAAAAAAAAGTCTTCCTCTTGACATGAAATAGACTGCCCCTGCCATAAAAAAAAGTCTTCCTCTTGACATGAAATAGACTGCCCCTGCCATAAAAAAAAGTCTTCCTCTTGACATGACATAGACTGCCCCTGCCATAAAAAAAAAGTCTTCCTCTTGACATGACATAGACTGCCCCTGCTATAAAAAAAAGTCTTCCTCTTGACATGAAATAGACTGCCCCTGCCATAAAAAAAAGTCTTCCTCTTGACATGAAATAGACTGCCCCTGCCATAAAAAAGTTTACCTCTTGACATGACATAGACTGCCCCTGCCATAAAAAAAGTCTACCTCTTGACATGAAATAGACTGCCCCTGCCATAAAAAAAAGTCTTCCTCTTGACATGACATAGACTGCCCCTTGACATAGACTGCCCCTGCCATTAAAAAAGACTTCCTCTTGACATGACATAGACTGCCCCTTGACATGACATAGACTGCCCCATGACATAGACTGCCCCATGACATAGACTGCCCCATGCTGTCCTGTGAGGTTATAAAACAAATCCCATTTTTTTAGTTAAAGAAGAACAGCAGTCCCCCTCACACCCACAGGAAGCCCAGCATGGCCCAGGTAAAATATACATGCACATTTTTTAAATTAAATTTTTAAACCCATTTTTTTCCCTTCTCTATTTCTCCCATCACCCTGTCTCTTCCTATCTTCCTGCTGCCTTGTGTATTACCTTGATGTTGCAACCTGCCCAGATGTCTTCCTTCTTATTTACATGATCTGTGATTGTGTTGAATGATCCCAAGAACATTATTGTTTTTTTTACAAGATAGAGAACATATGATAAGGCACAATTTGGATTATAGATTATAAATCTTATTACCTTGAGAGAAAACATATAAAAATATAAAACCTATTTGTAGAACGGCATTTGAAAATTATCCCGCATGTGTTTCTTTTGAATGAAAAGTCAAAATTTATTCCAAGGAGAAATAACAATTATTTCTAACCTTAGGGATGAAGTATGAAAGGATGAATTGTGAAGAGTAATGATAAATTCCCATCCCTGGACACTTTTATTTTTCCATTTATCATTACTCCTCACAATTCATATTTTCATACTTCATCCCTTAGGTTAGAAATAATCGTTATTTCTCCCCCTAAAATAAATTTTGATTTTCCGTTCAAAAGAAACACATGCGGGATAATTTTCAAATGTCCATTCTACAATCATAAGCCGCATTATATTGTATTATAAAACCTATTTACAATAGTAAACAAATGATATGGCACACAATTTAGATTATAATTAATAATTATAAACACAAGGTAATAAGACACCAAATCTCTAAATAAATAAATAGTGTGTGATGTTTCTGTAACAGCGTTGTTAACATCTTCAGACAAATTCAGTAGACCATTCTGTACTTTTGTTTGAAGATGGTAACAACACTGTTACCGAAACATCACACACTATTTATTTATTTGGATTTGATGTCTTATTACCTTGTGCTTGAAAATTAAAGATACTTCGACCAGTAAATCTTTTTATTACCTCGATGTTTAGACAAAAATCTCTTGTCCTTGTTGGGAGTTAGAATGATTTTTACCGCCTTGCTTAAATGTTTCAATTTTTGTTTGCTCCTGACGAGGACGAAATATTTTTGCCGAAACGTCGAGGTAATAAAAATATTTACTGGCCGAAGTATCTTTATTTTCAAGAAACAAGGTAATAAGACACCAAATCTAAATAAATTAATAGCGTGTGATATTCAGTACTGACATTGTTACCACCATCATCAGACAAAAGTACTAGCTTATACTAAATTCAGTACTTTTGTCTCTTCTTCTTTCTTATCTCCACTCAATCATATTAAGGTATCAAGCTTGTAAAGCTTGAGATCATGACTGGGTGAAGTAGAATGCCTTTGTTATTAAGACTGAGTGCACTACTCAGGCCACTGACTTAGCTCCAAAAAAAATTGCCGCCTATGACATGAGGAACAGACACCATGTACACAGCCAACATGGAGTACATCCTGTATCCCTGGAGTCCTTACAGCTGGTACTATCAGCTTTTGTCTCTGAAGATGGTAACAACACAGAAACATCACACATTATTTATTTGAATTTGGTGTCTTATTACTTATCCATCACCTTTTCTCTCCTTATCATTCTACCTTCCTGCCTTGTATATTATCTGATGTTGAATGTTGTTGAATTGTTGCAACTTGTTGAGACATAACATCTTCCTTCTTATAGACAGACATTGTTGTATTATGTTGTAATCTTGCCTGTGAAAATCAGTCTATACCACACTTCACCAGTTCAAACACCAGTTAGGTAAATTGGACCTCCTCTCGTAGTATGTTATGTCCCTGTACTGATGAGGGACTGAAACTACGGTATACAGGTTGTTGGCTGTATTTGTCTAAACTGGTGTTGTGGCTTTATCACCATTCCACTCGTTCCATATCATTTGTTACTAGAGTTATGTACTGTACATTGTTGTTGTTGTGTCCAAAGAAGAGTTTCAGATGTCTCCATGCATCTCCATCACAGCAGTAGCAATGTCCACTATGTACATTTTTCTGGTGCATATTTAATGAGAGGGGCGCCTCTTTAGTTACAATTATAATTAAATAAATCCTAGGGAATAAAAGTATTAAAGAACGGATGTTTCTTTTTCACTTAAAACAAACTTCTACTGTCCTTACTGCTATGACACAATATTGGGAGGGTCATCAGTGGTGAACCCTCCCAGTGGTTTCACCAATTAAATCTACCAGACCGATTCTCTTAGAGCTCTAATACTGTATTGGATCATTCAAGGTAATAAGACACCAAATCCAAATAAATAAATAGTGTGTGACGTTTAGGTAACAGCGTTGTTACCATCATCAGACAAAAGTACTGAATAAATAACAACACTGTTTGTTGTAATGTGTATGAGTTGTCTGAACAAACTCGCTACGACTTACAAGTTGAACTGAATGTTTATTCAATCTAGCAATCTTCTTATATACAAGATAGAGATAAAAAGGAAATAATTTACATAAGTTTTTTTTTAAAACAATTGACAAATGGAATAATTTTGCATAGTTAACAATAGGTAACAATTATAACACTTAACATAGGTTATTTACATATCACAACATGTTTCCCCTCTGCTACAACAATTAAAGAATGTCACGAATCTAGACAACCATCAACAATCAGATCAGGCAAATCAAAAGGCGGTTGACATGCCTCCCCTCTGCTTAAAAACCAAATCTTTGTGGTTTTCTTAACTCTCTTCCAAACCTTGAAAACCGGGGCCTTCCGGATGGTTATGGTGCAATCCCAGCGGATGTAGTCGCGCCTTCCCTCTGGTCAATATTGGTATCTTCACTTGACCGCTGTATCGGGGCTGTGGATGACTCTCCCATCGTTGGACTGTAGCACTGCGGATGTTGAGCTTCTGGGGAGGCGGTAATTGGTTCTGAAGACAACTGGCTTTTCTCGTAGCCTCCATCCCTTGGCCTAATAAATTGTTGATTTCTTATCAACCTATTTCCCGATGGTGTCACAACTTCACAGCTCTGAGGAGAATCAGCCTGCGCTGAAATCTTCACCGGTGTCCATGTCTCCCTTGGATGTATTTGACACCATGCATCCTCTCCTACATTGACCTTGGGATAGCTTTTACTATTTCTGTCATACTGCTCTTTCATTGAGCTCTGTCTTTTTCTTTTGGCATTCTCTATACTTCTCCAATTAGTTTGATAGGGTCTATTTTTTTTTATTATTATTTTATTTTATTTTTTTACAAGTTGAACTGAATGTTTATTCACGAATGATTTCACGTCTAACACGGTATAATACTTAGCTTTGGGTATCTCGTGCAATAGTTCAGCTGGAGCCGGAGTCTGGAAATGTCTTCCCACAAGGGCCTCATTTAATTTCCGAGGATCCAGGCATATTCTGATTTGACCAGATTTTTTTTTTACAACGACCATAGGATGAGACCACTCTGTTTCATGATATATTTTTGTTACGATTCCTTGCTTCACCATCTTTTCCAATTCAGACTGAACTTCGGCTCCGAGGCTTGTTGGGATGCGCCTGGGAGGGACTTGCACAGGAGAATATTCAGGCTTTGTGTAAATCTTACATTCCGAGTTGATTAATCCTACTCCTTGAAATACTTCGTGGTATTGTTCGAGGATTTTTTGAGTTTCAGAACACAATTTCATTTCATCCGTGTTTATATGATTAATTCGCCTCAATATTTCAAGCTTCTCGCAAGTATCGCCCGTGATAAGTGTCTGCGCTTCTACATCGGCTACGATAAATTCAAACATTCCTTTCTTTTCACCATATTGGCATAGCACATTGCATTTGCCGACGATAGGCAATTCTGTATTTCCATATGCGAACGCCTTTAATGACGTGGGTCTGATTTCTGGTCTTGATGGCCATTGGTTTATTACTTTATGAGGAAGCACATTTATCTGTGCGCCAGTGTCCAAATGTACCGTGGTCTTCTTGCCATTAATTATTATTACCGCGGACCACTTGTCCGACCGAACAGTCTTTACAGCAACTTCATTTAGATTTATCTCGTCACAGGATTCTTCAGCTTCACTTTCCGCTAAGAGATTTCTTATACGTTTTGTTCGGCAAACTACTGAGAAATGATTGGTCTTTCCGCATGCATTACATTTCTTCCCATATGCTGGACACTTTCCATACTTGCGTCGTTGTCCACACCACTTACATGGTTCTATTCTTCTTTCTCTTCTCGGGTTTATACCGCTTGGTCCTGCTTCTGCATTTTCCATTCGAATTGTATCTTTCACCCAATTACGTTTTTCAATTTTTTCAATCATTTTTTGCTCATTCAACGATGCTACTTGTGAACATGTTGACTCGGAGATCACAGCTATCGAAATTGCCCTTGGTAGTGTCAACTGTGGATCTTCTAACAATTTTCTTTTCACTTCTCGGTCAAGTATTCCAATTATAAGGCGATCCCTTATGAGAGATTGTGTTAAATTCTCGAATTCACATTCTTGTGCCTGATGCTTTAATTCTGTGACAAATTCCATGATTCCCTGCCTTTCCTTTTGTACACAGGTAAAAAATGCATTTCTCCTTTGAATCGTATTTTTGAAGGGCTTAAAATGGTTCGTAAGCATATCAAGCATTTCCTTTACATTTGGGTAGGTATCATTTTCACTTATGTGAAATGTTTTGTATATCATCACTGTTTTCTCACCAGCAATATGCTTCAAGATTGCTCGCTGACGCACCAGCGGCATGCTTTCTAAATTTACTGCTATTGCAAAAATTTCAAACGACTCTCTCCAGGTTTCCCATTTTTTCTCGTTGCTGTACGGGACAAATTCCGCCGGCGGCTTGATTCCTTCCATTCTACTCAATGTTGAATTAATCTGTTTTAATTCGATACTTTTGTCGACTGCGCCATGTTGTAATGTGTATGAGTTGTCTGAACAAACTCGCTACGACTTACAAGTTGAACTGAATGTTTATTCAATCTAGCAATCTTCTTATATACAAGATAGAGATAAAAAGGAAATAATTTACATAAGTTTTTAAAACAATTGACAAATGGAATAATTTTGCATAGTTAACCATAGTTAACAATTATAACACTTAACATAGGTTATTTACATATCACAACACTGTTACTGAAACATCACACACTATTTATTTATTTAGATTTGGTATCTTATTAACTTGTATCTTTAATCTATAATTCAAATTGTACCTTATCATTTTTTCAACCATTTAAAAAAAAACACTCATTTCCCTTTCAAATTTACCACTGTTTATTTCTTCTTTCTTATCTCATCTCAATCATATCACTGTATCAAGTTGTGACCCTTAATGGTGTCTGTTTGACAACCTTCATGACTGGGTGAAGTAGTCTGCCTTTGTCATGGGAGCACTACTCAGTCCACTGACTTAGCTCCAATATGAAATGGCCGCCTCTGACATGAAGAGCAGACACCGTGTACAGCCAACATGGAGTACATCCTGTATCCCTGGAGTCCTTACAGCTGGTACTATCAGCATGGCCAGCTGAGCCCAAGTTGTTTAGTGAGCTTGTTACTGCTCCCCCTCCTCCTTTGTCATCCGGGCTTGGGACCGGCAAAGGCGGAGTTTAAAAAGTTAATTTCACCAACTGTAAAAAACCATATTTTAAATTTAGAATAGAATACTTTGATAGCAATTTTAGATAATAAAGTAAAAGAATAAGTATCTTTTAATTAAACGTTTTTTGAGCTTTCGGGATAACGCCCTTCTAAAGGAAAATTGATACAAAATGAAACTTTAACTATGCTATGACATAACATACTATGGTATAACTTGCCATAACATAGTTAAGTTACATTAAAAAAAAAATGCTCCAATGTCCCCCCATTCTTGCAAAAGTCCAACCCCACCAGCGAGTGCAAGTAACCAAACGGGGCTCTGGCATATTTGTAACTGTAAAGTCAAACTGCTTTTTACATGTGTAGACATGTGGTGTACTTACAGAAAAAACTGTTGCCTACTTCTACCCACCATGATTATCATGTCTTGTACCATGTGTAGACATGTGGTGCGCTTACAATAAGAGCAGTCGCTAACTACCCACCATGATTATCATGGCCTGTACCACGTGTATTAGGGATAACAAAAAAAAAGTTTCATTTTGTATCAATTTTCTTGTTGAAGGGAGTTATCCTGAAAGCTCGAAAAATGTTTAATTGAAGATACTCATCTGTTTACTTTATTATCTGAAATCCACCATATTTTTCAAATACAGTTGAACCTGTCTATAGAATTTCGTTCTACACAATTTATTTTGTTGTCTTATTACATTATTGTGTCTTATTAAAGGAAGGTGTTGGTTACAGCCGGACGCTATATTCCTCCTCATCTCCGCAAGCGGGGCGCCACTCCAGGCTCCAACAACCACAGTGAGAACTCTGTGGATGGCAAGAGAGATCTGGACAGAGATAGGTTCAGCAGAGGTGAGTGAGACACAGACTGCTGTGTGTGTTTAATTATTCCATTGTTGCTTATATCTTCTTATACTTTCTTATCTCCACTCTATCATATTAGGGCATCAAGCTTGTAAAACTTGTTGATGGTGTCTGTTTGACAACCATCATGACTGGGTGAAATAGTCTGCCTTTGTCATGGGAGCACTACTCAGGCCACTGACTTAGCTCCAATATGACATGAGGAACAGACACCATGTACAGCCAACATGGAGTACATCCTGTATCCCCTTTGTCATTAAGACTGGGAGCACTACTCAGTGGCAGGCCACTGACTTAGCTCCAAAAGAAATGGCCGCCTCTGACATGAGGAACAGACACCATGTGCAGCCGCTCCTAACATGGAGTACAAACGCTGCTCATCCTGTATCCCTGGATTAGGAGCCCTTACAGCTGGTATTATCAGCATGGCCAGCTGAGCCCAGGTTGTTTAGTGAGCTTGTTACTGCTCCCCCTCCTTTTTCATCCGGGCTTGGGACCGGTAAAGGCGGAGTTTTGTTGCGTATATGAGCCTTCAAAACACCTACAACCTCCGTCAATAGATGGCCCTATTTCCCATCTTGAACTAGTGTTGCAATCGCCGACTGCTGTGGTTCTGTTTCCTGGGGCAAATGTTTGTAAATAGATGTTTATATTGGCTCTGGTATGTAGATAACTGTAAATACCTGTTAATTGTTATTCGAGTTATATTTAATGTGGTTTAAAGATGACAATAAAAAGAGGAGGAGTGTTAGAAGTCTTAATGCCGGTTGCTGTTATGATTATCTCGCTAACACCACAGTCGCTACTCTTCTGGTAAGTCTAGTGTCCCCCCACCAGTGGTAAGGCTGAGAGATACTGCCAGAGGAAAGGAGATCCATGTGATTGGTGGTTCTCAGAAGGTCTTTGGGTTCTCTGCAGGGTAGAGCTGAAGAGTAGAGCAACAGGAGCCCAGGGTTAGGTGATCCACGATGGAGGAAGCGGCGTCATTGCGTAGAACCAGAGGGGTCAAAAGCGCGACAGTATAATTATACAAAATGCCCCAAATACGATTCCCAACCAGCCAGTCCTGAACATCTATTGTATCAAATCCTCCAAAAAAGACCTCTGGGAAAACACAGGACTATAATAGAAAAGACAATGGAACCTAGTGGAGATTGTTTAAACAACTTGAGGAATAAGCAACAACATAATTATACAAGGTCATGGAGACTATATTCAATGATCCAATTCACAATCTTGGTAGACTTTCCAGAATGGTTGCAAGCTTTCCCCACTATGTACTAAGTGTCAACTTGCAACCCCAAAACACATTATTAACTGTATTGACTCATCCTTTGATGAGCTCTACTCTTCCCTGGCAGAAACCATCAACAAGCTCTACAAACTTGATACCCTGATATGATTGAGTGGAGATAAGAAGAAGACAATCTTGGTAGGGTTGGGATCCTTTCTTGAGGCTCCCATACATTCCAAGAGGTGGTCTAGGGAGGTATTTTTTGTCCTGTAGATGGCGTATTGTGTCACCATCCTGGAAGAGTCTTGTATGGCTGCCAGTTTTGAGCCTGGAAATGCAGGTCCTGTCTTCCATACATTCCAAGAGGTGTGAGGTATCTTTGGTCCTGTAGATGGTGTATTGTGTCTTTACACCATCCTGGAAGAGTCTTGTATGGTTTCGAGCATGGAAATACAGGTCCTGTCTTCCATACATTCCAAGAGTTTGGTCCTGTAGATGGTACATTGTGTCACCATCCTGGAAGTCATGTATGGCTGCCAGTTTTGAGCCTGGAAATACAGGTCCTGTATCCCACATTCCAGAATAGCTCCAGGGTTGAGATGGTGTGTGTGTGATCCAGACAACTACAGTAGTGGGAGGGGATCCAGAGACTTCCGTGACTATGACGACCGCAACGGAGGTTTGTGATGTTACTACCTCTGATATACTGAGTTTGTGTGTGTTGTGGACGCTACCTGGTAAGTATTCCCCTGTCTCCGCTTCACCTCCATACAAACCTGATAAGACACAATTTGGAGATTATAAACTACAAGGTAATAAGACACAAAATATATAAATAATGTGTAGACATGTGGTGCACTTACAGTAAAAGACAGTCACCTACTTCTACTCACCATGATTATCATGGCCTGTACCATGTGTACTAGGGATAATAAAAAAAAAAAGACAAAACTGCTAAATGTCTGAAGATGGTAACAATGCTGTTACCGAAATGTCGTACACTATTTATTTATTTAGTCTCTTATAACCTTGTGTTTCTACTGTACTCCTTACTGCCATGAAATACCTCTAACTATCCTTACTGCTCAGTTGGTGGCTTCAGACAGGGTCTGACATGCCAGAATATGTCCTATACAGTAGAACTACCTCTCTGAAAACACCTAGTTACCTAGTTTAGGGAGAGATGTCCTCTTACTGGAGAGTTGCTAAATAGAAATAATGGTAATTTTGCAAATGAAAACTGTCCTTTGTGAAGAGGTGTCCACTAAAGGGAGGTTCTACTGTATAAGGTTTGAGGAGAGTAGAAAAACATGGCAAAAACTTATCTTTACTTCATTGCTTCAGACATGCCAGAAGACGTACCAACCAACTGACTGTGTGTGTTATGCAGACTACTCCAGCTTCAATCGCAGCAAGAAACCGGAAATTTACACCCGTAGAGGTGGTAATGAGAGGGGCTGGCGCGATGACCGGTCCTTTGACAGGGGGGGCCGCAACGGACCCCGGAGGGGGGGGTACTCAGGGGAGGATGAGGATTGGACCCGCCCCCACATGCCGAGGGAGGATCACCTGGAGAAACAACTCTTCTCTCAGAGCCACACAGGAATCAACTTTGAGAAGTATGAGGACATCCCGGTGGAAGTCAGCGGGGAGGACTGCCCTGGCAACATTAGCTCTGTGAGTTTCTCCTACCTTGCTTCTTCTTCTTTCTTATCTCCACTCAATCACACTAAGGTATCAAGCTTGTAGAGCTCATCAATGGATGAGTCAATACAGTCAATGATCATCTATATTTCTTCTTCCTTCTTATCTCCACTCAATCACACTAAGGTATCAAGCTTGTAAAGCTTGTTGATGGTGTCTGCCGGGGAAGAGTAGAGCTCATCAATGGATGAGCTCATTGATGAGCTCTATTGCTGATAGTCTAGATAAGGCCTGGCCAACCCGCAGCCCTCGGGCCACCCGCGACCCGCTGTAAAAAATTTTGTGGCTCGCCATTTAACTTTATATTTCTTTTGTAACTTTCATTTGTCGTCTGTATATTCAAAAACAGAAAATATATATTGAAATAATTATAATAATTTAAATAATTTTTATTTAAAATATGTCCCACAATTTTTAAAATACATATTTCATTCCATAAAGAGGAAGAAAAAAAGTTAGAAATAATGGTAATTAATAGAGAGAAATATTTTTTTAATTTTAAATTGTTATTATTGTTATTTTTATTTAAAAAAAGCAGCCGAAAAATATTAAATAAAAACATTAAGCATTAAGGAAGTATTAAGTATTTTTAAAAAAATACATTTTAAAGTTAAATTTTTGATATAGTTAAGGTTTTTAGACCTTGTTTACGATTCCGTGTGGTCCGTGGCGTCATTTAGGTTGGCCAGGGCTGGTCTAGATTGTACTCTGAAGGACCTCTTTAGGGAGAGGTGTCCTCTTACTAGAGAGTTGTTAAATACAGTAGAACTACCTCTCTGTAAAGGACAACACCTAGTTACAGAGCCATAATGTCATTTAGGGAGAGGTGTCCTCTTACTGGAGAGTTGCTAAATACAGTAGAACTACCTCTCTGTAAAGGACAACACCTAGTTACAGAGCCATAATGTCCTTTAGGGAGAGGTGTCCTCTTACCAGTTGCTAAATAGTAAAAATGGTAATTTTGCAAATGGAAACTGTTCTTTGTAGAGAGGTCATTGAGGTAGTTCTACTGTATTTAAATCCTAAATAGAACTAATCCTATCAGATCCCCCCCCTATCTCTGCCGCCAGTTTACATTTCCCTCAATGACGAAATTCTGTATGTTTACAGTTTGAGGAGTTGAACCTAGCAGAGATCCTACGGATGAACATAGAGATGGCGTGCTATGACCGGCCCACTCCGGTACAGAAGTATGCGATTCCTATTGTGCTGAACCGCAGAGACCTTATGGCCTGTGCCCAGACTGGTGAGTGCCTAGTTATAAACTATTTTAAAGGCGCAAGATTCTTTTTGAAATTAAACAATGCCCTCAATGCAATGGAAAAAAAAAAATTAATGGGAGGGCCTGGCTCATCAGTGGTGAACTCTCCCAGCGGTTTCGCCAGTTTAATCTACTCTACCGCTATTATATTGCATTTTTGGAACTTCCTTTTATAGTGATACTGTTGCTAGACTCTTGGAATGGGTATTTTAGATGACTATGGACATAAGCTTTGAGGACAGCAGAACTACATACAATTATTAATATATAATACCCCTAGTTATATCATATTTTTGAGGCTCGGTGGAAGGATGGTCGTGCTGTTACCAAAACCCCATAAACTATTTTATTTAGTTAAAAAGTCATATATCGGATCAAAATATCATTTATTTTACCAATATTTCAGTTGGCTGAACGCCAACCTTTATCAAGGTATTATAACATTTTTAATGCATAAGACATTATATTGGCGTTCAGCCAACTGAAATATTGGTAAAATAAATGATATTTTGATCCAATATACAGTAAAACCCCTCTATAGTGAACCCCAATGGGACAGAGCTTTTGGTTCACTATAGCCACGGTTTGGCCATTTTTTTTAACTTTTCAAAAATTTTAGACCGTATAATTAAAGGACGGCCATACACCCAAGAAGAGTCTGTCTCTTAATACTGGTCACTTTATTTTAATTCCCTTAATTGACCAATTTCCTTACATTAATACTGAATAATAATAGAAATCATTAGATGATAGGTTCTTCTTATCATTAACATACATGTACCTCTATGTCTAAGTTAAAAATCAAGACAAATCCTAGGCAAAGTTTTATTAAATATATATTCAAAGATATGGAAAATGATTTTAAAACATCATTATCACATTATATAATACATTGTTTACTTGGAAAAATGGCTCTAATACCTTGTTGCTTCAAAGCACTCTTCAAGCATTGCACCATTCAAATAAAGTTAGTGTTTTTCTTCCATTTCATGTTTCCACATATTCTTTTAGGTCTAGATTTCGTTTTTTTTTTTAAACCAGTCATGCAAAACATTGCTGACTTTAAAATCACCATAGTTAATGGCATAAAAATAATTTTTTGTTTCATCACGGGACCGTTTATTTGGACTTTTTTTTAAGCCCTAAAACATACGATCGCGATCGCGGAAAAAGTTGGGGTTGATTCCTCTTTGTAACAATTTTTAATAGCCTTATATTTTATCTTTTATAATATAAAATTTATATTCTCTTATTTTAATATGTTCTTAACATTTTGCCTGTGTTGTTTCACTTTGAAAAGTTCTAAAAATGGCCTTTTTTTTTTTAAGAAATAACGTTTTGGTTTTTAGAATGCCTTTGTTTTCTTTATTTTCGAAGCCATTTGCATTTTTTATATTTCAAATTTAATGAATGCAAATATATTCTATTTAATAATTTTAAATATATTTTATTATTTTGGGACCGAAAATAGGTTCGTTATAGGGGTAGTTCATTATTCTAAAAATCGCAAAGTTCGTTATAACGATGGTATTTTCAATGGAATGGAATTGGGAATCGGCGTGGGTTTGTTATAAGGGAAGGTTCGTTATATCCAGTTAGCGGGGTTTTACTGTATGTCTTTTTTAATTAAAGATTTATTTATGGATTGCTCAGTTTTCAAAATTATTTTATTATCCATGTTTTTCTAATTATTTGTCTGATGTTAACAACCCTGTTACCAAAACTTCCAACACTATTTGGTCTTAGTTGTATTACACACTGATGTATATAACGAAAGGATTTAAAATCTTTCTTTTTTATACACAATACAAACTTCTACTGTCCTTACTGCAATGAAAAAAAATATATTGGGAGGGCTTGTCTCATCAGTGGTGAACCCTCCCAGCGGTTTTATTATTCATTCATTTTACACCAATACCTCACTTTGCATCGTTTTGTTTTCCGTTTTTTTTCGAAGTTGCGTCGCTGCTTAATTTTTACTGATTTTCACTGTGAGTCGTTAGATTTTCGAAGTTGTGTTGTTTTGAATTCGAGTCTTTAATTTTTTTTCCTAAAATATGGCAACACCTTTGTTTTTGATTGTGCCTTCACATATTTTCACTTTGCGTTGTTTCAATTTGCGTCGTGTTTTTTTTTGGAACGTAACCCTGACGCAAAGCGAGGTATGGGTGTATATGTATAGATGCTGTGTTATTGCTTTTTTGTTAATACACTGATGTGTCCGCCAGGGTCTGGTAAAACGGCAGCCTTCCTGGTGCCCATCCTGAACCAGATCTTTGAGAACGGGCCCCCCCAAGAATGTGCCCATGCGGCATGGTGGGCGCGTGAAGCAGTACCCACTGGCCCTGGTGCTGAGCCCTACGCGGGAGTTGGCCTGTCAGATCTACGACGAGGCCTGCAAGTTTGCGTACCGCTCCCGCGTACGTCCCTGCGTGGTGTACGGAGGCGCAGACCCCGGCATGCAGATGAAGGACCTGGATCGTGGATGCCACCTGCTTGTGGCCACTCCAGGCCGCCTGGTGGACATGATGGAACGAGGCAAAGTCTCACTGGAGCTGGTCAGGTACTGTACACTAGGTTGTTCCTTCCTTGACAGTCCCCAGGTGGCAGATTCTTGTAGATCACATGGAAACAACTTTGTCATTATCAAAGTCGTTTTGCAAAATTGTTTTTTTTTTTTTGTGATCTACAAGAATTTGTAAATTAGGTTTACTGTACAATAAATTGATAAAGAGGGAACAATAAGAAAAAAATTTTGAGAAAAAAAACTTTTTTTTTCTTTAAATATCCAGGTACGCCCCTTTTTTTTATATAAACATATAAATATGTGAAAAAATAGTTGTTGTTGTGTCCAAAGAAGAGTCTCAGATGTCTCCATGCATCTCCATCACAGGAGAGAAAAATAGTACAAATGTAATATTGTACTGGGATTTATTGTGTCGCGGTCTCGTGCAATTCTGGCCTTAACTACCCATTTCATGATTTTTCAAGATGCCTGAATGACCTGTTTTTTGGTCATTGAGGTACAGCTTGCACCACGCTGACGAGGGCCAACAGCCTGAAACGCTTCCGTGGTTAGCTTTTCTTGATTAAGCAAAATTGGGTATTTGGCCAATTCTGGAATAGTTAAAAATCAACGAATAGTTGATATTTATTCCAATAGGAGGCGCAAGTCATCAGCAACTTTCAGTTACACAATAAGGAGATGCCTTTTTCTTAATATATATATAATATAAAAAAAATTGCTTGTCGACTTCACTGTGATAAAGTGCTTTGTCCTGAGAATCCTCGGGAGTGGATGGGGTTTTGTATGTTTGGGCAGTCGTTATCGATGGCGGTGGATGAAAAATCGGCACACTATATCGATTAATGAATCACAAAACACCTCGGAATATTAATCATTGGCGGCTCGGGAGAGGAGATGGAAGGATTTTCGCGATTAAATTGGATTGAGATGACTCACATCTTGGACCTCGAGGCACTACTTTTAGAAGATGCACACACACGTCTTGACACACACGTTACACCGACCGAACTGCGGTTGCCCCACCCCCCGGCTTGGGTCATGTGGGACCCTGCTTGACCTTTGATTGGTCCCTGTCTCTGTCGGCCATGATGGTGAATTTGGTCGGGAAGGAGCTTTGCCTAACATCCCAATCTCTCAGGACATTCAACTCTGGAATATGAGGGCCTCTTTGTTCTAAGTGACCTAGATACACGACTTGGATCTGTCGTTCTTTTCTCTTCTACTTCTTCCATCTCCACGTCCTTTGACTGCCATCTTTATTTGAATCCATACAGAATACATTATATCCAACATGGTACATAATTATTTATTAGACAATATTCTTTATAATATTACAGATGCGCCCCCTATGAATAAGAATTTTAAAAGGGATCTGTATTAAATTCTGAAAAAAGAAAAATAATTTTTTGGGAAAGAAAAAAAAATAAAATTTTTTTAAAATAGTGAGTGGTTAGATACAATTGGGGAGAAAGTAAATGATGGAAATAAGTAATAAAAAGAAATTTGAGTAGATAGGGGTGCTTGCTAAACTAGGAAAAAATATGATAATTTTTTGGAGGAAAAAAAAAATCTTGCCTGCATAGGTGTTCAATCTTGCTGTGTGGAAACCCACAGCAAGGGAAACTCTATGAGGTGCAATCCAAACAAAACATATAAGACATTAACAGAAATAAAAAGAAAACTATAGACAATAAAATTTGGTGATGGAGGGAAAAAAAAAAAAGAAAAAAGAAATCTGATTAGCCTTTGGGGCGGTGAAAAAATATAAACAAAACATAAAAAAAGAAATCAAAGCTCCTGTATGATAACTGAAGGCTGATACATGAGAAGTATTGCGTCAGGTCAGTTGTTCATTCAGTTAGGACAAAACAAGGTTTAAACAATAAAAGGAAAAAATAAACTTGAGGTGATTAAGAAATTGAAAGGGTGATAGACATGGATGGTGGGAATAAAAAAAATAAAAATAAAAAAAAATAAAAGTGCTGGTTGTGTACAAGTCCTTTAAAATTGGTTAACAAAAATATACACAAAAGAAGAATATTTTTTTACATAACAATGTCCAATCTTTGTTTATTATAGGGTCGTAGGTCATAA
The DNA here is from genome assembly GCA_030710605.1 of Cordylochernes scorpioides. Taxonomy (NCBI): domain Eukaryota; kingdom Metazoa; phylum Arthropoda; class Arachnida; order Pseudoscorpiones; family Chernetidae; genus Cordylochernes; species Cordylochernes scorpioides. The sequence continues at coordinate 68,179,479 of CP092870.1, read as the reverse complement.
GGTTGCCAAAACTATATAGGTGCGTGAATGTATGCGAGTGTGTGTGAGTGTATGTTCCAGAAAGTAACTTTAAGTGTGGTGACACGCGAAAAGTGACGGCGGGTTTGTTTACATTCCGCAGGGAGGATGTGACTTCAGTCACGTGATCGGAAAGGACGTGACGTCGGCGCGGCGGAAGGTTTCTGTAAAGTGGACGCCAGCTGACAGCGGGGTGATCGACGAGTGTTTGTAAAGGTGGGGAGATTGCTATTCGACTTGGCGCGCTCTAAAGAGGGTTTGGAAAATCTCTCCTATGATTTCACCTATTAGAGCGACCAAGGCATGACTGTGGACAAGGATGGTCCATAACTCCGGGAGAATTATTCCTATGGTTCGATGGATTAGTTCCACTACGGCGATGGTTATTTCGAATAGGGCTTCCTGTAGTTGGAAGAGACGGTTGGGCTGCAGTGTATAGACACTGACATACAGTAGGGTGGCCATGGGTAATAGTACAGTGGGTAGGATGAAAAGGTTGATGAGGTATAGGAGGTGGAACAAGGGGAAGGTTTTCACGTTACGAAAAAACCTTGCCTGTAAGGGAATTGGTTTGGGATCAGCCCTAACTGTAGGGATTGGGGTTTTAACTTTGGTTATATGGGTTGGACGGGATATTGCAGGTTGGGGAATATCGCGTTGGGCGATAATGTTACATTGTGGGTCAACAGGGGTGGTAGTGGTACAATTGCCTATTGTAGGAGCAAAGCGCTCAACTGTAAAGAGGTCTGGGGTGAGGTGCTCGAACAGTGGTGGTAGCGTCCTAGATTGGGGTTTAGCAGGGTGTGGTATCAGAGTGGGAGGTGCGATATAACGAATATTTTCGTTATAGTACTGTAATTTATTTACATGGACTGTGTCGGTATTCCGATTTAGAGGTTGGTTGGGTCGGTTTATTCTCACCACGTTGGGAGAGATGATCTCTAAGATCTCGTAGGGACCCGTGAAATACGGAGCCAGTTTGCCTGTATTGGGGTGATGGTAAACTTTTACCAACACGAGATCTCCGGGTTCAAAATGGGATGTCTTATGTTGTTGGTCGTAGGCATGTTTGTCCTTGAGGTGCTTGGCCTGGGTACGTTCATGGGCTATCCGTCGGGCTGTGGTTAAAACGGGGTAGGGGTTTACATGCTCAGTGAGCTCGGGAGGTAGAACGCCGAACATCAGGTAGCCAGGTGGGAACCCGGTAACTGAGTGGGGCGTGTTGTTATACACCACAGTAACGCGCTTCGCCAGCTTAGTCCATGCGGCTTTGGGGTTTTCCAAATGGAGTAACCTTAGTTTGCCTGTTAAGGTAGCGTTCAGGCGCTCGCATAGACCATTAGCTTGGGGGTTGTTACTGGTGGTGAGCAGGGGATGGATGTTCCTGTTAATCAGGAACTTCCTGAACTTTGGTGAGGTGAACGCAGGCGCTCTATCCGTGAGTAGGCGTTTCGGAGAGCCGTCCTGCAACACTCGCTTTATCACCTGTTGATAGGTGGTGATGCTGGTAGATTTTGAGGGGAAGGTCCACGTGTAGCGCGAAAAGTGATCCACCACAACGTGGAGGTAAGCTTTGGCGTTACCATATTTGGCAAGTCCAGCTATGGTGTCGAGGGCGACCAGATCAAAAGGCTGAGTGGCCACAGGAAGTTGTCCTAGTTCCCCAAACGTGGGACCTCGAGGGGGTTTTGTTGACTGACAGATGGCGCAGGCTTTGGTGGTTTTGGAGATGTCTTCTGACATCCCCTTCCAGTAGTACTGGGGAGAGATGAGCCTGGTCATCTGGGATATGCCCGGGTGGTTGTACCGACTGTGCACCTTTGTTAGTAGGTCGGGAACGAGGGCGTCAGGGACGACAATTTTGGTTACACCTCTACGCTTTAGGGTTTGCAGTCCGTTTCGATCAATGGTCAGTTTAGATTCTCCCGAAGGAGTGAGTTGGTGGTTCTTAATGAGGGTGGCGTCTAAGAATCCACAAAACGGGTTACGGGATAGGAGGTCCGCTTCATGTTGTAGTGCTCCTTTTATGTAGCGGACTTCGTATTCGTAACACGATAACCTCAAACTCCATCGGAATAATCTGCCTGACGGGTTTTTGATCGTCTTCAGCCACTGCAGTGCGTGATGGTCAGAAAATATGGTGAATTTTCTGCCCATTAGATACACACGGAACTTCTCCACGCTCTCGACAATGGCGAGGCATTCTAGTTCGGAGATGGTGTAGTTCCGCTCGTGTACACGCAGAGCGCGGCTGAAATATTGGACTGGGTAGGCCTTCCCAGCGGAGTGGACTTGTTTGAGGACGCCTGCAATGCCAAGTGTTGATGCATCGCAATATACCTGGCATGGTAGTTCATCCTTGTAGAGGTGCAATACGGGGTGTTGTGTGAGGCTTTCCTTCAGGCTGGTGAACGCCTTTTGGCATTTGTCATCCCAGTCCCACGTCACATCCTTCTTGAGAAGGTTGTTGAGTGGGGTCCGCAAACGGGCATAGTCCGGGATGAACTTATTATAGACTTTCACGGCGCCTAAGAAGGATTGCAGCGTTTTGCGATTGTTCGGGGGTGGGATAGCGTGGATTACGTCGGTATTGCGGATAAGTGGGGTGGTGGTACCGGCGGTGATTGTGTACCCCAGAAATTCGATGGTCTGCCTAAAAAACTCGCATTTGGTGAGGTTGAGTTGCAAGTTCTCCGCGTCGCAGAACGCGAAAAACTTGCGCAGGTGTTCTTGGTGTTCCTCCAGTGTCTCCGAATATATGACAAAGTCGTCAAAATAGTGCGCCACACAATCAAGTCCGTGCCCCTGCAGGACCTGATTGATTGCCCTTTCATAGATCTGTGGACTGGTCTTAAGTCCGAAAGGCAATCGGGTGGGCTGATACAACCCGTCTATCGTGGCGAAGGCCAACAGTGGTCGAGAATCAGGGTGTATCGGCACTTGCCAATATGCGGAGGAGACGTCGGCAGTCGAGAAATACTTGGCCCGCGCGAGACGGTCCAGTATATCTTCGATCCTCGGGAGTGGATGGACATCGGAGCTTATGACCTCGTTCACCTTCCTATAGTCGATACAAAACCTTTTGGTCTTGTCTCGCTTGGTCACTAGGGTGACCGGGCTAGAGAAAGGGGAGTAGGACGGCTCAATGATGTCATTATCCAACATCTGTCGGATCTGACTGCGTATTTCCCGTTGGTCGCATATCGGTACCCTATATGGGCGGATGGTGACGACTTTGTCGGAGTTGGTGGCGATTCTTACTGGGGGAACCTTTAGGCATGGGACCGCGAATTTGTTCCGGGAGAACACGTGTTGGTATTGGCGCAATAGCGCCGGGAATTGAGGTGGATACGGTGGCTGCGGTTGATTGTCTATGGGGATCCCTGGGAGGTGTTCTGGTGATGATGGGTGGTGTGTGTGGTACATGGAATGGTGTGTGGAATGGGGATGTTTGGGTGTATGGTGAAGGTGGTCCGTTTGGACCTTGGTGGGGTGTGAGAGGTTGGCATTGGGTGGTTGTTCTGGTACCTTGACCCTATAATAAGAGCAGTTGGCTCTAAAAAAGTTCTTTGATTGGACATGGTGCGGTGGTTGGGTGAGTCCCTGGGTTGTGGACGTGTTGTCCGAAAAATGCGCATATTGGGTATTGTTGGCGGAAGGCGGAAAAATAGTGTGGGCCTTGCATAGGTCCGCCTGGCATTCCCAATATGTGCACCTTTCGGGCAACACAGCAAAGTGGTAGGTCAGGGGCGACAAAGGTGCGTCGAGTTGGTACATAGTGCCATGTGCAAAATCGATTTTTAATTTGAATTTACGGAGGGTATTAATACCAAGTATTCCAAATGGTAGAGGGGCGTCCACCACGTGGAATACTTCGTTTTGGGTTATGGCATGAATGGATAGGGGGAAGGTAATCTGGCCTATTGTTGGCACGTGGCCATCTATTGTCTGTAAATTTATTATTTTTTTAGTTATTAAATTTAGGTCAGGGAAATTATTCTTTAAATTTTTATATATGGCACATGACACTAGGTTAACGGACGCACCCGTGTCTATCAGGAATGGTAGGGACAGTCCATGGGAGATTGGCAGTCTAATTGTCAGATTGACGAAAGGCCTGGTCAGTAGGCCTACCTGCTGGCTGCTGGTCTGGGGCTCCCTTGGTTATCCCAATGGCTTGTGCGCGTGACGCTGGGTGATGGGGCTGGGCTCGCGGCCGTTGTTCCGCTAGTTGCGCGGAGCGCGCTGCTCGTGCGTCTCCGGAGGCACGGGGCAACTGCGGGGCTTGTCTGAGACGACACTCAGAGTGCCAGTGTAGTCCACCACAAAAACGGCAGTCTGTTGGCGGGGTCGACCTGGTTGGCACTGTTCTTGGACTAGGTCGCACCGGTGCGTAGGGGCCCAGTAGGGGTGGTGCGTGCTCGTCTGGGTGCCTTGGAGATGGTGCGCCGCTGCCGCGGATCCGCTGCACCAGCCGGAACCATGCACCTAGGTTCTCTGGCGGCACAATGCGGACGAGGCGCTGGTCGGAGGGTGGCAGCCCCTCGGTGAGCGTCTCCAAGATGACCTCTTGTGGGAGGCCCAGTTGTAGACCCAGCGCGGTCTTATTCCGATAGTATTCTTCCAGGTTGGGCTGTCCGGCCAGCTTCATGGAGAAGTATTGGGCATACGTGGCCTCATTGGTCTCCGGATAGAGATCCAGGAAGGTCTGTCTCACCTGGATGTAATGTTGGGTCTCCATCCGAAGCCTCCTGAAGTGTTCTAGCGGTTTGTTGTTCAGGTAACGGGGTAGGCGGAGCACTTTTTCCGTGTTGGTGAGACCATCCCAGTCTGTTTTCTGGTCATATGTCCGAAAGAACTGGGCGGCTGGGTAGGTCCCGTCGAAGCTCTGGACTTCTATCTCCGTCCGATGGGTCACGCGGTCGCTGGTGGTCTGAAGGGCAGATAAACACGCCACGAGGCGTGCCAAGACGGCCGGCAACTCTGCCGACGGAGGGGGTGGTTCTATTTTGGGAGTACTTACGGCGGGGTTGTTTTCTCCCTCTGCGGTGTCTTCCTCCGCGTTTTGCGTTTCGTTTTTCTCGTCCATCCTGTCGACTCTCTATAATATAAAAAAAATTGCTTGTCGACTTCACTGTGATAAAGTGCTTTGTCCTGAGAATCCTCGGGAGTGGATGGGGTTTTGTATGTTTGGGCAGTCGTTATCGATGGCGGTGGATGAAAAATCGGCACACTATATCGATTAATGAATCACAAAACACCTCGGAATATTAATCATTGGCGGCTCGGGAGAGGAGATGGAAGGATTTTCGCGATTAAATTGGATTGAGATGACTCACATCTTGGACCTCGAGGCACTACTTTTAGAAGATGCACACACACGTCTTGACACACACGTTACACCGACCGAACTGCGGTTGCCCCACCCCCCGGCTTGGGTCATGTGGGACCCTGCTTGACCTTTGATTGGTCCCTGTCTCTGTCGGCCATGATGGTGAATTTGGTCGGGAAGGAGCTTTGCCTAACATCCCAATCTCTCAGGACATTCAACTCTGGAATATGAGGGCCTCTTTGTTCTAAGTGACCTAGATACACGACTTGGATCTGTCGTTCTTTTCTCTTCTACTTCTTCCATCTCCACGTCCTTTGACTGCCATCTTTATTTGAATCCATACAGAATACATTATATCCAACATGGTACATAATTATTTATTAGACAATATTCTTTATAATATTACATATATATATATATGAAAAAATAATTTAAAAAAATAAAAGATAAGTGGGTCAGGTGTTGATGCTCAGGTGCTGACCACGAATACATGTGCTTTTTAGATTCTATTGTTTTCTCATGTGTTAAGCGTATTTACGCAAATTTGGCCTTAAATACCCATTTCTGGGACCAAAAATCTTTTTGGTCGCACTGGTTACAGCCTACTCCACGCTGACGAGTGCCAACAGCGCGAAACGCATTTGTGGATGGTTTTTCTCGATTTATCAAGAAATTGGGTTGGCCAAATATCACGGAGCAAGCTGAATAAACGTTTAGTTGATTTTTGCTCCACTAGATGTGCTCGTGGTCAGGAAATGCCTTATTTATTTAAAAAGGCATATTTAATTTAATTAAAAAGGCATATATTGGATCAAAATATCATTTATTTTACCAATATTTCAGTTGGCTGCCTTTGCCTTTTTCATAATAATGTGTTATTACGAGGCTTTCTACCCTTATTTAATGTTTCTGGACCGGCCAGGCTGTAACTACAGCCATAGTAACCCAGGCTGTAACTTGAGCCGTGGTGCAGGTACCTGGTCCTGGATGAAGCCGACCGTATGCTGGACATGGGTTTCGAGCCCCAGATCCGTAGGATCGTGCTGGAGGACAATATGCCACCCACAGGGGAGCGGCAGACACTCATGTTCTCAGCCACGTTCCCCAAGAAGGTGCAGGAGCTGGCACGTAGGTTCCTGGACAACTACATCTTCCTGGCCGTAGGCCGCGTAGGCTCCACCTCAGAGAACATCACCCAGAAGGTAGTGTGGGTGGATGAGCCGGACAAGAGATCCTTCCTTCTGGACCTCCTGAGTGCCGTCAATCCCAACGGGGCCAATCCCGGGGACTCCCTCACCCTCACCTTCGTGGAGACCAAGAAGGGGGCTGACGCCCTGGAGCATTTCCTCCATCGCGAGGGCTACCCAGTCACCTCCATCCACGGAGACCGTACGCAGCGTGAGCGGGAGGAAGCCCTGTACAGTTTCAAGAGCGGGCGTACCCCTATCCTGGTGGCCACTGCTGTAAGTAGAGATACCACACTTCTATCAAATTTAAAATATCTAAAGAGACAAGGGTCGCCTCTCCCGTCAAAATAGATGTCAAAATCAGACCCCATTTATTGACCGTCGCCGCAAGCTAGTGGCCTCGGGACTTTGGCCCAGCCACTTTGCCACCTAAACACCTCTTTGGCAGATTGTCAAGATATCATTTGATCCATTGCTGATCTCATTAAACGAGAAAGTCCGTCCTAGGCTGATGAGGGCCATTAGCCAGAAACCATGGTCTCTAGGTGGACACTTCTCTGTTTACCAAAGCTGGTGTTGTGTCACTGACCTGAGGCTGCAAGTATGTGGAGATGCTCAATAGATGTGATAGCTCCTTATTTTCTTGAGGACTGTAATTTGTTCCTTTATAAGGCTCCACTCTGCCTACCCCATGTATCCAACACTATGAGACACTTTATTTAAACAACAAAACTATTTATACACCTTGTCCCGTGGTCAAAAGAATTAAAAAACAGAACAACTTATTTTACAATCAAAATTATGCAAAACAGGCAGTATTAACAATTGATCTAGACACAGAATAAATAAATAAATATTCACAGATATATACATCTAATTCTCAACAGATAGCGTCTGGTTTTAAGATTCATTGTGATGGGAGAAGGCAACCCTTGCTTTTATTGTCCTATATGCAAATATGGAGTAAAATTAATCATTCCTCCAGAGAAAAGTGTCTTTTCAAAACATTTTTGTTGTTCTCTAGAGTCCGTACCTGAAAGCTAGAGAATAATAAAAATGTTTTGAAAATACTTTTCCCTGAAGGAATGATTAATTTTACTCTATATTGGTACAAGGGATTATTTTATTAAATATGATATATTTTTATTGATTCACTCCCATTTCTCCCATCTATATTATATATATAAAGAGAAAAAGGTCGCCTCTCCTGTCAAAATAGACGTCAAAACTAGACACCATCTATTGACCGTCACCGCAAACTAACGGTCTAGGGTCGGTGACAAACCCACAACACCAGCTTTGGTAAACTCAAAGCTGGTGTTGTGGCTTTGTCACCGACCCGAGGCCGCTAGTTTGCGGTGACGGTCAATAGATGGTGTCTAGTTTTGACGTCTATTTTGACGGGAGAGGCGACCTTTGTCTCTTTAAATCAATATCCTCCCGGCAAAATTTCCATCTATATATATACATATATATGAAAAAAACAATAGAAAAAATAAAAGATAAGTGGGTCAGGTGTTGATATTAAAAATTAAAAAGGCATCTCCTGACCACGAGCACATGTGCTTTTTAGATGGGTGAGCGCCATCTAGTGGAGCAAAATAAACTAAACGTTTATTTAGCTTGTTCCGTGATATTTGGCCAACCCAATTTCTTGATTTATCAAGAAAAGCCATCCACGAACGTGTTTCGCGCTGTTGGCGCTCGTCAGCGTGGAGAAGGCTGTAACCACTGCTATTTTTGCTCCACTAGATGGCGCTCGCCCATCTAAAAAGCACATGTGCTCGTGGTCAGGAGATGCCTTTTTTATTTTTAATATATATGTTATGAATAATTTGTTTGTTGTTAGATAAAGGATTGATAAGACAAAGGATCGATAAGATAAAGGATTGAAGGTGCAGTCGTGATAAGTGTGGTGTATTTAGGTTGATTTAAAAGTAGAAATATATTTTAGGCTTTATTTATTTAAATGGTTTTTATTATATTACACCGGAGTAGATGCAAGCTTAAGAATTACAAGTTAACAATCCAATTATATGATGATAAATTATATGTTATGATATATATACAATATATATCTGTGGATTTATTATTTTATTAATATATTATATAATTAAAATATAAATATACGACAATAAGAAAAATATAATTATTTACCATCAAGTAGCTTTTATTTTCAATTACTTGAGGAAACACATTAGTTATTTTCACATTATATAGAATTTATAAATCCTATATTAGTGAGAGAGAGATTCAAAAAGATAGATATGTTAACTACGCATATTTACAACAAAACTGAAAGTCTTTCTAAAAACGATGATAACCAAAAGTAAAAATATCAATGAATAAAAATAAAATATATATTTTTTAAAATATAGAAATATTTGAGTTTTTAGATTATATAATATTTACTAGCGGATGTGTACCCGGCTTCGCCCGGGTTTTATCCGAGTGAAAGTTTGCCTTACGAATATTATATATTATGAAGTATAATAAACAATGCTAAAGATTAGTTTTAATTATTAATCAAGATTGTGTGTGAATATGTGAGAAAGATGTAATATCGTTGTTGTTTTCTTGGCCGACTGTTTTACATATGGTGTTATCTTAAAATTGCTTGTTTTGAATATTTTTTTAGATTGAGTTGAATGAATTGCTGAATTTTTTTTTGTATTTATATATAAATAAAATTAACTCTGTTGAATTTTTTTGTATTTTATCGATAACAGCAAAGTTATGTATTTTAAAGTTAGGAGAAATATTTTGATGTTAATCAAAACCTGCTCCATCTCGTTTTACATAAATGTTGAAAATTTGGTCGAAATTGATGCATTGTAACGAAAGTTTTTAGCGAACACCACTTGTGAAATTTCCATTTATATAGAAGATATAATATAAATGAGTTTTAAAAATTGTTAAAAAAAAAATGCATCGGCCGGAAATCGAACCCTGGCCGCCCGCGTGGCAGGCGAGCATTCTACCACTGAACCACCGATGCTTTAAAAAAATCAAATTCATTTATCGTCGCGACCAGTGCTGCGCCCTAGCGGTAAACGACGGGAACTAACGCTTTTTGGTTTTTTATTAAAAAAAAAAAGCACATTAACTTTTTTAGTTTTTTGAATAGCCTATAAGTTAAATGAAATCTTCAGCTACCTACATGCGAAATTCCATAATGATTGAGTCAGTAGATTTTGCGTGATGCGATAACAAACATCGATTTCGCATTTCATTTTTATATATATAATATTTATATATATATAATGAAAAAGGCATCTCTTTATCATGCAACTGAAAGTTGCTGATGGCTTGCACCATCTATCGGAACAAATATCAACTATTCTCGTTGATTTCTAACTATTCCCGAATATTATATATATTATTGATATTTATTCTGATTGATGGTGCACGCCATCAGCAACTTTCAGTTATACGATAAGGAGATGCCTTTTTGATAATTTATGCACCTTATCCCAGTACAATATCACATTTGTACTATTTTTTCATATTATATGTTATATAAAAATATTATTTTATTTAAAACTATATTTCATAGATTCAGATACTTTGCTAAATTGACCGCCAGAGGTTACGCTTTTCATATAAAAAACTCATTGTTGTTGTTTCCCGATGGCCGGCTCAAACCTTTGTACATTATGTAAATAAGTTTTTGTTTTTCCTTGTTCTACTCGCCTTAAGCCAGGCATTACTTTTACCAAATTATGTTTTCTATATATTCCTTAGCTCAAATAAAGAAATCTCTGATCAAAACTATTTTATTATTCCCACAACTGCAGAACAATATCATAACTTACTCATGGATACCAAAATTAAGCAACAGCTTCTCTCATTTTTTTAATATTATATATATATATATATTAACACAAAGCAATAACACACCATCTATACATATAAAATGAAAGGATTTAAAAGCATGAATGTTTCTTTTATACATAATACAAACTTCTATTGTCCTTACTGCGATGAAAAAATATATTGGGAGGGCTTGGCTCATCAGTGGTAAACCCTCCCAGCGGTTTCACCAATTTAATCTACCAGACCGCTTCTTAGAGTTCTAATATTGTATTGGACGATTCTGTTTATATACGCAGCACTGAAGGGTGGAATCTCAGAAATGGTGTTTAAGTAAACTATGGACTTTTAGGACAGTAGAATTACAAACCCTCCCAGCGGTTTCACCAATTTAATCTACCAGACCACTTCTTTAGAGCTCTAATACTGTATTGGATCATTCTGTTTATATATGTTACACTGAAGGGTGGAATCTTAGAAATGGTGTTTAAGTAAACTATGGACATAAGCTTTTAGGACAGTAAAATTACATTCAAATATTATATATATATATATATATATATATATATGTATAGATAATGAATACACATGTGTATGTACAGGTGGCTGCTCGTGGACTGGACATCCCCAATGTGAAGCATGTGATAAACTTTGATCTGCCTAGTGACATTGAAGAGTATGTCCACCGAATTGGTCGTACCGGCCGTGTGGGGAATCTGGGTAAGTCCCTCTCTGATAAAACACAATTTGGATTATAAACACAAGGTAATAAGACACTAAATAAATAAATAGTGTGTGATGTTTCAGTAACAGTGTTGTTACCATCTTCAGACAAAAGTACTGAATGATAAGGTACAATTTAGATTATCTATATATAGTTATCAGCGTCATGCATTCTTTCTTAATTCTGTCACCGTTTGCTTTTGGTTCAGTGGTAGAATGCCGGGTGCCCTGGGTTCGATTCCCGGCCGATGCATTTTTTTTTTTTACAATTTTTAAAACTCATTTATATTATTAAAATATATGTGCTTTTCCTGTCTATATACAGATTTATGGTCTATGTACACAAGTATACAAGTTATTTGCAAATTGCGTGGCAAATTTGCCCTTTCGCTCGCAAGCAGCGCCTCTAGCGGTGAAGATGGGAGGTAATATCAGCTGACCTAATGGACATGTAAAACGTGTTTTAACAGGACATAGAGAAAAATCTGGAAAAGATATTTTTCGGATTTTTAGTCAAGAAAAATAAATTGACAGGTTCTGGGAAAAAAGTAGTTGTTTTTTATTCAGAAAATGATGATGACAATATTGCTGTATCATATTTAATTATCAGATACAAAATTATATCCGGAAAAATTCCAAAAAGCAGAGACCACGGGTGAAGCCAGTTCATTTTTAGTATGCAGGAACAAAATTCTAACAAAAAAATATTCATTCAAGCAGAAGACACAAAGCCAGATCATCTCTTTATAAAAATATCGCTTCTCAGACACAAAGTTTGGAGCGGGACGTTTCACAAGAATGACATCCACGGCGCCAATTTATAATTGTACTGAATAGTATTTGAATAAAAGCATTTAATCGGGTAAAACCCGGGCATTGCCCTTTCTTAATCAATTCTGTCACCGTTTGCTTTTGTGAATGGAATAATTACCCAAATATGGCCATTTCTCATAACCATCGGTGGTTCAGTGGTAGAATGCTCTCCTGCCACGGGGCGGCCAGGGTTTGATTCCCGGCCGATGCATTTTTTTTTTTTTACAATTTTAAAACTCATTTATATATTATACAAGAATGACATCCACGGCGCCAATTTATAATTGTAACGAATAGTATTTGAATAAAAGTATTTAATCGGGTAAACCCCGGGCGTTGCCCGGGTCATTCGGCTAGTAGATTATAAACACAAGGTAATAAGACACCAAATAAATAAATAGTGTGTGATGTTTCAGTAACAGTGTTGTTACCATCTTCAGACAAAAGTACTGAATGATAAGGTACAATTTGGATTATAGATTATAAACACAAGGTAATAAGACACCAAATAAATAAATAGTGTGTGATGTTTCGGTAACAGCGTTGTTACCATCTTCAGACAAAAGTACTGAATGAGAAATTGAGAAAAATGAGAAAAGAACATGCTCTGGTAAAATTTCTCATTCAGTACTTTTGTCTGAAGATGGTAACAACACTGTTACCGAAACGTCACACACTATTTATTTATTTGGTGTCTTATTACCTTGTGTTTATAATCTATAATCCAAATTGTACCTTATCATTCAGTACTTTTGTCTGAAGATGGTAACAACACTGTTACTGAAACATCACACACTATTTATTTATTTGGTGTCTTATTACCTTGTGTTTATAATCTATAATCCAAATTGTACCTTATCATTCAGTACTTTTGTCTGAAGATGGTAACAACACTGTTACTGAAACATCACACACTATTTATTTGGTGTCTTATTACCTTGTGTTTATAATCTATAATCCAAATTGTACCTTATCATTCAGTACTTTTGTCTGAAGATGGTAACAACACTGTTACTGAAACATCACACACTATTTATTTATTTGGTGTCTTATTACCTTGTGTTTATAATCTATAATCCAAATTGTACCTTATCATTCAGTACTTTTGTCTGAAGATGGTAACAACACTGTTACTGAAACATCACACACTATTTATTTGGTGTCTTATTACCTTGTGTTTATAATCTATAATCCAAATTGTACCTTATCATTGCTACTGTTGGTTATTGGTCAGAGGTATTGTTTCACAGCTGTTCATATCTGAAGGTTATTTCCCTATCTGGGGACTGTAGCAGTCAGCTCTGCCGAGATAAAATTATTAAAAAAAAAAAAGAAACAAGTCAAAAGCTTAAATTTCTGTTATTTTACTATAACATGCCACATCATCGAAAGGTAAAAGCCAAATCTAAATTTTTTAAATGTTTGTGACATTTCGGTCATTGTTACCATTATCAGACTCCATTTAGTAGTTTGTTCTAATCATGGTAACAATACTTTTTAACCAAAATATCATGAACATTTTAATAATTGGGTCTTGTCACCCCTTCCTCCTAATTTATAAACCAAATTGTACCATAAACACAAGGTAATAAGACACCAAATCCAGGATTTTCTTGTATTTTTCCCCTCTCTGTTGGGAGTTTACAATCCACTGCAGTAGAGATGTGTCTAACTGTTGTATGTATTCAGGACTGGCCACTTCCTTCTTCAATGAGAAAAACCGCAACATGGCCCTGGACCTTGTAGAGCTGATCTCAGAGGCCAAGCAGGAACTGCCAGACTGGCTCTCAGCCCTGGCCAAGGATGTCCACGGAGAGATGCGGTCGTCTAATCAGAGAAAAGTCAACTCTGGTCGCAGGTGGGTGTCTGTCAGGATGGTTGGTTTGGCATATCTTTGTTGTTAGTCTACTTATGGTGACAAATATTCTCCAATCTGATCTGTTAATGACCATCAAGTCAACTTCTGGTGACACTATGGTGACAAATATTCTCCAATTTGATCTGTTAGTGACCATCAAGTCAACTTTTGGTGACACTATGGTGACAAATATTCTCCAATTTGATCTGTTAATGACCATCAAGTCAACTTCTGGTGACACTATGGTGACAAATATTCTCCAATTTGATCTGTTAGTGACCATCAAGTCAACTTTTGGTGACACTATGGTGACAAATATTCTCCAATTTGATCTGTTAGTGACCATCAAGTCAACTTTTGGTGACACTATGGTGACAAATATTCTCCAATTTGATCTGTTAGTGACCTTCAAGTCAACTTTTGGTGACTATATGAACAATTTGATCTGTTAGTGACCTTCAAGTCAACTTTTGGTGACTATATGGACAAATATTATCCAATTTGATCTGTTAGTGACCTTCAAGTCAACTTTTGGTGACTATATGGACAAATATTCTCCAATTTGATCTGTTAGTGACCATCACTCACATCTAGTGACCTTCTGGTAGCTTCACCTTCCAGCCAGCTCAGTCTTCCTTCAATGTTCCCAACATCTTTTATAATCCATTTGTTCTGAAGTAGGTCAGTTTACATATTTATAGGGATCTACCTGGGTTCATTTTAAGATGGAAACATTTGTGTTTGTTCATCCATGGCAATCTGAGTAGATTTCTCCATGTCTACATTTTCTTTTCCGTGTTCTCAGTTCTCATCTTTTTCTCCACGAGTCCATCTTCTACTTCCTTAAGTGAGATTTGCTTCTTCCAAAAATTTCTCTATTCCTTACTATAGAGAGAGAAACAAACTCTGAGACGTGACAGGTGACAGATGCAGTTCCAGATACAATCTGTCCATGACAGTTTTAAGTAACATTCTCCATCTCTACATTTTCTCACTTCCCCATGAGTCCATCTATCACATCCATAATGTTAGACTCTCCGTTCCATTCCTCTAAAAAATTCCTCACCACCTCAAAAGTTAAAGAGAAACCAGCTCTGACACTGTGGTTACAGTTCCATATACAAACTGTCGGTGGTACTCTTAGGTACATTTCCTTCTTCTTTATATGTTCTCACAAAACTTCTTTCTTTACCTCACTATAGAGAGAGAGAAACATGACAGTTCCAGATATCATGGCCTCCATGTCCTCATTTTCTTTCTTCTTTTCCATCTCTCACATCCAAAACGTTAGACCCTCCACTCTATACCTTGTAAAATTTCCTCAATACTAAAGAGAAACAAGCTCTATTGTGGTGGGTGTAGTTCCAGGTACCATCTGTCCATGGCAATTTTAAGTAGCTTTCTCCTCATTTTTCTTTCTTCTTTTCTATGAGTCCAGCTCTCACTAAATAGAAACCAGCTCTCACATATATTAATGTTAAACCCTCTACTCTATTCCTTGTAAAAATTCCGCACTATAAAGAAGAGAAACAAGACCCTGTGTTTACAGTTCCAGATACGGCTCTGGAGGCTTTGGCTCCAGGGATTACCGTCAGTTTGGTCGTGACCGTCCTAGCGGTGGTAGTAACCTCAGCTCTGGCGGTGGTGGCGGTGGAGGAGGAGGCCGTAGCATGAACTCCAGTTACAACCAGTACCCTAGCCGCAGCAACTACGGCGGAGGGAACTACACTTCCTCCAGTTCCAGCAACGACTGGTGGGGGAACTAAAGAAGAAAACCTACCAACCCCCCAGTACCTACCAGCAGTCTCAGCAATAAAGCTAGTTGTCTTTTCTCTCCCCCCCTTCCTTCAAATGTTGTATATAGCTGCTGGTAGACTCTTCTGTGTGCGTGCATTTTTTTATTTATTTTTTTTCTCTCTTCCCCCTCCCTCCCTCAACCCTTTTTTTTCTTTCTTCCCTACCTCCCAATCCTCTTTTTCTCCCTTCCTTTCCTTCAACCCTTATCCCAACCCTATCCCCAGATTTCTTCTATCTTCCCTTATCTCCCCCACCTTTTATTATCCTCTCCCCTCTTTTTTACCTCTACTCTCCTAAAAAAAAAAACCAACCTTCTTTTTTTGTATCATGCTTAGGATAAAAAAGAACTTTTTACCAAAAAAAATGAAGATGAGAAAAAATTTTTCTTTCTTTTCTTTGTTACTTCTTTCTCCTCCTCCCATTTTCTTTGTTGTTGTTTTATTATAGGTAATGTTTCTACAGTCTTTTCTGTATATATTTATTTCTGATTTCCTTCAATCTCTATTTTCTCTGCTACCCTTACAACCGGATCATAGCATTTCTTTGTTTCTCTCCCCTTTTGTCCTCTTCTATCTTGTTTCTTTTTTTTTTTTTTTTCTTTCTTCTCCCCTCCCCTCTCCTCCCTATATTTTTTTTTTTGTGCTCTTGTTTGAGACTCTGTATAAATAAAAAAAAAATCACTAATACTATTAAACATTTTTACTTAAATACCATTATCTATGTGTTTTGTTGTCTTTTTTTAAATTTAAAATTATTATTTTACACAAAGCAATAACATTCCATCTATATATATGTTATATAATTTTTTTTTTATCAGAGATTTCTTTATTTGAGCTAAGGAATATATAAAAAAACATAATTAGATAAAAGTAATGCCTGGCTTAAGGCGAGTAGAACAAGGAAAACAAAAGATTATTTACATAATGTACAAAAGATTTAAATATAAAGTGGAAAAAAATTATCTAGCAGAAAAAAATTCTCCATGCAAACCACTACAAAATGTTATTTTTAATACCACTTTAAATGAACCCACCAACAAACAATACCAAAATCCAGAATACTTAAAACAATTATCATTAGAAATAATTAATAACATTCCTAAAAAATGCAATAACTATCTATACCGATGGTAGCAGAGACGAGCTAGGACACACTGGCAGTGGCTGTCTCATCAAAACCACAAACTGCATTGAGAAAATGAACAGAAGAAACCCAGATTTTTGCTCAGTATTCAGATCAGAACTTATAGCCATCTATGAAGCCTTAAAATCCATCAGAAATACTAATTATCAAGATATCTGGATTCTTACTGATAGTAGAAGTGCCATACAACACTTGAGTCACACAGGGGAACTTAGAGACAAAGTAGGCAGGAACATAATTGGTTATCTCCAAAAACTCTCAAAAATTCACCTTCAATGGATACCTTCACACGTTGGCATTGAGGGCAATGAAGCTGCTGATGTGCTAGCAAAAAATGGCACAAATGAACCCTTTCCACATAAAAATTAACTTTACTTTTGAGGAAATAGAGACAGTAGCTAAAACAAAAAATAAACAAGAACTGGAGGATCCCACCTAAGCACAGTTGGTACAGTGGAGTGGACCCAGCTCTGAACCTCAGACAGCACCAAACAACAACAGGCCATCTCAAGCCATTGAAGATAGAAAATAACAACAAAACTACCCCACTTGTCCTAAATGTAGCTTGGCACCTGCAGCTCCAGAACATGGCTTACATTAGATGTACTAAACAGGACCTTTGGGAGAGGCTGCTGCTTATCATAAAATAGCTGGAGGAGCATGGACTCATGGAATTGGTGTAATCTTTACACAAGGGGATAAGAAACAACAACAAAAGTTGCTTGGAAGATTAAATTCTTGTATCTTAAAGAGACATCTTTCTCCCTGTTTTGGTAGATTTATACAAAAAGCTTATAATGAGTATACCGTAGTTTCAGTCCCTCATCAGTACAGGGACATAACATACTACGTGAGGAGGTCCAATTTACCAAACTGGTGTTTGAACTGGTGAAGTGACAATGGATAAATTTCCAGTTAAGAATACAACATGATGTTACGAGAGGATGATATTCATCAAAAGAGGCACCTCTCCCTTTAATTATACAACAGAACAATTCATTACATTTATCATCCTGGTGAAAACAAAATTTATTAATCTTCTTTCTTATCTCCACACTGGGTGAAGTAGAATGTCATTATGACTGGGACTCAGGCCACTGACTTAGCTCCAATATGACATGAGGAACAGACACCATGTACAACCAACATGGAGTACATCCTGTATCCCCTTTGTCATTAAGACTGGGAGCACTACTCAGGCCACCGACTTAGCTCCAATATGACATGAGGAACAGACACCATGCATAGCCAACATGGAGTACATCCTGTATCCCCTTTGTCATTAAGACTGGGAGCACTACTCAGGCCACCGACTTAGCTCCAATATGACATGAGGAACAGACACCATGCATAGCCAACATGGAGTACATCCTGTATCCCCCTTGTCATTAAGACTGGGAGCACTACTCAGGCCACTGACTTAGCTCCAATATGACATGAGGAACAGACACCATGCACAGCCAACATGGAGTACATCCTGTATCCCCTTTGTCATTAAGACTGGGAGCACTACTCAGGCCACCGACTTAGCTCCAATATGACATGAGGAACAGACACCATGCATAGCCAACATGGAGTACATCCTGTATCCCCCTTGTCATTAAGACTGGGAGCACTACTCAGGCCACTGACTTAGCTCCAATATGACATGAGGAACAGACACCATGTACAGCCAACATGGAGTACATCCTGCATCCCTGGAGTCCTTACAGCTGGTACTATCAGCATGGCCAGCTGAGCCCAGGTTGTTTAGCTCTCACTATAGAGAGAGAAACAAGCTCTGAGACGTGACAGATGCAGTTCCAGATAAAAAGAAACACCATTGCCTATAAATGAATTATTACAGTTTTATTGAGATAGTTGGCAATTACATTTATAAATGTTGATAAGGTACAATTTGGATTATAGATTATAAACACAAGGTAATAAGACACCAAATAAATAAATAGTGTGTGATGTTTCAGTAACAGTGTTGTTACCATCTTCAGACAAAAGTACTGAATGATAAGGTACAATTTGGATTATAGATTATAAACACAAGGTAATAAGACACCAAATAAATAAATAGTGTGTGATGTTTCAGTAACAGTGTTGTTACCATCTTCAGACAAAAGTATTGAATGATAAGGTACAATTAGGATTATAGATTATAAACACAAGGTAATAAGACACCAAATAAATACTATGTGATGTTTCAGTAACAGTGTTGTTACCATCTTCAGACAAAAGTACTGAATCATCTGAAAATGGTAACAACACTGTTACTGAAACATCACACACTATTTATTTATTTGGTGTCTTATTACCTTGTGTTTATAATCTATAATCCAAATTGTACCTTATCATTCAGTACTTTTGTCTGAAGATGGTAACAACACTGTTACTGAAACATCACACACTATTTATTTATTTGGTGTCTTATTACCTTGTGTTTATAATCTATAATCCAAATTGTACCTTATCATTCAGTACTTTTGTCTGAAGATGGTAACAACACTGTTACTGAAACATCACACACTATTTATTTATTTGGTGTCTTATTACCTTGTGTTTATAAATGTTATTTTCTCTGTCCATTCTTGAGTAGATTTCAAGTAACCATAGTTACATGTATAGAGGAATTTATAGAAGAAATCAACTCCCAGGGGGTTGATCAGTCCCCAGACCTGTGTGCAATATTTGTTAATCATTAATTTATTCTTAAAACATAAGGTAGGAGCCAATATGTAAAAAGAGGAAAAATTACTAAATGTATGTTATCACCACTCTAAAAAAATAACACTACTTATCAGCTAAAGATAAATTTTCTCAACTTTTGAAACACTAGGTAATACAGTAGAACTACCTCCATGAGAGGACACTCCCGCTAGAGGACATCTCTCTACAAAGGACAGTTTCCATCACCAATACTGTAGAACTACCTCCATGAGAGGACACTCCCGCTAGAGGACATCTCTCTACAAAGGACAGTTTCCATCACCAATACTGTAGAACTACCTCCATGAGAGGACACTCCCGCTAGAGGACACCTCTCTACAACGGACAGTTTCCATCACCAATACTGTAGAACTACCTCCATGAGAGGACACTCCTGCTAGAGGACACCTCTCTACAAAGGACAGTTTCCATCACCAATACTGTAGAACTACCTCCATGAGAGGACACTCCTGCTAGAGGACACCTCTCTACAAAGGACAGTTTCCATCACCAATACTGTAGAACTACCTCCATGAGAGGACACTCCTGCTAGAGGACACCTCTCTACAAAGGACAGTTTCCATCACCAATACTGTAGAACTACCTCCATGAGAGGACACTCCCGCTAGAGGACACCTCACTACAAAGGACAGTTTCCATCACCAATACTGTAGAACTACCTCCATGAGAGGACACTCCCGCTAGAGGACACCTCACTACAAAGGACAGTTTCCATCACCAATACTGTAGAACTACCTCCATGAGAGGACACTCCCGCTAGAGGACACCTCACTACAAAGGACAGTTTCCATCACCAATACTGTAGAACTACCTCCATGAGAGGACACTCCCGCTAGAGGACACCTCACTACAAAGGACAGTTTCCATCACCAATATAGTAGAACTACCTCCATGAGAGGACACTCCCGCTAGAGGACACCTCACTACAAAGGACAGTTTCCATCACCAATACTGTAGAACTACCACCATGAGAGGACACTCCCGCTAGAGGACACCTCTCTACAAAGGACAGTTTCCATCACCAATACAGTAGAACTACCTCCATGACAGGACACTCCCGCTAGAGGACACCTCTCTACAAAGGACAGTTTCCATCACCAATACAGTAGAACTACCTCCATGAGAGGACACTCCCGCTAGAGGACACCTCACTACAAAGGACAGTTTCCATCACCAATACAGTAGAACTACCTCCATGAGAGGACACTCCCGCTAGAGGACACCTCACTACAAAGGACAGTTTCCATCACCAATACTGTAGAACTACCTCCATGAGAGGACACTCCCGCTAGAGGACACCTCACTACAAAGGACAGTTTCCATCACCAATATAGTAGAACTACCTCCATGAGAGGACACTCCTGCTAGAGGACACCTCTCTACAAAGGACAGTTTCCATCACCAATACTGTAGAACTACCTCCATGAGAGGACACTCCTGCTAGAGGACACCTCTCTACAAAGGACAGTTTCCATCACCAATACTGTAGAACTACCTCCATGAGAGGACACTCCTGCTAGAGGACACCTCTCTACAAAGGACAGTTTCCATCACCAATACTGTAGAACTACCTCCATGAGAGGACACTCCCGCTAGAGGACACCTCACTACAAAGGACAGTTTCCATCACCAATACTGTAGAACTACCTCCATGAGAGGACACTCCCGCTAGAGGACACCTCACTACAAAGGACAGTTTCCATCACCAATACTGTAGAACTACCTCCATGAGAGGACACTCCCGCTAGAGGACACCTCACTACAAAGGACAGTTTCCATCACCAATACTGTAGAACTACCTCCATGAGAGGGCACTCCCGCTAGAGGACATCTCTCTACAAAGGACAGTTTCCATCACCAATACAGTAGAACTACCTCCATGAGAGGGCACTCCCGCTAGAGGACATCTCTCTACAAAGGACAGTTTCCATCACCAATACAGTAGAACTACCTCCATGAGAGGACACTCCCGCTAGAGGACACCTCTCTACAAAGGACAGTTTCCATCACCAATACAGTAGAACTACCACCATGAGAGGACACTCCCGCTAGAGGACACCTCTCTACAAAGGACAGTTTCCATCACCAATATAGTAGAACTACCTCCATGAGAGGACACTCCCGCTAGAGGACATCTCTCTACAAAGGACAGTTTCCATCACCAATACAGTAGAACTACCTCAATGAGAGGACACTCCCGCTAGAGGACATCTCTCTACAAAGGACAGTTTCCATCACCAATATAGTAGAACTACCTCCATGAGAGGACACTCCCGTTAGAGGGCATCTCTCTACAAAGGACAGTTTCCATCACCAATATAGTAGAACTACCTCCATGAGAGGACACTCCCGCTAGAGGACATCTCTCTACAAAGGACAGTTTCCATCACCAATATAGTAGAACTACCTCCATGAGAGGACACTCCCGCTAGAGGACATCTCTCTACAAAGGACAGTTTCCATCACCAAAATAGTAGAACTACCTCCATGAGAGGACACTCCCGTTAGAGGGCATCTCTCTACAAAGGACAGTTTCCATCACCAATATAGTAGAACTACCTCCATGAGAGGACACTCCCGTTAGAGGGCATCTCTCTACAAAGGACAGTTTCCATCACCAATATAGTAGAACTACCTCCATGAGAGGACACTCCCGTTAGAGGGCATCTCTCTACAAAGGACAGTTTCCATCACCAATATAGTAGAACTACCTCCATGAGAGGACACTCCCGCTAGAGGACATCTCTCTACAAAGGACAGTTTCCATCACCAATATAGTAGAACTACCTCCATGAGAGGACACTCCCGTTAGAGGGCATCTCTCTACAAAGGACAGTTTCCATCACCAATATAGTAGAACTACCTCCATGAGAGGACACTCCCGCTAGAGGACATCTCTCTACAAAGGACAGTTTCCATCACCAATATAGTAGAACTACCTCCATGAGAGGACACTCCCGTTAGAGGGCATCTCTCTACAAAGGACAGTTTCCATCACCAATATAGTAGAACTACCTCCATGAGAGGACACTCCCGCTAGAGGACATCTCTCTACAAAGGACAGTTTCCATCACCAATATAGTAGAACTACCTCCATGAGAGGACACTACCGCTAGAGGACATCTCTCTACAAAGGACAGTTTCCATCACCAATACAGTAGAACTACCTCAATGAGAGGACACTCCCGCTAGAGGACATCTCTCTACAAAGGACAGTTTCCATCACCAATACAGTAGAACTACCTCAATGAGAGGACACTCCCGCTAGAGGACATCTCTCTACAAAGGACAGTTTCCATCACCAATACAGTAGAACTACCTCAATGAGAGGACACTCCCGCTAGAGGACACCTCTCTACAAAGGACAGTTTCCATCACCAATACAGTAGAACTACCTCCATGAGAGGACACTCCCGCTAGAGAACACCTCTCTACATAGGACAGTTTCCATCACCAATACAGTAGAACAACATCCATGAGAGGACACTCCCGTTAGAGGGCACCTCTCTACAAAGGACAGTTTCCATCACCAATACAGTAGAACTACCTCCATGAGCGGACACTCCCGCTAGAGGACATCTCTCTACAAAGGACAGTTTTTATCACCAATACAGTAGAACTACCTCCATGAGAGGACACTTCCGCTAGAGGACACCTCTCTACATAGGACAGTTTCCATTTACAAAATTACCATTTTTACTATTTAGCAATTCTCCAGTAAGAGGACACCTCTCCCTAAAGGACAATTTGGCCCTGCAATTAGGTGTTGTCCTTTACAGGGAGGTTCTACTGTATTTAGATTGTTTAAAAAAAAAATTAGGATTCAGGTGATTAATATGAGATAAGTAGAACCACCACTGTTCCTGTAGGTGCCTTATATGGTAAGATTTCAATATTTAGGAATAACACTAATTTGGTAGAATTTTTTAAAAACTTATTTTAGAGTCAATCTTTTCACCCCTTTGTTTTCCATTTTAAACTAAATTATCAGTTAGAAAAATAGAATAATTCCAGGGGACAAGATTCTTATACAACATTTGGGTAACTGATTATATTATAAATGAATGGAATGATGATTTTTGAATTACACAAAATTTTTTCGTTTTTATTTTTAGCAAACGAATATATGCGATTTTTTCTTATTAATATAACTGTACGTTAATAATAACGCTATATAAAACTAAAAATATACATTTTAAAAAAGATTTATAAGTTAAAACTTTTTTCTTTTCTTTATCTTTTTGAAAATACAATTAAAAACGAGAATTTGAAAAAGATCGAATTTATTCTTCAAAATCATTTTTTGCATGAATAGCTTTGCATTTAATTATGACGTTATTTATTCTTTTTTATCATCTTTATTGTTTCATGGTGCGTGTGAAGGGGGGAAAAAAATGCAGACGACTTAAAATGATGATACAAATTTTTGACTATATTTTTTATAAAACCTTTATATTTAGCTTTCAAAATATAAATATTTGAAAACATATTTGCTTGATTTTTCTGAATGTCTAAACATATTTGAAATAATAGACCTTTAAATATACTTTCCTCTAAATAATAATAATAAAAAAATCCTAAATAATATATTCGATTTTTTCAAAGTTATATTGTAAATAAAATGATTAATATATTTTTTCTAAACATATAATAATCGATACTGTTTATAAAATATATTTCCAAATAGCTTTATTAAAGAATTTTCAAACAATTTGAATATCTTCACATAATGCCCGATAGATGGCAGTGCTTTAAAGTCCGGGAGGCGACGCCCTTGATCTTGTGATCTAAACATCAAGCTGGCGTTAAATGTTGTTATTTTTGTTAGGATGTCAAAACCACACGACTAAACCGTTTTCGGCTTAAAACTTGCACACAGTGATGCGTTTCTCAGTAAAAATAAAAGTGCTTCTACTAAGAACACTCTTCTAATTCCGAAGCCTTATTTTGTAAAGTCGTCTGAGTAGGCTTGCCGCAAATATATTCAACACGCTTGGATTTTCGTGTTAAATTTTTACAAAATTTTTCAAAAAACTACGAAATGGCTGTTACACAGCATAGTGTAAATTGTAGCCTTGATGATATCGATTTGAACAGTCTAAAGGTAAGTGCATTGTTACAGCGTCTGCCATACTCAATATTTAAATGCCTAACTTGTCATATGTTTATAGAGATCGACAAATAACTAAATTTATTCAATATTACACTATTAAAAATTACTATACATTAGTGATTATTAGTTTATTATATCTACAATTTTTTAATGGCTCGTATGATATTTTATGTTAACAATCCAGATGTCTTTTGGCTTTTAAATGCCCAGAATTCTTGACACCGACTGTTATGAAAGTAAACGTACCAAACAATATTGCCAACTAGATATTCTATTTTTAAAAGAAAACTGTCACAAAATGACAAATTTATTGATATATGTGCTTTTATTTAATTATTATTTTTTAAAATTAAGAATATATATACAAAAGAAACAAACCTATATTTAATATTAATTTTTTAAAAGAATTTTTATATTAAAACGTAATATATATACATTTTTTCTTAAATTTTCATATTTGAATATACACCACTTTTTTAAAATAAAGAAGCTATTATTCCATAGGCAAGAGCTAAAGTATTTTGCATAGTAAAATTGTGTTATTTTTTTCAAGTTAGTGACTAAAAAGTTGAAATACTTAATATACTCATATTTCAGAATTATAAAAAGTAACATGTAGTGTGTGTGTAAGCAGTATGATCAAATCTTAGGCCTAAGTATATATGACTAAATATAATAATTAGCTTAATTGACAAGTTTAATTATAATTTCTCTGTAAAAATCTAATTTATTTTTTAGGTGAGATACATGCCAATTACTATTAACAACATGCTGATAAGTGTATCAATAAGACACCAAATCCAAATAAATAGTGTGTGACATTTCGGTAACATCATTGTTACCATCTTCAGACAAAAGAATAAATCAAAGACAAAATTTACTTTGTAATACTAAAAGTTAAGTTGGCCTGCTACTGAGTAGTGCTTCCAGTCTTAATGACAAAGGCAGACACATTCTACTTCACCCAGTCATCATGGTTGTCAAAGCTTGATACTCTAATATGATTGAGTGGGGATAAAAAAGAAGAAGAAGAAGACTTTGTAATACTTAACTACAAAGCCAAAAATACTAAGAATACTCCTTTCGGTGATAAAGTACAATTTGGACTATAGATTATAAACACAAGGTAAATAGACCAAATCCAAATAAAGTGTGTGACATTTCGGTAACAGCATTTTTACCATTATTCATTCAGTACTTTTGTCTGAAGATGGTAACAACGCTGTTACCGAAAT
Organism: Cordylochernes scorpioides; assembly: GCA_030710605.1. Taxonomy (NCBI): domain Eukaryota; kingdom Metazoa; phylum Arthropoda; class Arachnida; order Pseudoscorpiones; family Chernetidae; genus Cordylochernes; species Cordylochernes scorpioides. Next base: position 68,153,729 of record CP092870.1, on the reverse strand, counting down.
GTCATACACTATTTATTTGGATTTGGTGTCTTATTACATTTTACCATTTATAATTGAAAATTGATTTTATAAAAAAATATTTGTTCAACTTTGATTTTCTGGAATGTTTACTAGCGGAAATGTCTATTATATTTAAAAATCAATAAATGAAACATGGAAAATATCCGTTGCTTGGAGGTGTCCACTAAAGCGAACATATTTTCAATGGGAGGTCAATTTTGGTGGTCTTCTTCTTCTTTCTTATCTCCACTCAACATCAGGGTATCAAGTCTGCAGAGCTTGTTGATGGTGTGTGCTGGGGATGTATCTCTTCTTCTTTCTTATCTCCACTCAACATCAGGGTATCAAGTCTGTAGAGCTTGTTGATGGTGTCTGTACTTGGGATGAGGCTCTTCTTCTTTCTTATCTCCACTCAACAATCATATCAGGGTATCAAGTCTGTAGAGCTTGTTGATGGTTTCTGTGCTGGGAATGAGTCTCTTCTTCTTTCTTATCTCCACTCAACATAAGGGTATCAAGTCTGTAGAGCTTGTTGATGGTGTCTGTGCTGGGGATGGGTCTCTTCTTCTTTCTTATCTCCACTCAACAATCATATCAGGGTATCAAGTCTGTAGAGCTTGTTGTTGGTGTCTGTGCTGGGGATGGGTCTCTTCTTCTTTCTTATCTCCACTCAACAATCATATCAGGGTATCAAGTCTGTAGAGCTTGTTGTTGGTGTCTGTGCTGGGGATATGTCTCTTCTTCTTTCTTATCTCCACTCAACAATCATATCAGGGTATCAAGTCTGTAGAGCTTGTTGTTGGTGTCTGTGCTGGGGATGGGTCTCTTCTTCTTTCTTATCTCCACTCAACAATCATATCAGGGTATCAAGTCTGTAGAGCTTGTTGTTGGTGTCTGTGCTGGGGATATGTCTCTTCTTCTTTCTTATCTCCACTCAACAATCATATCAGGGTATCAAGTCTGTAGAGCTTGTTGTTGGTGTCTGTGCTGGGGATGGGTCTCTTCTTCTTTCTTATCTCCACTCAACAATCATATCAGGGTATCAAGTCTGTAGAGCTTGTTGTTGGTGTCTGTGCTGGGGATATGTCTCTTCTTCTTTCTTATCTCCACTCAACAATCATATCAGGGTATCAAGTCTGTAGAGCTTGTTGTTGGTGTCTGTGCTGGGGAAGAGTAGAGCTCATCAATGGATGAGTCAATACAGTCAATGATGTGGGGTTGCAGGTTGAGCTGTCATCTAGTAAAAGAATCTGTATATAAGACTTAAATAAAACCATCAATCAACTTTAAAGTGGATCACATGGATAAATTAAGAAAAATACATCTCCTGATTGTGCAACTAAAAGTTCCTGATGTCTTGCGCCATCTATCGGGATAAATATCAACTTTTATTTGCACGATTATGAGATTCCTTTTTTTTTTCTCAATTTTTAACTTTTATTTGATAAGGTACAATTTGGATTATAGATTATATACACAAGGTAATAAGATACCAAATAAATAAATAGTATGTGACATTTCAGTAACAGGGTTGTTACAATTTACAGACAAAATTACTGAAAGTTTTTTTTTTTTGTATTTCAGTACTTTGGTCTGAAGATGGTAACAATGCTGTTACCGAAACGTCACATACTATTTATTTGAACTCAGTACTTTTGTTTAAAGATGGTAACAATGTTGAAACGTCGCACACTATTTATTTATTTGGATTTGGTGTCTTATTATCTTGTGTTAAATTTTTTTTTGGAAATAAAAGAAAATAAGACACCTAATCTAAATAATTTAATAGTGTGTGAAGTTTCGGCAACAACATTGTCACCATCATCAGACAAAAGAATAAAAAAAAAGATTATTCTTTTGTCTAATTATGGTGACAATGTTGTTGCCGAAACTTCATACACTAATAAATTATTTGGATTATTATTATTATTTTAAAATTTATTGTTACAAAAGCACGAAGTCCAAAGGACTATTGTGCTGTGCTAGTATTATTTACATATATATGATTAATTATTTACACGATGGATTAGTAGTGTTTTGTAAATTATTGTACAAATAGTTCTAAACTTAACAAAGTTCTCATAAGATAGAGTATATACACAAAGACAATTTGGTAATGTTTCAAATTATCTACATGCAATTTGATTAGTCAGAGGGCAAGTTAAAAGAAGATGCTCTGGTGATTCAACATCTAAGCGGCATTCACATGTTGGATTATTGATAACATTCAGTTTGAATAGGAAACTTAAGAAGGGTCCTTTGCCTGTTAAGAATAAAGTAGTGAATTTATCAGAAGAAATGAAATTTGGGACAGCAATTGGAAAGAATTTCTTGAACAGTTCATTAGAGTGAGAAAGATAAAACTTAAATTTTAGATCCAGATATAGTTTATTTAATTTTTTTTGAAGGGTTTTTTTGAGTGTTTGATCTGTGAGAGAATTTGTCATATTATACTTTGTTTGTGATAATTCAAGATAATCGGACAGTAAAGGAGTTTTCGCTAGTATATGTGTGATGTAAGAAGATGAAGTTCTATAAGCATGAATGCATCTAATAAGAATTTGATATTGTATAGAATTCAACTTAGATCTTTTTGCTGCAGTGATAAAAGGAAACCAAATGATTGATGCATAGCTTATTGTAGAGCGTATCATAGCTTTATATAAGATCAATCTACGCCGAGTATCAATGCCCCAAGTACGTGCACATAATGAGAATAATATATTCTTAAGTTTCGTAGCTTTCATAATTATATTATCAACATGTGTTCCAAAATTAATCTTATTCCTTTGTCTATGATTTTTAAAAATAACTCCCAAAATTTTAACAGTTTCTGATGGTTGAATTATTTTTCCATCAAAATTAATGGGCAATTTTTCATAGTTATGTAGATAGAGTATACCTGTTTTGTTTGGACTTAGTGAAAGTTTTACCTTTTCACACCAGGCTTTGATTTTTATTAGACATTTGGTAATATTGTACTGAAGATTTGGATTAGGTCTTATTTTCTTTTATTATAATCTATAATCCAAATTGTGCTTTATCATTTTTTTTTTTTTTGGAAAAAAAAAAGTCTTTTCTTTTGGAATTGTTTTATCTGTGGTTCACACATAGCCCAGCAACACAACAACCTTAATATCATTTTTTTCTCTTTTTTTTTTCTTAAAAAGAGGTTTGGCGGTGACAATTCTGTGTTGAACGTACAATGTCCATTGTTGTCTTGGAGACCTAGATGTTACAATCCAATGATTCCGTCTGCCGCACAATAGAATCCTTTTCTCCTTCCCTTCCTAATAGTCAGTTACCTCAGCACATTTCTTACCTCTCCTTTTTTTAATGTCTTATTTTTTTGTACTTATCCCACATTTACTAACTTGGCGGTATTCGATGATCCCGGGTTGTAACGGTCGAAAACCAAACTGTTGAGACTAGGGCAAACTTTTGAGTTGTGGAAGAGTCAAAAATTATAATTTACAAACACAAGTAATGAATGTTTGTTTGAAGATGGTAACAACACTGTTACTGAAACACCACACACTATTTATTTATTTGGTGTCTTATTACCTTGTGTTTATAATCTATAATCCAAATTGTACCTTATCATTCAGTACTATTGTCTGAAGATGGTAACAACACTGTTACTGAAACATCACACACTATTTATTTATTTGGTGTCTTATTACCTTGTGTTTATAATCTATAATCCAAATTGTACCTTATCATTCAGTACTTTTGTCTGAAGATGGTAACAACACTGTTACTGAAACATCACACACTATTTATTTATTTGGTGTCTTATTACCTTGTGTTTATAATCTATAATCCAAATTGTACCTTATCATTCAGTACTTTTGTCTGAAGATGGTAACAACACTGTTACTGAAACATCACACACTATTTATTTATTTGGTGTCTTATTACCTTGTGTTTATAATCTATAATCCAAATTGTACCTTTATCATTTTCTGAAGTAAAAAAAAATTGCCTCAATGTCCCCTTTGATTCTTGTAAAAGTCCAACTCCCCACCAGTGAGTATAAGTAACCAAACGGGGGTCTGGCCCATATGTAAGTGGAACCTATTTCCATATGTAGACATATGGTGAACCTGTATCACATATATTAGGGATAATAAAAGAAAATAATAATCATGTTGGGTAGGTTAAGCAACTATTTTTACTGTAAGTACACCACATGTCTACACCTGGTACAGGACATGATAATCCTGGTGGGTAGTTAGCGACTACTTTTACTGTAAGTACACCACATGTCTACACATGGTACAGGCCATGATAATCATGGTGGGTAGTTAGCAACTGTCATTTACTGTAAGTATACCACATGTCTACACATGGTACAGACCATGATAATCATGGTGGGTAGTTAGCAACTGTCTTTTACTGTAAGTACACCACATGTCTACACATGGTATAGGTCATGATAATCATGGTGGGTAGTTAGCAACTGTCTTTTACTGTAAGTACACCACATGTCTACACATGGTACAGTCCATTATAATCATGGTGGGTAGTTAGCAACTGTCATTTACTGTAAGTACACCACATGTCTACACATGGTACAGACCATGATAATCATGGTGGGTAGTTTGCAACTGTCTTTTACTGTAAGTACACTACATGTCTACACTCGGCCGTGCGGCCACGCGTCGCGCGAGCTCCTGAGTTTTTCGCCTCTGGCGGGCAAAAAGTGTCGCGGATGGCGACAAATATGGTATGGGCTGAAAGCCCGTCAAAAGCCGAAGAGAAGCCTGTAAGGCTCGGCTCTAAAGCACAGCCCAGTGCGGAAATAACAGCAAAAAAACATTTTGCAGATCAATTCCTCGATGAATTCAAAAGAAAATCAAAACTATGTAAATCCGCCCGCCGGCAGCCAGGATGCAAATTCTGCCGCGCCGGTCGACCTTGCGGGTATTCCAACTTCTAACGCCGCTGCTCAACTCCGGTTACAGTGGGTAACCTCCCCTTCTTTGTAGGAGACTCCGCTGTCATCAACGCCCTCTCTCCATATGGGCGGGTTACGTCCATCGCCCCTAAGCAGATGAAGGCCATCGAGAGGCTTCCAACCCGCCTCGACATCAACATCAAAGGCGAGGCCTGGCCTGCGTACCTGTCCTCGGGCATCAGGTGTTCCAGGTGCCACGGACAAGGGCATCGGAGGGTCATCTGCCCCCTGCTTGCAGGGCTGGCCAACAACACCAGAATGGCCCCACCGACCACTCCTGCTGGCGTCCCACCACCGACCACCCCTGCACCGCCTCAGCGGTCAGCAGCCCAGTCTCCTGCGCCGACACCCTCCAATCCAGCCATGGAGGTTTGCGGCACTCCTCCCGTGGCCCGAGTTGCGCTCCACTCATCCGCACCTCGGCCATCTCCAACAGCGGCCCCAGCCTTTCCTATGAAGGAGACGCCTCCTGCCCCTCCACCAGTGACCCCTGCTCCGTCCCTGCGAACACCTGGGAGTCGCGAGCCTGCGGCCCCAACACCGGACGTGGAGATGTCCATCGTGGAGGAGACCTTTGCGTCCTCCACGTCATCGGCAAAAAACGCAACGAGAGTCGACCTCGATGCGTTCATCGAGGGGCACCCCAGCGTGTCCTTCGCTAAGACGGACGCCCTTGGTCTTGGGCGGGAGGAGGTCCTGGACCTCCTCTCCTTGAGGACCAAGGCGCAGAGGAAGGGACCCCTCCTGTCGCCTCCGCAGTGCGACGCCCTCGTCGGCCTGATTGGGCAAATCCTGGACCTGAGACCTGGAGCAGCCAGCAACCTGTACAAAGTCCTCGGACAAGTCAAAGCTGAGCTCAGGACAACACCAGCAGTGCCTCCTACACCCACACTGCCTGCGCCTCGGCCCGCTCGGCCGACAGCACCCGCTCCCCAAGTGAAGGAGTCAACACCGGCCATGGCCACACCTCCGCCTCCACCATCTGTCTGCATGGAGGATGATTCGGAGCCAGACTATTGGACGGACATGGTGGATTCAGTAGATGAATTGATGCGAAGTCCTGGCTCGGAGCCCATTCTCCAAACGTTCGGCGCGTGCGAATTCGTGGACGCGGCCCGTTACCCTGAGGTGAGAGAGTGCGTGCTCGCGGAACTCACGCCGCGGCGAGGGAGGATTCTCGCCCAATTCCTGGATATGCTCATCAAGCGCACTCGGGACTCGGTTCCCTTGATCCGTAGAGGCTTATCTGAGTTCAGGACCGCCTTGCCATTCTATGATCCAGACCCTCCCTGAGGACACCCTCTGTCGAAAAAATTTCCAAAGGGAATTGTTCGAGCTCGGGCTACCTCTGGGCTCCTGACAGAGTCAGGATAACTGTAAATAGTTGTAAATATTTTACATTGACTCTTTGAGTGTTACCATTGACTGTACAGTCAATAAAGTCTGTTTTCATTCATTCACATGTCTCTTTACACATGTAGAAAGCAGTTCAAATATTTCATTTAAAAATGTTCCAAAACCCTGTTTAGATACTTGCACTCACAGGTGGGGTTGGCCTTTTCATGAATTGTTGGGGTAGGGGAACAGTAATTGAAGCCATTTTTTCTACAGAAAAACAAAAGTGTCCAATGCAGGATTCTATATTCTTTATGGCTGTCAAAAACGACAGTTTATATTGGTACTCCACTACAATCCTTAATAATTTTCTAAAAAGTAACAACAAGAAGTGAGAATTAGTTGATCGCCAATCCACCAACACCACCAATTAACTCAAATTAACACCAATTAACAAACACAACCACCACCAATTAAGCCATCTCCTCCCCAGGGAACAGTAGTCAATGATTTCCAGACTTAAGACTGTGGTCATCTATGGACAATGACTTTTCAGAATGGTTGCAAGGTTTTTCCATTATGTACTAAGTGTCAACCTACAACCCAAAAACACATCGTAGACTGTATTGACTCATCCATTGATGAACTCTACTCATCCCCGGCAGACACCATCAAAGATTAACTGAATTTACAGCCTGATAAGATTAGATGGAGACCTTCCAGAATAGCTGCAAGGTTTCCAACTTTGTACCAAGTGCAATTCTCAACCTACGACCCCAAACACATTCTTGACTGTTTTATTGGTTCATCCATTGATGAACTCTACCCATCCCCAGCACAGACACCATGACAACCATCAACAACTCACTGACTTTACACCCTAATAGGATGAATGGAGACCTTCTATAATGGTTACAAAGTTTTCCCCACTATGTACCAACTGCACTTCTCAACCTGCCAACTCCACAAACCACATCATTGACTGTATTGGCTCATCCATTGATGAACTCTACTCAGCATTCCCAGCACAGACACCATCAACAAGCTCTACAGACTTGATACCCCAATATGATTGAATGGAGACTTTCCAGCATGGTTATAAGGTTGCAATTCTCAACCTGCCAACCCCACAAACCACATCATTGACTGTATTGACTCATCCATTGATGAACTCTACTCAGCATTCCCAGCACAGACACCATCAACAAGCTTTACAGACTTGATACCCCAATATGATTGAATGGAGACTTTCCAGAATGGTTATAAGGTTGCAATTCTCAACCTGCCAACCCCACAAACCACATCATTGACTGTATTGGCTCATCCATTGATGAACTCTACTCAGCATTCCCAGCACAGACACCATCAACAAGCTCTACAGACTTGATACCCCAATATGATTGAATGGAGACTTTCCAGAATGGTTATAAGGTTGCAATTCTCAACCTGCCAACCCCACAAACCACATCATTGACTGTATTGACTCATCCATTGATAAGTTCTACTCAGCATCCCCAGCACAGACACCATCAACAAGCTTTACAAACTTGGTACCCTGATATGATTGTTGAGTGGAGACTTTCCAGAATGGTTACAAGGTTTTCCTCACAAGGTACCAACTAATTCTCAACCTGCCAAGCCCACAAACCACATCATTGACTGTATTGGCTCATCCATTGATAAGTTATACTCAGCATCCCCAGCACAGACACCATCAACAAGCTCTACAGACTTGATACCCTGATACAGCAATGGTAGAGGTGTCATGTATATATTCCTTGTACATAGTTGTACATATCTAATTATCATTTTAAAACAATAGTGCAAGAACCCCTACAGGACAATGGTGTGGAACTAACACCTACCCACATATTCTTATGTATAGCAATGGCCGCAGCCTTGCAGAAAATTAACATGAATCCAGAGTAGCAGCTTTACACACCCAAGATAGTGGGCATTGCAACTGCAGTGATAGAGATGCATGGAGACATCTTTTTTATTTTATTTTTGCTTATTCCTAGTACACATGGTACAGGCCATGATATTCATGGTAGGTAGAAGTAGGCAACTGCTTTTACTGTAAGTGTACCACATGTCTACACATGTGAAAAGCAGTTCGACTTTGCACTTACAAATGTGCCAGAGCCCCGTTTGGTTACTTGCACTTGCTGGTGGTGTTACAAGAATCGGGGAGCATTGGAGACATTTCAGTCTCTTCATTGGGCACAACAACAACAATAGTGCAGACTGTGCACTTTAGCATGTTGCACTAGCGCGCCATCTGTCATCAAAATTCGAAACTATTTTAAAGGCGTAAGATTCTTTTTGATATTAAACAATTTCTACTGCCCTTACTGCAATGGAAAAATTAATGAGAGGGCCTGGCTCATCAGTGGTGAACCCTCTCAGCGGTTTCGCCAGTTTAATCTACCATACCTCTGTTATATTGCATTTTACTTTAGCATGTATTGACAAGATGCCAATAAAATTATGTGGATGGAGATAAGAAATAAAAGTAGAAGAAAAAACTGACAAATCTCCTACGCCATCCTGTGTATCTCAGAGCTGTTTGTCTCCATCTACCTTATTGATGTAGTTGTTGAGAGACCGATAAGGTACAACTTGGATTATAGATTATAAGCACAAGGTAATAAGACACCAAATTAATAAATAGTGTGTGATGTTTCAGTAACAGTGTTGTTACCATCTTCAGACAAAAGTACTGAATGATAAGGTACAATTTGGATTATAGATTATAAACACAAGGTAATAAGACACCAAATAAATAAATAGTGTGTGATGTTTCAGTAACAGTGTTGTTACCATCTTCAGACAAAAGTACTGAATGATAAGGTACAATTTGGATTATAGATTATAAACACAAGGTAATAAGACTCCAAATAAATAAATAGTGTGTGATGTTTCAGTAACAGTGTTGTTACCATCTTCAGACAAAAGTGATGCTAGACTCTTGGAATGGGTATTTTAGATGAACTATGGACATAAGCTTTGAGGACAGCAGAATTACATACAATTATAAATATATGCTTCGAGCAATCTCTCTTCCGCAAACATCTAATTGAGTCATTTATTAGAACAATTATATTGATAAGGCACAATTTGGATTCCGTACTTTTGTCTGAAGATGGTAACAACGCTGTTACCGAAACCTCACACACTATTTATTTATTTGGATTTGGTCTTATTTCCTTGTGTTTATAACAATTATATTATGATGCATTAGCGCGACATCTGTTATGAAAATTCGAAACTATTATAGACTCATATGATTCTTTTTTATAAATAAAATAATTTCTACTGCCCTTACTGCAATGGAAAAATTAGGTTCTACTGTACCTTGCTCTATTTTTAAACCCTCCACAATGTGTAGTGCTTAGACCTAAACATTTAGATCTATGTATAGAGGATGAGCCACACAACTCCCATTATGCAAATGACAATGTAATATAGAGATGACTATGTAAATATGTAATGCATTGTGCTGCCACCACTATATGTAATTAATCCATTTGCATATTGCACTTCAGCCAATCGTGTAAATCCACTGATGCAAATCAAAAGTTTCAGGTGACTGCTCTCAATACTCCTTCGTGAATAAAAAAAAAATCTTGGAGCCTGTCACATGGCCTGTTGAGGTAGGAAGACATTGGGAGGAATTGAGGGGATTGGTGGAAGGATGGTCTAAACCAAGCATGTCAAACTCAAATCCTAACACGGGCCAAATAAAAAAGTAATAAGATTATGTGGGCCGCAAAAAAAGAAAACAAGTAATTAAATTTTTATAGTAACATTTATGTAGGTTTATTTTAAAAAATACTAATAAGAAAAAAGAAAGTAAAGTTAATATTTTTTCCCTGATATTTGGCATCTCTTTTCTGCTACCATCTTTCCTACTTCGGGGGAAATCTTTCTTTTTCTTTTATCTGATCATTTAAATTTCTGGCCATATCAGTAACTCTTTCCACAATGGTATTTCGAGACAAAGATATTGCTTGAAACATCTTCACACTTCCATGACAAACAATTTCTGCAGCTTTAATTAAACATTCCTTGATGAAATCACCTTCAGTAAAAGGTTTTGAGTGTTTAGCTATCATCTCCGATAAAACGTAGCTTGCATGCACCGCCGCTTCACTCTCTTGTGATACTTTAGTAAACATAAACTGTTGTTTTTTCATTCCCAACTTGAACTCTTTTAACTTTTCTTGTCTCATTAAACCTTCGTAGGTATCATATTTTGATTTAAGTTGTTCATAATGACGTTTAATGTTATATAATTTTGGTACACTAATAGCATTATTACATATCAAGCAGATGATTTTATCTTTTACTTCAGAGCAAAAATACTCTAATCCCCACTTTTCTTGAAAATTCCTATGTTCGTCAGCAATTTTTCGTTTAGTTTTACTGCCACTTGGTTTTGATGAAGACATATTGAATACAAAGGTCTGAAAAAAATTTAGTAATCGCTAACACAAAATAATAAAACATTTTAATTAATATTTTAAAATTTTTTAAAAAATTAATATTTTTTAACTTACCAGACACAGAATAACTGCACAAATTATTGAACGTAACTTAAAAAAAAAAATTTTTTCTAGTACTCCGAAAGAATATTTTCTTTAAACTTTAAGACACACAATACTTATGGCGATGTACATACGTTATGTATGTAGGTATAATATTATCAAAACTTACGACTTATGTATGGCGACCAGTGGTTCGTTATTAATGAATAAATTATGATGTATAATTACAATTTTTAAAAATTAGGCTACAAATTTTTATTAATTTTTTTTTAAATTTATAAAATTTTTTTAATTAAAATATATTGTCTGGTGGGCCGCAAATTTATTCGTTGTGGGCCGCATGAGGCCCGCGGGCCGCGAGTTTGACATGCTTGGTCTAAACTGTTGGTTCTCAACCATTACGACCCTGGTTCGATTCCCGCATTGGGCACTTTTTCTGTTGTTACCATCTTCAGACAAAAGTATTGAATGATAAGGTACAATTTGGATTATTCTATATACAGTTACGAGCGTCATGCATTCTTAATCCTTCATATCTGTCACCGTTTGCTTTTTGTAACTATTGTGTTGGAGCGGGTCGCTCCTTAAATAAATGCATATATTAGTTAATAACTAAATGGAATCCTCTCTTTCTTTTTCCCAGTAAGAGACGCCTACGGAAGCCAACAGTACATAGACAGATAAAGCACATAGGCTATAGTTATTAACTAATATATGCATTTATTTAAGGCGCCAATTTATAATTGTAACAAATAGTATTTGAATAAAAACATTCAATCGGGTAAAGCACGGGCGTTGCCCGGGTCATTCGGCTAGTAGATTATAAACACAAGGTAATAAGACACCAAATAAATAAATAGTGTGTGATGTTTCAGTAACAGCGTTGTTACCATCTTCAGACAAAAGTACTGAATGATAAGGTACAATTTGGATTATAGATTATAGTGTGTGATGTTTCAGTAACAGTGTTGTTAACATTCATTCAGTATTTTTGTCTGATGATGGTAACAACGCTCTCTGTTACTGAAATGTCACACACTATTTATTTATTACCTTATTTTATATAGAGTTATTCATAACCCAGGTTCCTGGACCACAGAACACCAACTACCTGGGGGTACATTGAATTACTTGAGTTTTAAAACAATGTAATAAAATTCTGGTTATTATTAATAGAATTATTTTCGTAGAAATATTGAATTTAGGTATTAAAATATTTTATATAATACACATGATGAGGTACAAAATGGATTATAGATTATAAACACAAGGTAATAAGACACCAAATCCAAATAAATTAATAGTGTGTGATGTTTCGGTAACAGCGTTACCGTTTCAGATACTTTTGTCTGAAGATGGTAACAACACTGTTACTGAAATGTTTATATAATACACAATAATTGAATATATATTTTAGGAATTATTTTGCAAAAGAATAAAAATTGAATTAAGAAATTTATAAATAACAGGATCCACAACATGAAGTGTTAAATTAGTTAGGTTGAATTAACACTGCAGTAGAACTTCCCTTATAGCAGACAATCACGCTACCAGACACCATGGAACAATGGGGAGTTTTTATCTCCAAAATTACCCTCCCATTGGAAATACATTCTTGCTAGCAGACATTCTCACTCAGCGGACAATTCACTGAATGGAAGTTGAGCAAAGAATATATGTTATATAAAAATATTATTCTATTCAAAATTATATATTTCATAGATACAAATACTCTGTTAAATCAACCGCCAGAGGTCAAGCTTCCACTATAAAAACTCATTGTTGTTGTTTCCCGATGGCCAGCTCAAACCTATGTACATTATGTAAATAAGTTTTTGTTTTTCCTTGTTCTACACGCCTTAATCCAGGCATTACTTTTACCAAATTATGTTTTATCATATATATTCCTTAGCTCAAATAAAGAAATCTCTGATCAAAACTATTTTATTATTCCCACAACCGCAGGACAATATCGTAACTTACTCATGGATACCAAAATTAAGCAACAAATAATAATAATTCAATATATCAATCTTATCATTTTTATTTATAATATGTGAATTTTCAAATAAAATTCATTATTAACATTTATTGGTATTTAGAGAGAGAGGGTTAGTTTACTATAATAAAATTTACTAAACACAAGGACACTATACAACATGGATACTTTGGCTCTGCAATTAGGTGTCCTTTACAGGGAGGTTCTACTGTAAATACATAAGAAAATAAACACAAGGTAATAAGACACCAAATAAATAAATAGTGTGTGATGTTTCGGTAACAGTGTTGTTACCATCTTCAGACAAAAGTACTGAATGATTCAGTACTTTTGTCTGAAGATGGTAACAAAGCTGTTACCGAAACATCACACACTATTTATTTATTTGGTGTCTTATCACCTTGTGTTTATAATCTATAATCCACAAATTGTACCTTATCATTCAGTACTTTTGTCTGAAGATGGTAACAACACTGTTACTGAAACATCACACACTATTTATTTATTTGGTGTCTTATTACCTTGTGTTTATAATCTATAATCCAAATTGTGCCTTATAAGAAAATAGTGTGTGATGTTTTGGTAACAACGTTGTTTTCATAGCCAAAACGATTATTTTTACTGATAAGCGGCTCTCCAGTAAGAGGACACTTCTCTCAAAAACAGATGATAAGGTACAATTTAGATTTGGTGTCTTATTACCTTGTAGTGCCAATCTATAATCCAAATTGTGCTTAATCAAGACAGTCCTTTGTAGAGAGGTGTCCTCTGGTAGAAGTTCTACTGTTATTAGGTTTCAGTTGTTTGCTAGTAAATCATGTTTTAAAATAACCTGATGTGTGCCACAGGACCCCGTAGGAATCTTTGACTTGGTGGAAGTGGTGGGAAATGGAACATACGGCCAAGTCTACAAGGTAGGTTCCTACACACTTTTAACCCCTTTTTTTGGGTTCGTACTTTTCCCATTATACTTAGGGCTGGTTTTCTCATTTCACATCATCCAAATCCCAATACAGTAGAACAACCTCCCTGTAGCGGACACCCTGCTAGTGGACACCTCTCCACAAAAGGAGATTTTAATTTGCAAAATTATCATTTTTACTATTTAGCAACTCTCCAGTAAGAGGACACCTCTCTTTAAAGAACACTTTGACTCTGTAACTAGGTGTTGTCAGAGAGGTAGTTTTACTGTAAATACATACAAGGTGTGTGATATTTTGGTAACAACGTTGTTTTCATTGCCAAAACGATTTTTTTTACTGATAAGCGGCTCTCCAGTAAGAGGACACTTCTCTCTAAAACAGATGATAAGGCACAATTTGGATTATCTATCTATATCTATATATATATAAAAATGAATGTTTGTATGTTTGTTTGTTTGTATGTCCGGTATACAAATTCGCAGTAGTTCACTAATTCAAACCAAAATTTCCATACATAGGTAAAAAGATACAGGGAAGACGATAGGCTATTTTAAAAAATATATAAATCAATTATTAAAACTATATATTCAAATTATTCTACTTAGCTCACGAACAGCGCCCTCTATCAAAGATTAGATTAAATTATGCTGATGCAAACAAATAGATAATGCTAATAACAAACAATTATTAAAAAAATCTTATCTAATTATATATCACTCGGTAGATATGCACACGGGTCAATCCCGGGGCGAAGCCTGGGTCACCCATCTAGTAGATTATAAACACAAGGTAATAAGACACCAAATAAATAAATAGTGTGTGATGTTTCAGTAACAGTGTTGTTACCATCTTCAGACAAAAGTACTGAATGAGAAATTTTACCACAGCATGGTTTAAATAGTTACTACAATAGAACTTGGAAAATCTAACGTCTTTAATTTGAATATATTTATCTTGGTCCCTAGAATTTCCATTTTTAATTCAAATTTTGGGATTTTTTCGAATTTTTTTTTTTTGGTTCCTTGGGCTTTGAATTTTTCAAGTTTGTCTGTATTATCATTCTAATCTGCTATCTTGTTTACACACTTGATAACAGTAACTATTTAAAACATGCTGTGGTCTATTTTCTCATTCAGTACTTTTGTCTGATGATGATGATGTTGTTGTTGTTGTTTCTTATCCCATTGTGTAAAGATTACACGAATTCCATGAGTTCATGCTCCTCGAGCTGTTTTATGATGAGCAGCGGCCTCTCCCAAAGGTCCTGTTTAGTGCATCTAATGCAAGCCAAAATGTGTTCTGCAGCTGCAGGTACCAAACTACATTTTGGGCAAGTGGGATAAATTTTGTTATTATTTTCTATCTTCAATGGCTTGAGATGGCCTGTTCTAAATCTTGTTAGTGTTGTTTGATGCTGTCTATTTCTGATGTTCAGAGCTCCTCCAGGGTTCACTCCACTGTACCAACTGTGCTTAGGTGGGATCCTCCAGTTCTTGTTTATTTTTGTTTTGGCTATTGTTTCTATTTCTTTAAAAGTAAGTTTATTTTTCTGTGGCAAGGGATCTTTTGTGCCTTTTTTCGCTAGCACATCAGCAGCTTCGTTGCCTTCAATGCCAACGTGTCAGGGTATCCATTGAAGGTGAATTTTTGAGGTTTTTGAGAGTTTTTGGAGATAACCAATTATGTTCCTGCTTACTTTGTCTCTGAGTTCCCCTGTGTGACTCAAGTGTTGTATGGCACTTCTACTATCAGTAAGAATCCAGATATCTTGATAATTAGTATTTCTGATGGATTTTAAGGCTTCATAGATGGCTATAAGTTCTGATCTGAATACTGAGCAAAAATCTGGGTTTCTTCTGTTCATTTTCTCAATGCCGTTTGTGGTTTTGATGAGACAGCCACTGCCAGTGTGTCCTAGCTCGTCTCTGCTACCATCGGTATAGATAGTTATTGCATTTTTAGGAATGTTATTAATTATTAAAAATAACATTTTGTTTTACCGCCTTTGCCGGTCCCAAGCCCGGATGAAAAAGGAGGAGGGGGAACAGTAATAAGCTCGCTAAAAAACCAGGGCTCAGCTGGGCCGGCTGATAGTACCCTGTAAGGGCTCCTAATCCAGGGATACAGGATGAGCAGCGTTTGTACTCCATGTTAGGAGCGGCTGCACATGGCGTCTGTTCCTCATGTCAGAGGTGGTCATTTCTTTTGGAGCTAAGTCGGCCTGCCACTGAATAGTGCTCCCAGTCTTAATGACAAAGGCAGACACATTCTACTTCACCCAGTGTGGATATAAGAAAGAAGAAGAAGAAGAAGTAGTGGTTTGCATGGAGAAATTTTTTCTGCTAAATAATTTTTTTCCACTTTATATTTTAAAAATCCATTTCTTTTGGCCATGTGTAGAGGGCCTTCTTTTTTGAGTCTTAAATTGGATTCCCAATTAAATATGTAATTGAAAGTTCTGTGTTTGTTTCCATAACTTTTGATTTTGTTTATATATTTTGGCAGATTGTAGCTTCTTCTATCCTTTAAGGGCATAATGTCTGCCTCGTAAAGTACAATATCATTAGGGCAGGTATTTCGAAGACCTGTAATAATTTTAGCTGCACTTAGTTGTATCCTTTCCAGTGATTTTAGATTTGTTTCAGATGCAGTACCATAGATTTGATATCTATATTCCAGGATAGGTCTAATTAGAGATGTGTAAGTTAGTTTTAGTGTGGTTGCATCGGCTCTCCACTCTCTTCCTGAAATATATTTCAGGGTTTTTAGTCGGTCTCTTCCTTTTCTAATAACTTCTTCAATATGTTTACTGGAGTTAATTTCTGGATCCAGGGTGTAGCCGAGATATTTAGGATGTTTATTATATTGCAATTGTTGTTCTTTCAGAATAATTTTTGGTCTTATTTTGTATAGTTTCTTATCTGTAGTAAAAAGACAGGTTTCAGATTTTTGGGGGTTAAATTCTAATTTATGTTTATTAGCAAATTTTTCTAGGTGGAAAAGAGTCTTGTTCAAATCTCTTTCAGCTTTTTGCCAGTTAGTATTGCTGCTCCATAGAATAATGTCATCAGCGAAAAGTCCAATATTGGTTTTATGTGAAATTTTTTCTTCTATGCCTGCAATAAATAGGGTGAAGAGAGTTGGGCTAAGGACTGATCCTTGTGGTGTGTTGTGGCTTTTTAAAAACTTTGAAATTTTGTAAATTGCAATTTTTGACTCTTCTGACTCAAAAGTTTGCCAACCCCTGACCTAACGTATTGATATACTGGGCACAGAGAACCTTGCCACACCGTTTGTTTAATATCTTAACAATTATAATAAACAAGACCTACTTGTAGATGGACTCGCGTGTTTATCCCGATTAGAACAAGATACATTCAAACCTCTTTAATTCAATCAACTAATGTCTTAATCTTATATCACAACTAATATCTTGTAGACTAATATCTCTACTTGTAGACAGATACTTTATGTACTGTAGATCGATTCGAAAAATTTGAACATGAACCTCTTCTTCTTCTTTCTTATCTCCATTCAATCACACTAAGGTATCAAGCTTGTAAAGCTTGTTGATGGTGTCTGCCGGGGAAGAGTAGAGATCATCAATGGATGAGTCAATACAGTCAATAATATGTCTTGGGGTTGCAGGTTGACACTTAGTACATAGTGGGGAAACCTTGCAACCATTCTGTCATTGTCTGTAAATGACTTAAGTCTGGAAATCAAAGACTGTTGTTCTCTTGGGAGGACAGAACCGGTGCTTGACCCTCCTGCTCTGTACCTCTGATTCGACACTTTAATTCAATTATAATTGAAACAATTCTAATTCACTTTTGGTACCTTTTTTTCAAATCCCATACAATATAGGTACACCAATATCTCACTTTGCGTCGTTTCGTTTTGAGTTTTTTTCGAAGTTGCGTCGCTGCTTAATTTTTACTGATTTTCACTGTGCGTCGTTAGATTTTCGAAGTTGCGTTATTTTGGATTCAAGTCTTTAATTTTTTTTTGAATTTTTTTCCTAAAATATGGCCACACCTTTGTTTTTGATTGCGCCTTCACATATTTTCACTTTGCGTCATGTTTTTTTGGAACGTAACCCCGATGCAAAGCGAGGTATGGGTGTATTCCTATTAATTTATTTAACTGACAATATTTCAACACTGACTTTATTTCACAGAAAAATCCGATTCCTTTAAGATGTTGAATTAAAGAAGTTGGAGGAATACTGTAGTTTCTACATTCAGTGTACCAAGCTATCCGGTTGGATACTTCCAAGAGGAGGGCCTGAAACCATTATGCCTCAACGAAATTCATTGGTTTCTGTTAAGTTAGTATAGATCTCTTCCAGGAAACACCGGGGGAAACCAAACACGGAACGAAAAAATGATGTAGATTTCAACACCGACTCTATTTTGTCCGAAAATTTCGTTTCCTTGGGGTGTCGAATTAAAGAAGTTGGAAGAAGACTGTAATTTCTACATTCCAAGTTGTGTACCAAGCTACCCAGTTGGATACTACAGGATGATCTAAAACCATTGTGCCTCAACCAAATATTCAAATACTTTTAATACTCTGGTTTTGGTTACATTAGTTACCAACTCTACCTGGAAATACTGGGAGGAAACCAAACACAGAATGAAAAAGTGACGTAGATTTCAAAATCGACTTTATTTCGACAGAAAAACTCCGATCCCTTAGGGTGTCGAATTGAAGAAGTTGGAGGAACACTGTAGGTTTTTCATTCCATATACCACAAATTACCCCATTGGGTACTTCAAGAGGAGGGCCTTAAACCATTGTGTCCACCAACCAAAATTCTGGTTTCGGTTACGTTAGTATCCAACACTTCCAGGAAACACCAGGAGGAAACCAAACACAGAATTAAAAAGTGATGTAGATTTCAAAACGACTTTATTTCAACAGAAAATTCCGATTCCTTTGAGGGTGTCGAATTAAAGAAGTTGGAGGTAGACTGTAGTTCCTACATTCCATGTACCAAGCTACCCAGTTGGATACTTCAAAAGATCTAAAAAGACAAAGGTCATCTCTCCTGTCAAAATAGACACCAAAACTAGACGTGATCTATACAGGAGAGGTGACCATTGTCTTTTTAGATCAATATCCTCCCGGCAAAATTTCTACCTATACTTCAAAAGGTAAGGTAATAAGACACCAAATCCAAATAAATAAATAGTGTGTGACGTTTCGGTATAGCATTGTTACCATCTTCAGACAAAAGTACTGAATTGAAACTTGAAAAAAAGTACTTGATTCAGTATTTTTGTCTGAAGATGGTAACAACGCTGTTACAGAAACGTCACACACTATTTATTTATTTGGATTTGGTCTTATTACCTTGTGTTTCTAATCTATAATCCAAATTGTGCCTTA
Organism: Cordylochernes scorpioides; assembly: GCA_030710605.1. Lineage (NCBI taxonomy): Eukaryota > Metazoa > Arthropoda > Arachnida > Pseudoscorpiones > Chernetidae > Cordylochernes > Cordylochernes scorpioides. The sequence goes on along the minus strand of CP092870.1, from coordinate 68,134,568 downwards.
TTACTTCAAAAGGTGTTCTGAAGCCATTATGCCCCAACCAAATTCTATGGTTTCAGTTACGTTAGTATTCAACTCTCCCAGGAAACACTGGAGGAAACCAAACACAGAGAAAAAATGTCGTAGATTTCAACACCGACAGGTTTTTTTTAGGGATCCGCGCCACCATGAAAGGGCAGTAACATAAAGGATAAACCCAGATAAGCCACCATAAATCCCCAGACGACAAGATTCAAGGTCTTCTGGATCGTTCGAATGTCAATTCTGAGAAATGGAATGGTAACTCAGAGAGAAGCGAAGAATTCAAATGTTACTATACGATTACCTAAATATGGGAGTCGATGGAGGAACGGTATTTTAACCCTCGATTTCCGACTGCCACGATCCGGGATCACACATTATTGACTGTATTGACTCATCCATTGATGAGCTCCACTCTTCTCCGGCAGACATCATCAACAAGCGTTTACAAATTTGATACCTTAATATGATTGAGTGTAGATAAGAAAGAAGAAGAAGACGATCCGGGATCGAATCCCGAATTGGGCACCTTTTTTTTTCTTCTCTGAAATAAAACTACTAAGCGTAAATGTTATTTTTTCAAATAAAACAAAACTTTCTACTATCCTTACTACGATATCCATACTAGTATGAGAGCTTGGCTCATTAGTGGTACACCCTCTTAGCCGGTTTCGCCAATTTAATATACCAGACCGCGCTTTTTTTTTTTAGAGCTCTAATACTATATTGGATCATTCTGTTTATATATGTTACACTGAAGGGTGGGATCTTAGAAATGGTATTTAAGTAAACTATCGACATAAGCTTTTAGGACAGTAGAATAACATATACATATTTGCATCGCGGTAAGGACAGTAGAAAGCTTATACACCCATACCTCGCTTTGCGTCGGGGTTACGTTCCAAAAAAACACGACGAAAATTGAAACGACGCAAAGTGAAAATATGTGAAGGCGCAATCAAAAACAAAGGTGCTGCCATATTTTAGGGAAAAAAATGGTTGCCTGTAAAGTCGGTTTTACGGGCGAAGATTTTACGTGACAACGGTAGAATATTTATTGATATGAATATAATTAAATTGCACAATAGGAACAAGGAATTGAATGAAAATAAGAATTGCACAAATTTTAACTATAGAAATATATTTTGTTTACTAAAACAATGTACATGTTAAGAGGCGTTGCTCGATGTCCTGGTGCGATGTCAAGACAATCCTCTTCATTCCACAGTAGTGTGTGCTGTCTCGCAGCAAGAACTTCAGACTCGGGCGTATATTCGGCGGAGATTGCTTCGATCCGATTAGCAGGATCATCTTGAAGGCCTTCATCTGATGGCAATGCAGGCTGCAGTCTTGACAAATCTATTTTGATATCGTACAAACGATATAGACTTGAATTTTGAAGTACATCTAACCATTCTTTGACCGTACGCTTAGACATGTACCCGCTGATGTAATTTGTTCTGTGTGCAAGATTCCTTTTGATGTTAACGTTGATAACATCGTCCTCTTCTAGATGGCGAGGCAAGCATTTTACCATGTCTTGTACGTTGACTGGGACGTTTATCACTTGTCCAATAATTCCATAAGAGAAATCATGACGCAGTCGACGCACTTGCATAAATGGAAGGCGCGGTGAGACCAAACGTTCACTGATAGGATCCAGAGGCGGTAGACCTGGAGGTATGTCAGGATATGAGAAGCCGTTGACCTTTGCGAGAGTAGGAAGCTTACGCTTATTCAGTGATTGTCTACAGGTGTTGCAAGACTTTGTATAATCCTCCTTGCGTAGCTGCCGATTTTCCTTAACGTACCAATCCGAGATTACCTTCAGTTGTAGTGCAGTGATGGTTTTAAGGTCATTCTTGAACCACAATCTGTCACAAACCGAGCAAGCATGGCCAAAATCGTTGTCCAGGAAAGTAGATTGAAATCTCCGTATTGACGATGACCATTTGGTATACCAGGTGGATTGTTCCAGTTGTATTGCTGTTTGGCTTGAAGAAGTAGTCGGTTGTACATCAGTCCGAGAAGATGCTGCTCTACGTTGTCGGAATGCACGTTGCCGTTGAGCGTTAGTTAGGGGAACGCTCGTTCTCTCCGCCACGACAGGAACGCTTGTTCTCTCCACCACAGAACAAGACGTTGAAGCAGGTGACTCTGACGTACCGCTGGTGAGGGCTATGTTAGCAGATTTACGTAGCTTGAACCTGCGTTGCCTCTCCGCAGCCGCTTTTGCAAAGGCTCTTACTTGTTCAGGAGTTCTGGTCAATGCTTTTCGTAGTCTGTACTCACGTTGTCGCTGAGCATTCGTTCTGGCGGTAGAGGTGGTGTGTGGAACAACGAAAGGTACTGCAGACGTTGACGGCACGATATCCTCCGTCTCCATTGAAGTACTGGAAGTTGAAGGCACCGTTTCCATTGTTTTGAGAGTGGTGATTCCTGTTGAACATTTGGAATTGAATGGATGAATTTTTAATTTTAAATAATCAATTTGAAAATCAAAACACTTATTCAGATCGAAGGTTCAAATTTTTGCTAAATAAATTTGAAATTAAATAAAATTTGTAATTGTAAATGATGAAGTTGAAAATTAAAACATTTACTTATATTAGATGTTAAAATTCTTGCTCAACACAGTTTAAATAAAGTTTTCTTATATCTGCCACTTTTTCTTAATATTTGTAATTTTAAATAATCAATTCGAAAATCAAAACATTTATTCAGATCGAAGGTTCAAATTTTTGCTAAATAAATTTGAAACTATTTAAAATTTGTAAAATAATAATTAATTAATTAATTAATTTTAAACTAATAATTTACTTAACACTATCAACATTTATCAATAGTATGACATAACCTATAAACTCAGTTTCTCAACTTTTGTGTCAATCTAACAATTAATCAATCAATCATAGTTTACGATAATGAAATATCAGTGTACAATTATTTACCTTTATTGTTGTAGTTGTTGTAAATGACGAATCTAAGCACTCCACATTTTCACTACAGACACAGCTGACGATACTTTAACCACACGTGTGAACTTGTATTATGACGCTTTCTTGTTTTTCCAACGCCAAGAACGTTCGAGAAAGACAAAGACAGAGACAAGCATGCGCCGATTCAATGCGCCTAATTCTCTAGCGCTGCACGCGCAGCTGCGCGCGCAGCACTCTCGTTCGGTGACTCATCGTAACGTTACCGGGCGTTACACTTTTTCATAAGTGACTCCCAGCCGCAACCTAATTTAAGACGTTGTCACGTCAAAAAAAAAAAAATAAATAAAGACTCGAATCCAAAACAACGTAACTTCGAAAATCTAAAGACGCACAGTGAAAATCAGTTAAGCAGTGACGCAACTTCGAAAAAAACGCAAAACGAAACGACGCAAAGCGAGGTATTGGTGTATATATAGATGGCAAATTGTTGTCTTATACTTTTCCGGAAGAAAAAATTGCCTGCAATGGCCCCCCGCGATTCTTGCATAAAGTCCCACCCCACTAAATGAGTGCAACTAACTAAACGAGACACACTTGTAAGTGGAAAAGTCGAACTGCTGTCTTGACACGTGGCGTACTTACAGTAAAAGTAATCGGTAACTATCCGCCATGATTATCATGGCCTGTATCACGTGTATTTGGAATATGTATCACCACCAGTAGCCCACCTACATTTGAAATGTAAACTTTTGCTTTTTTTTTTAACGCCATTGAGTGGGAAGTTTAGCGATCCATAAAAAAACACAACTTCGTCAACACAACAACTTCTTTCCTTCGTTGTTCTATTCCAGAGTCTTCATATTCTTTCTTTCTTCCCCCTCCCCCCTTTCAAAGCATCAATATACCCTTAAAGAGAAGAGAAAATAAAGTTAACCCGGGGTTTTCCGTAGCGTAGATCGCCAACTACCCAGGCTCTACAGCTACAGGGGTCGGCAAACTTTTGAGTCAGAAGAGTCAAAAATTACAATTTACAAAATTTGAAAGTTTTTTAAAGAGCCACAACATTTTTTTCCCCTGCCAACAACAAATAGCACTCGCATAAATAATATTTACATATGGAACTATATCTTCACATCCAAAGAGCCGCATGTGGCTCGCGAGCCGCAGTTTGCCGACTCCTGGTGTAGAAGAGAGTGCTAGCCGTCGAGTGCATGTCGAGAGAAATGTTAACACTTCTTACCGTAGGTTTAAGAAGGATTCTTTATAAAAAATCTAAGTTTGGGGAAGGTTTGGGACTGTTTCTTGAGATAATGTGTATCCGAGATAATGAAGAACGCACAAATTGACGTCTGGATTTGTCTTTGAATGTCTGTAGAGAGAAATGTATAACACTTCTTACTGTAGGGGTAAAACGTTTCTTCAAAAAGTCTGTAAGAAGGGTTGGGAATGTTTCTTGAGATAATGTGTATCCGAGATAATGAAGAACGCACAAATTGACGTCTGGATTTGTCTTTGAATGTCTGTAGAGAGAAATGTATAACACTTCTTACTGTAGGGGTAAAACGTTTCTTCAAAAAGTCTGTAAGAAGGGTTGGGAATGTTTCTTGAGATAATGTGTATCCGAGATAATGAAGAACGCACAAATTGACGTCTGGATTTGTCTTTGAATGTCTGTAGAGAGAAATGTATAACACTTCTTACTGTAGGGGTAAAACGTTTCTTCAAAAAGTCTGTAAGAAGGGTTGGGAATGTTTCTTGAGATAATGTGTATCCGAGATAATGAAGAACGCACAAATTGACGTCTGGATTTGTCTTTGAATGTCTGTAGAGAGAAATGTATAACACTTCTTACTGTAGGGGTAAAACGTTTCTTCAAAAAGTCTGTAAGAAGGGTTGGGAATGTTTCTTGAGATAATGTGTATCCGAGATAATGAAGAACGCACAAATTGACGTCTGGATTTGTCTTTGAATGTCTGTAGAGAGAAATGTATAACACTTCTTACTGTAGGGGTAAAACGTTTCTTCAAAAAGTCTGTAAGAAGGGTTGGGAATGTTTCTTGAGATAATGTCTATCCGAGATAATGAAGAACGCACAAATTGACGTCTGGATTTGTCTTTGAATGTCTGTAGAGAGAAATGTATAACACTTCTTACTGTAGGGGTAAAACGTTTCTTCAAAAAGTCTGTAAGAAGGGTTGGGAATGTTTCTTGAGATAATGTCTATCCGAGATAATGAAGAACGCACAAATTGACGTCTGGATTTGTCTTTGAATGTCTGTAGAGAGAAATGTATAACACTTCTTACTGTAGGGGTAAAACGTTTCTTCAAAAAGTCTGTAAGAAGGGTTGGGAATGTTTCTTGAGATAATGTCTATCCGAGATAATGAAGAACGCACAAATTGACGTCTGGATTTGTCTTTGAATGTCTGTAGAGAGAAATGTATAACACTTCTTACCGTAGGTTTAAGCAGGTTTCTTCAAAAAGTCTAAGTTTGGGGAAGCCCAAAGGGTCTTGTTCTTGTTCCAAAATCACTTTATTAGGTACCGCTCAAAAAAGAGCAACCTAGTTTTATGATATTTGCAACAATGAATAATATATGTGAAGTTTATTCACATATTAAAACAAAGGGTCCAACGCGGGATTCGATCCCGGTTCATGGCTGTCGGGAATCGAGGGTTTTATCCACTCCTTCACCGACTCTTCTAAGTGTTGGGAATGTTTCTTGAGATAATGCACCTATCCGAGATTATGAAGATGGCACAAATTGATGTCTGGATTTGTCTTTGAAGGTCTGTAGAGAGAAATGTATAACACTTATTTCCGTAGGGTTAAAACGTTTCTTTATAAAAAGTCTGTAGGTTTGGGGAAGGTTTGGGAATGTTTCTTGAGATAATGTGTATCCGAGATAATGAAGATGGCACAAATTGACGTCCGGATTTGTCTTTGAATGTCTGTAGAGAGAAATATATAATACTTCTTACTGTAGGGTAAAACGTTTCTTTATAAAGAGTCTGTAAGTTTGGGACTGTTTCTTGAGATAATGTCTATCCGAGATAATGAAGAACGCACAAATTGACGTCTGGATTTGTCTTTACATGTCGAGAGAAATGTTAACACTTCTTCCCGTAGGTTTAAGAAGGATTCTTTTTAAAAAGTCTGTAAGTTTGGGGAAGGTTTGGGACTGTTTCTTGAGATAATGTCTATCCGAGATAATGAAGAACGCACAAATTGACGTCTGGATTTGTCTTTGAATATCTAGAGAAATGTACAACACTTCTTACTGTAGGGGTAAAAAGTTTTCTTTATAAAAAAGTCTGTAAGTTTGGGGAAGGTTTGGGACTGTTTCTTGATATAATGTCTATCCGAGATAATGAAGAACGCACAAATTGACGTGTAGATTTGTCTTTGAATATCTAGAGAGATGTATAACACTTCTTACTGTAGGGTTAAAAAGTTTTCTTTATAAAAAAGTCATAAGCTTCTTTTTTCCACGTAAATGCCCTGTACGATTTGTCCCTCACAACGGCGTGACAAACAAAGACGCGATATAGAGAGAGAGAGGATGGCGAACATCGCCTCCTAGATCGATGGTTATTGCCCTCACCCCGAGAGAGAGAAAATTTGGAAACCTCCCAACAATTTTTACAGAAACAAAAAAAAAAAAGGCGGCCTCTATTTGGCATTCAATTCCTACCCACCACACCTTGGTCCCCTGTACACCGCCGTCTACCTCTTAGACAGGTTCATAGAGGAAGACCCGTTTGTCTTTTAATCTCTCTATGTAAGGATGGCGGAGTCTTTCCCGCGGTGGGCCCCACCAATGAAGACTGTGTATATATTATATATATATATATGTATATTAAAAATAAAGAAGGCATCTCCTGAACACGAGCACATGTGCTTTTTAGATGGCAGAGCGCCATCTAGTGGAGCAAAAATAAACTAAAGGTTTATTTAGCTTGCTCCGTGATAAAAAGCACATGTGCTCATGGTCAGGAGATGCCTTCTTTATTTTTAATATCAACACCTGACCCACTTATATTTTTTTCTATTGTTTTTTCATATGTATATTTATCAATTATTTTATATATATTTTATCTATTTATTCATACATTTATCATTATTTTCAGTTTGCCAAAGCTGGTGTTTTGGCTTTGTCACCGACCCGAGTCCGCTAGTTGCGGCGACGGTCAATAGATGGTGTCAGGTTTTTGACGTTTATTTTGACGGGAGAGGTGCCCTATGCTTCTATTTATCATTATATAATCATATTTAATTCTGTATTTAACCTTATATAATCTTGTATGGACATTGTAATAAATCAGTTTCAATCTCTATGTAAGGACGGGGTGGTATAACACCATGTACGATTTGCTCCATTAGTTAGGAGAGAAGCCAATCTATAATTCACCCTCTCCTTAAATACCTCCCTAATATAAACGGCATCGATTTTTTTTTTGCGCTTTCATTCCACAGCCAGGGTCGATCGGTAACTGATGGACCCGCACGCGGGGCGTTGGCCAGAGGTCGGCAACCACCCGCCTGGGGATTATTGGAAAATGGTGGCTTCGTAGTTGATGGGCGGTTATATTAGACTGGGGTCTCTCTCTACATGTGTAGATGTGTGGTGTGCTTACAGTAAAAGACAGTCGCTAACTACCCACCATGATTATCATGGCCTGTACCATGTGTAGACATGTGGTGTACTTACAGTAAAAAGCAGTCGCTAACTACCCACCATGATTATCATGGCCTGTACCATGTGTAGACATGTGGTGTACTTACAGTAAAAAGCAGTCGCTAACTACCCACCATGATTATCATGGCCTGTACCATGTGTAGACATGTGGTGTACTTACAGTAAAAGACAGTCGCTAACTACCCACCATGATTATCATGGCCTGTACCATGTGTAGACATGTGACAATTGACAATTAAAATTAGTTTATTGACCTCTTAGTCAATTAAGAACACTCCGGAGAGTTAAGCAATAAAAGTATTTACAGCAACAAAACAACAGGGGGTGCCCTCAAAGAGGGTCTGGGTTAGGGAGGCAAGGAGGCCCTGAGCTCAGAAAGCTTCCCGCGAAGAAAAGGATCCAAGTCCAGAGCGCGCTCCAAGAGAGCGTCAAGGATCTGAGCCAGAATGTTCCTTTGCCTGGGCAAAAGTTGCTCGATGAGTTCCTCCCTGTCCCTGGGGTTAAGGGTCGCATCCGTGAGTTCTGATTGGTCAATTCCCGATTTGGACGTAGGCCCCAAGTCGGGTTCTTTCTTGAAGATCTGATACAGAGATAGTGACATCTGCCATTGGATCATGTCCGGATCATCCTCCAGGGCAGGCGGCGGAGGTGTCATCACAGCAGGCATCAGTTCTTCGCTGTGGGGAGTAGGTGGCGTTGGTCCAGAAGGCCGAGGCGCAGGCAGTGGGGGTGTTGGAGGCTCTGCTGGTGTTGTCCTGAGTTCAGCCTTGACTTGTCCGAGGACTTTGTACAAGTTGCTGGCTGCTCCGGGTCTTAGGTCCAGGATTTGCCCGATCAGGCCGACGAGGGCGTCGCACTGCGGAGGTGACAGGAGGGGTCCCTTCCTCTGCGCCTTGGTCCTCGAGGAGAGGAGGTCCAGGACCTCCTCCCGCCCAAGACCAAGGGCGTCCGTCTTAGCGAAGGACACGCTGGGGTGCCCCTCGATGAACGCATCGAGGTCGACTCTCGTTGCGTTTTTTGCCGATGACGTGGAGGACGCAAAGGTCTCCTCCACGATGGGCATCTCCACGTCCGGTGTTTGGGCCGCAGGCTCACGACTCCCAGGTGTTCGCAGGGACGGAGCAGGGGTTACTGGTGGAGGGGCAGGAGGCGTCTCCTCCATAGGAAAGGCTGGGGCCGCTGGTGGAGATGGCCGAGGTGCGGATGAGTGGAGCGCAGCTCGGGCCACGGGAGGAGCGCTGCAAACCTCCATGGCTGGATTGGAGGGTGTCGGCGCAGGAAGCTGGGCTGCTGACCGCTGAGGCGGTGCAGGGGTGGTCGGTGGTGGGACGCCAGCAGGAGTGGTCGGTGGGGCCGTTCTGGTGTTGTTGGCCAGCCCTGCAAGCAGGGGGCAGTTGGCCCTGCGGTGCCCCTGACCGTGGCATCTGGAACACTTGATGCCGGTGGAGAGATAAGCGGGCCAGGCCTCGCCTTTGATGGTGATGTTGAGGCGGGTGGGGAGCCTCTCGGTTGTCATTCCTTCGTGAAGGACGATGAACGCCTCGCGGCGGCCGTCGGTGTAGGTGTACGGGCCGGCCTTCATCATTTTGGGCGCGATGGATGTGATGCGCCCAAAGGGCCTAAGGGCGTTGATGATGGCTGAGTCCTCCACGAAGAAGGGGAGGTTGCTCACCGTTATCCTTTCCGCTCTTTTACGGAAAGGAAACGCTCTGAGGAGAGTGCCCTCAACCTCAAGGCCGTTGTTTATGAGGCGCTCGGCGAGGCCCCTGTTGGCCAGTCCCAGGAGTTGGTGGCCGTTTACCTTGGAGATCTGGATTATTCCGGCGGTACCTCCAAGCAGCCTGTCCAGCGCCCTCAGGTAGTGGAAGGGCTGTAGCTCGGGGCCGTGTTCCAGGTAGACACAGTGCTCCTCGGAGGAGGACGCCTGCCTCGCCCGGGCCTCCGTGATATGGGTCCTGGTTGTCGGGATCTCCTGTGCCCGGGGCACCGATCGCGCCGATGGTTGAGGTCGGCGAATGGTCCTGGAACCTCCAGCATTGGAGGATGGTGCAGCAGCCGTAGGCGAATTTGCCGAGCCACGGCGCCTCTTCCTACCCTGGACGAGGGTAAATCCTTCCTCAGCTCCAGGATTCACCTCTTCTGTGATGTCAGCCCAGTTTCTCCGGACTTGAGCAGCGGCGTTGGAAGTTGGAACAGCCGCAAGGTCGACCGGCGCGGCAGAATTTGCATCCTGGCTGCCGGCGGGCGGATTTACATAGTTTTGCTTTTTTCTCAAAACTATTGGGATTTCGTTCTGCAAATCTTGATTTGCGGATAATTCCGCACATGGATGTGCTAGTGAGCCGTGCCTTGCAGGCTTTTGCTCGGCTTTTGACGGGCTATCAGCCCGTGCCAAATTCGTCGCCATCCGCGACGTTATTCCGCTCGCCAGAGGCGAAAAACTCGGGAGCTCGCGCGACGCGTGGCCGCACGGCCGAGTGTAGACATGTGGTGTACTTACAGTAAAAAGCAGTCGCTAACTACCCACCATGATTATCATGGCCTGTACCATGTGTAGACATGTGGTGTACTTACAGTAAAAAGCAGTCGCTAACTACCCACCATGATTATCATGGCCTGTACCATGTGTAGACATGTGGTGTACTTACAGTAAAAAGCAGTCGCTAACTACCCACCATGATTATCATGGCCTGTACCATGTGTAGACATGTGGTGTACTTACAGTAAAAAGCAGTCGCTAACTACCCACCATGATTATCATGGCCTGTACCATGTGTAGACATGTGGTGTACTTACAGTAAAAAGCAGTCGCTAACTACCCACCATGATTATCATGGCCTGTACCATGTGTAGACATGTGGTGTACTTACAGTAAAAAGCAGTCGCTAACTACCCACCATGATTATCATGGCCTGTACCATGTGTAGACATGTGGTGTACTTACAGTAAAAAGCAGTCGCTAACTACCCACCATGATTATCATGGCCTGTACCATGTGTAGACATGTGGTGTACTTACAGTAAAAGGCAGTTGCTAACTACCCACCATGATTATCATGGCCTGTACCATGTGTAGACATGTGGTGTACTTACAGTAAAAAGCAGTCGCTAACTACCCACCATGATTATCATGGCCTGTACCATGTGTAGACATGTGGTGTACTTACAGTAAAAAGCAGTCGCTAACTACCCACCATGATTATCATGGCCTGTACCATGTGTAGACATGTGGTGTACTTACAGTAAAAAGCAGTCGCTAACTACCCACCATGATTATCATGGCCTGTACCATGTGTAGACATGTGGTGTACTTACAGTAAAAAGCAGTCGCTAACTACCCACCATGATTATCATGGCCTGTACCATGTGTAGACATGTGGTGTACTTACAGTAAAAAGCAGTCGCTAACTACCCACCATGATTATCATGGCCACATGTACTTAAGATAACGATAATTAAAAAGGGAGTAGATATGACCTGCTCCACCCACCGCGTTGTTTGTCGGCCAATTTGTCTGTTTACCCCCCGGTTTGATCATCGCTCATTCTATATACAGTTACGAGCGTCATTCTTCGTCGCCTCTGTCACGGTTTGCTTTTTTTTCTTGGAATGACGCCCTCCTATTGGTCGGCTACGATCACGCCACCTTTGCCCCCCCCCCCCCCCCATTTTTGTAACTATTGTGTTGGAGCGAGTCGCTCCTTAAATAAATGCATATATTAGTTAATAACCAAATGGAATCCTCTCTTTCTTTTTCCCAGTAAGAGACGCCTACGGAAGCCAACAGTACATAGACAGATAAAGCACATAGGCTATAGTTATTAACTAACATATGCATTTAATTAAGGCGCCAAATTATAATTGTAACAAATAGTATTTGAATCAAAACATTCAATCGGGTAAAACACGGGCGTTGCCCGGGTCATTCGGCTAGTTCAGACATAAAGGAAGGATTGGGATGACGGATTATACCGCCGAAGACAAAGCTAGCCCAGGATTCGGCAAACTGCGGCGGCTCTTTGGATGTGAAGATATAGTTCCATACGTAAATATTTATTTATGCGAGTACTATTTATTGTTGGCAGGAAAATTTTTTGTGGCTCTTTAAAAACTTTGTAATTTTGGACTTTTCCGACTCAAAAGTTTGCCGAACCCTGAGCTAGGCAAATTGAGAACTCTCCCTAAACACGGCTCCCTTCATTGTTGAAAGCCCGTTCATTCATCTCCGACTCTATAGAACGTTTCACACACACAAAGACCTTCATTAAGACTCCAGTCTCCTCTCTCATTACAACGATGAAAACGATGACTCCAAGTTCCCACTTACTGCTTTGTAAAAGTTAAACAGGGACAGAGCAACCATTCGACTTGATATGGCTCTGGTTAAAATACTTTGTACTGAGGGCTGTCGTTTACTTTTGAGAAGAACGTCTCTCTTTCTTCGTTAATATACTGACACTCAAAGATGTAATGATATTTTTTTTTCTTTGCAAAGATGGTATATTGTATCCTTCCTCATTGAAGATTCTGGTATGGTTTTCCTGAAAAAAAAAAAAAGGAGTATTCTATGTTGTGAAATATAGAGTTTTACTAGAAATGTCTTCTTCCTTCTTATCTCCACTCAATCATATTAGGGTATCAAGCTTGTAGAGCTTTATACTTGACAACCATCATGACTGGGTGAAGTAGAATGCCTTTGTCATTAAGACTGGGAGCACTACTCAGGCCACTGACTTAGCTCTAAAAGAAATGTCCGCCTCTGACATGAGGAAAAGACGCCATGTGCAGCCACTCCTAACATGGAGTACATCCTGTATTCCTGGAGTCCTTACAGCTAGTACTATCAGCATGACCAGCTGAGCCCAGGTTGTTTAGTGAGCTTGTTACTGCTTCCCCTCCTCCTATTTCATCTGGACTTGGGACCGGCAAAGGCGAAGTTACTGGAAATGTAAAATCGCTAAGTAATCATTTTAGAATTTGTTTCCATTTCGGTTTTACGTGTTACTTCTTTAAAACGGAGCCCTTATATGTCTTCTTGTTCCAGCTTGCCATCCATACATAGATCCCAACACTACGTTCGACTTTTAGTTCAATTAGTTAAATTGTTCACACAGTGTGTAAGATTACAAATAAATATAAGCTAGCTGTAAGAAGAAATAAGTTTCTCTTTGTTTTACTATGTTACAAGTTTTATTTTGTTCTCTCTCTTGTAAATCAATAAAGATAATTAAGAAAAGGAAAAAAAAAAAAAAAGGCATCTCCTTATCGTGTAACTTAAAAAGTTGCTGATGACTTACGCCATCTATCGGAATAAATATCAACTATTCGTTGATTTTTAATTATTCCAGAATTGGCCTCATTCTTGATTAAATCAAGAAAAGCTAACCATGTACGCGTTTTTGCATCCACAGTACAATATAACATTGTACTATTTTTTTTTACAATGTTGATGTTGTTGTGTCCAATGAAGAGCTTCAGATGTCTCCATGCATCTCTATCACATCAATGTCCACTATCTTGGAAAATAGGTGCCGTTGCCACGTTAGTCAGCCACAGTTCCCTGTTCACAGTTACCGTAGCGGCTCACGACACCGTACTACAGGTCTTACTTGTGCTGTTTCTCCCTACGTAGAGGAGGACTTCTGGGCTGGAAACTAGCAAAGTATATATTCACAATAAAAAAACTCCATTACACTTAAAAAAGTGTTGGATCATTGATATTTTGTATCTTTTCTACCGCTTGATGGATAAGAATTGATATTGTAACATAGAAAATGAGGAAAGACAAACTTCACGGCAAAATGTATTTAAGACAAAAATAAAACATTTATAAGATAAGCAATGAGGGAAGTTTCCAGAGAGTGGCGAAAAAAAAATATCTCAAAATTAATAATGTGTATTTGAAATATAATATTATTTTATGATGCGCGCCATCTGTTATGAAAATACGAAACTATTATAGGCGCGTATGATTCTTTTTAAAATGTCCATAGTTCATCTAAAATACCCATTCCAAGAGTCTAGCATCAGTATCACTATAAAAGGAAAACCGAAAAATGCAATATAAAATCGGGATGGTAGATTAAACTGGCGAAACCGCTGGGAGGGTTCACCACTGATGAGCCAGGCCCTCCCATTAATTTATACATTGCAGTAAAGACAGTAGAAATTGTTTTAATTTTTAAAAGAATCATACACGTCTATAATAGTTTGGAATTTTAACAATATTATTTTGTTAATGCACCTCGGTGATAGATTCGGACTTGTCTCTTCCATCCCGAGCATCTATTTATTCTCGACCATCATTAGCCGGTCGTGTTCGATCCCGTAGGTCAACATTGCTAGATGGGAGGTGATCGCAGCGATGGGAGTTGTACACAAAAGGATGACGGGTTTCCAAAGAGACGCCGTGTGAGACGCTGAATCAACGCCGTTAGCTGAAACCAATCCTCTACGCCTCATTACTTCTCTTTCCACACATCTCCGCGGATCATTTCTACTCCCGTTAGTGGGACACGTGGAACTTGGGGAGCTGTTACTGCTAACGAGGCTTGCCACGGGCCACTGTAGATTTTTTAACAATTCAATTGGGGGGATGGTCTAAACCGTCGGTTTTCAGTACTTTTGTCTGAAGATGGTAACAACGCTGTTAAAGAAACGTCAGACACTATTTATTTATTTATTTGGTCTTATTACCTTGTAGTCATTATTTTTAAAATAAAATAATTATTTATTTAGTTTTTAGTGATGAATTTACAAAACTCAGAATCAAAAGTTCACTGGGAATTAGGTCGACGGAAGCCTGCTGCTCACAGCAGATTGGTCAATTCCTTGTAGGGACGTAACATAAGATTTAAAAAGAAATATAGAAATTTGTTCATTCCCGGCCATTCCGACCACACAGAAGTCTGAAAATTGGTACACTTGCATTGTTCATTGGACTGAGTGAGTGTTAAAAGTTTCATACTTCTATGTGATCTGGAAATATATTAAAATTAATTTACCAAATTTGAAAAGCTATTTGGAAATTTGTCAATTTCCAGCCACCCTGACAACCCAGAAGTCTGAAAATTTGTCAACTTGCATTGTCATCGGACATTGCATTTGTGGACGGACAGACAGACAGGGAAGCAAGTTAAATAAAAGCTTTTAAAAAGAACAATAAAAATGACCCATGAGCTCCTGACCGCTCCTGCACCCCCTATAGCTCTCACTCCTGAGGGCGATGTGGACATAAAAAAGTTACTCATCCGATTGATGGATCGAGAATTCCTGCACTCCACATATAACAAGAATAATGTGGTCAGGATGGATATCATACTCGCGGTCTATTACGAAGAAGAAACGGAGCACCTCCTCGGGCTACTCACGCCAGAAGACAAGATTCTTCTCGACAAATTCTTCGACATTATCATCAAACATGTTCCGAACATGAACTCCCCAAATGGCAGGGATCTGTCTAGATTCAAGGCGGCTTTAAGCTCCTGATCCGGACGTGGCTACGGGCTACGTCGATTGTATATATTTCTCTTCATTCCTACCAATATTATTACCTTATAACTCCCTTTGAGTGTAAAGATTGACGAGATGTCAATAAAGTTGTTTAATTGTCAAAAGAACAATAATTAAAACGCCGTTAGATACGGTGTTTTACCATTGTTCATTTTTGTTCCCTTGTAGAAGGGCGGAAATTCCAGAAAGTTTGAGATTGTAATAAAATTGAAAAGAGACTCGCATCTCCAGAAAGTGTCGTCTTATTTAACAAATATACAATGTTGGATATGTCGTAAGTACTTCGCCATTTTTACAATATGTACGTTAAGATCGTTGTTGGAACAAATCTCGGCGTCATACTGCGGAGTTGTCTCACTCCACAGCAGCGCATCCGTGTAGGCGGTGTCGGCTAGAAAAGCCGCAGTGTTTGTTTCTCTGCTACTGCGCCCCCACGTCTCTATAGTCTGGCGTTATCTGATAGAAAAGCCGCAGTGCTTGTTGCCCTGCCCCCACGTCTCTATTGTAACGGCAGCTGGCATGCCTACAGGATGTATAGTAAATTATCAGTGAGCCCATCACTGATGGTACTCTGTGGAGTTTGACTTATTGTAATATATATCCAAATGTTATGTCTGATGTTAGGCTAAAAGAAAATAAATACTTTTCTTTTTAAACTTCCAGATACTTCTTGCTGATTAACGGCCACTAACAAACACGAGGACATTACATCTATAGTCTGGAGTTATTTCTCTATATTTCCCTCTCTGTTGTGTTCAAATAACGTCACTTACATCGTTCTGACACTTTATAAAGGTACAAAGCTCTACGGGAATTTGTTTAGTTGAGATGGTGGAATGGTATAAACCGTATATTATTTTTCAACAGACACGACTTGGGATCGAATCCCGTATTGGACACTTTTTTTTTCCTGAAGAAAAAAAAAAAAACGCCCATTGAAAATACTTAAGTGAAAAGTCGTTGATGTCGATGGTCTTTTTTTTTTTTTTTGAAGGAGAGGTAAAAATAATGTAATTTAAAAAAGGAAGTTGAAAAATGTTAAAATCTTATCGGTATATACTCATGGACAAAACTTAAGGGTGGGAAGTCTTTGATGTTGCCAGTCGTCTATTTTTTTTTTTTTAAGGAGCAGTGGTTGTTCATACTTGGTTATCTCGTGTGTCTTCAATAAAGGTCACTGTAATATCTTTCAGAGTTATTGTCCAAATCCCGATATACATGCTGAAAGATACAACTTCCTTAAGTTTTGTCCATGAGTGTATACACACTTGGTTATCTCGTGTGTCTTCAATAAAGGTCACTGTAATATCTTTCAGAGTTATTGTCTCAATCCCGATATACATGCTGAAAGGTACAGCTTCCTTAAGTTTTGTCCATGAGTGTATACACACTTGGTTATCTCGTGTGTCTTCAATAAAGGTCACTGTAATATCTTTCAGAGTTATTGTCTCAATCCCGATATACATGCTGAAAGGTACAACTTCCTTAAGTTTTGTCCATGAGTGTATACACACTTGGTTATCTTGTGTGTCTTCAATAAAGGTCACTGTAATATCTTTCAGAGTTATTGTCTCAATCCCGATATACATGCTGAAAGGTACAGCTTCCTTAAGTTTTGTCCATGAGTGTATACACACTTGGTTATCTCGTGTGTCTTCAATAAAGGTCACTGTAATATCTTTCAGAGTTATTGTCTCAATCCCGATATACATGCTGAAAGGTACAACTTCCTTAAGTTTTGTCCATGAGTGTATACACACTTGGTTATCTCGTGTGTCTTCAATAAAGGTCACTGTAATATCTTTCAGAGTTATTGTCTCAATCCCGATATACATGCTGAAAGGTACAGCTTCCTTAAGTTTTGTCCATGAGTGTATACACACTTGGTTATCTCGTGTGTCTTCAATAAAGGTCACTGTAATATCTTTCAGAGTTATTGTCTCAATCCCGATATACATGCTGAAAGGTACAACTTCCTTAAGTTTTGTCCATGAGTGTATACACACTTGGTTATCTTGTGTGTCTTCAATAAAGGTCACTGTAATATCTTTCAGAGTTATTGTCTCAATCCCGATATACATGCTGAAAGGTACAACTTCCTTAAGTACTGTCCATGAGTGTATACACACTTGGTTATCTCGTGTGTCTTCAATAAAGGTCACTGTTATATCTTTCAGAGTTATTGTCTCAATCCCGATATACATGCTGAAAGGTACAACTTCCTTAAGTTTTGTCCATGAGTGTATACACACTTGATTATCTCGTGTGTCTTCAATAAAGGTCACTGTAATATCTTTCAGAGTTATTGTCTCAATCCCGATATACATGCTGAAAGGTACAACTTCCTTAAGTTTTGTCTCTCCATGAGTGTAGTTTCAATGGTTACCAATTATTGCAACAACAACAACAAGTAACCAAACTCTGCCACAATGGTGATTGCTAAAGTCTGTTTTCGACATGTATAGACGTTGTTAAATAAGAAGTTTCAGAAGATGAGTATCTTTTAATTGTAAATCATCACAAGCTTTCGGGCAATGCCCTTCTACAGGTAAAATAAAAATAAAAACAAAAATTAAAGGTAAATTAAGGCAATTAAGTAACTGAGAATTAAACAATGTTAATACAGTAGAACTTGGATAATTCGAACTTCTTTAATTCGAAAACCTCTTTAATTCGAATATTTATCTTGGTCCCTAGAATTTCCTATAAATAGAATTTCCGTTTTTAATTCGAATTTTTGGTTAATTCGAATTTTTTTATGGTCCCTTGGGGTTCGAATTATCAAAGTTCGACTGTATATATCAGCTAACCATAGTAAGCAAAAACAAAAATAAGATATATATACAAACTCGCGTGAGACTACTCGCGCGTCTGGAATTTATATATATCTTATTTTTGTTTTTGCTTACTATGGTTAGCTGATATATATTAACATTGTTTAATTCTCAGTTACTTAATTGCCTTAATTTACCTTTAATTTTTGTTTTTATTTTTATTTTACCTGTAGAAGGGCATTGCCCGAAAATTGGACACAACGGTTATTATGACGTACTTGGGATAATAAGTACCACCACCGACACCTCCACAAAGCGCCCACCTACATTTCTCTTTCCATATACTCTCCACCCCACCTATCTCCGAACTGCCTGTCTCTCCGCCATGTACACACTTGTTCGGTGGTACAACTACTACAATAGGAAGGATACAGAGAAGATTAGCATGGCCCCTGTGATACCACGGTACAACTACTACAATAGGAAGGATACAGAGAAGATTAGCATGGCCCCTGTGATACCAGTTCAGGGGAACAACTACTACAATAGGAACGATTCAGAGAATATTAGCATGGCCCCTGTGATACCAGTTCGGCGGTACAACTACTACAATAGGAACGATACAGAGAATATTAGCATAGCCCCTGTGATACCAGTTCGGCGGTACAACTACTACAATAGGAAGGATACAGAGAAGATTAGCATGGCCCCTGTGATACCAGTTCAGGGGAACAACTACTACAATAGGAACGATACAGAGAATTATTAGCATGGCCCCTGTGATACCAGTTCGGCGGTACAACTACTACAATAGGAACGATACAGAGAATATTAGCATGGCCCCTGTGATACCAGTTCGGCGGTACAACTACTACAATAGGAACGATACAGAGAATATTAGCATGGCCCCTGCGCAAGGATGACACACAAAATCGTGAAGCGTTCTATGTTACAATACAAGTACACGCTTGTTCGGCGGTACATATACTGAAATAGGAACGATACAGAGAAGATTCTTTCTCTTATTGATTGGTCTTTTCGTCCCCCTCAGCTAATCTTAGCTGGTGAGCACGTGAGGGCGAAATGACCCTGCTGACCACCACGGCGACAACAGTACGCTATACACCCCCCGTCTTCTTCTCACCGCACATTTCTCCCTTACATTCAGCGTCTTATTTGCATAGGAGGGATCCGGGATAATAAAAGGGTTTATACATATATAATATACATATATTAGATAATAAAAAGGCATATATTAAATTTAATAAAATATTTATTTTGCCAATATTTCGGCTGGCTGAACGCCAACCTTTATCGAGGCATTACATTTTTGTATACGCAAAATCAGCGCCGCATAGTGTTATAATATCACAGTTGAAATCATTTAAAATACAAAGTAGGTAGGGGGGAATTTGTTCTTGAAAACATTTCTTTCAACATTTTTTCAACATTCAACATTTTGGGAACAACCGAGAGAAATGCACCAAGAGTTCCAAACTGGCCTTTCGTTACACCAAATAGGATGATATTCCAGCCGATGTAATTCTCGGTCGATCTGTTGTTGATCACCTACCCACCCACGCGGTGATTACGTTCCATCCAACGACATCTGTATTGATCCTACAGTACTTACTATGTCCCTTCCTCCGGTCCTTATCGGTCAGAACACCTGCCCAGGGAGTTCAGCAATGATTCAAACTTCTTCCAATTCTTCCTTCTCTCTAGTTCATATTTACAAACTGTTTTTATTTTTATTATTTGTTGGTTGGAAGTTGATTTGGTAAAACAAATACAGTTACCTAGAAATTATTCGAAAAAGAAAGAATAAACACTATTAAGGTAAAGGGTTTCTTTTAATTTTGACAAGCTTTCGAGCAAAATTTCTGTTCTTCAACGGGCATATACTTCTATATACAATATCAAGATGCCAATAACACAATTAGTACTGTACAAAGTTCATCTGGATATTGTATATAGAAGTATATGCCCGTTGAAGAACAGAAATTTTGCTCGAAAACTTGTCAAAATTAAAAGAAACCCTTTACCTTAATATTGTTTATTCTTTCTTTTTCGAATATAGCCACAATCAACCAATGGTTTGGTTTATTCTCGACGTTCCAGTGATTCACTCTCATTTCCCTGAGTGACAAAGATCCCCACATCCTGACTGCCCATGAACTTGTAACTGTATTATAACACTAATGTTCCATTTATACTTTCGTAACCTTTCTTTAACTATCTGCTCACTACAGTATCTCTTTACATATCCGGGACTCACCTTTTGACTTGCTCTCCTTACCAGACCCACCACTGAACCTTCTTCAGATGGAAAAGTCCCCAGATGGACTTGAGCGGGCGATGTAAGTGTAACATTATGGGGCGGGTGTTGTTGTTGAGTGACATCGAGTCACTGGAACACCGAGAATACAATAATTGGTTGATGGAGTTATGTTTTAATACGAAGCAATAACGCTCCATCTATATACGTCGAATGAAGACGCGAATGTTTCTCTTCACATATAAATCGAACTTCTATAGTCCACTCTGCGATGAAAAAAAATTTGTTTTCTAAAATTTCCAAACTTTTCCTACAAAGCATCCTTTGGTAGTACATACATACAACATACAAAAACCGTTATTAAGACATACCGTTCTTTTAGAATGCTCGTCTAGGAGATTACAAGACATAAAAACCGAGGAGAACAGGAGGTGTACAGGAACAAAAAAAAAAAAAAGAAAAAAGAAAAGTGTTTAGATACACATGTTATATACACTCATGGACAAAACTTAAAATTTTAAAGGTCACACTTGGTTATCTCGTGTGTCTTCAATAAAGGTTACTGTAATATCTTTCAGAGTTATTCTCTCAATCCCGATATACATGCTGAAAGGTACAACTTATTATCATTATCCCTAGTACACATGGTACAGACCATGATAATCATGGTGGGTAGAAGTATAGGACTGCTTTTACTGTAAGTACACCACATGTCTACACATGTGAAAAGCAGTTCCACTTTTGCACTTACAAATCTGCCAGAGCCCCGTTTGGTTACTTGCACTCGCTGGTTGAACTTTTGCAAGATTGTTTCCTTAATCAATGATTATTAGAAGTCACTTAATTGTTCTAAATTGCCTCTAGCAACGTTCAAGATGTCGAGGGACAACCGCGCCGCTAAAGAAAGATGGTTATCATTGTAATATACCTTGTGTAATATAAAAAAAGAAAGGAACGTTATAAATAGTTTGCCCGTCGCGCGGAACTGAGCGATTTTACGAGACGCGCGCGCATCGAACGAGTTGTTGTATCCTTTTTGTATTTCGAATAATAAAAGTTGAATTAATCCTTTTATATCTTATTCTTTAATCTAGTAAAAAATAAAGAGGAATATATAACAAATATGGCGCAGCCGACAGGATCTTGTACGTGAGGGAAGCATGTGTTGGTGCTCCGCAGCAAATGTCGTCAATGTAGACAGACCATCTCCAAAGTGACATTTATATATTTTATTGTTTTCTTAAACACAATAATTTATTAGATGTCGATTGAATTGTTCTAAATTGTATCTAGCAACGTTCAAGATACCACAAGATATCGAGGGACAACAGCGCCGCTAAAGAAAGATAGTTAGTGAATAGTAAAGGCGCGGTTGAACGCCCGCATAACAACAGGAGAAGTCCCTCCGCTAGGTGGAGCGGTCGGTACATCGGGGACCCCACGTGGAGGCAGGCGGACTTATTGATCGGCCGACCAACTACCTTGTTGCCAAGGCCCTTCTTTGTTCAAGCAGCTTACGTAACCCATTCGTACAATTTCCCCCTCACTGTGTTCACACGGACGTCACTTCCTCAACTTGATCTCTCCATCCACGTACAGCATCCTTAGGACCCCTCGGGACATTGGTTTTACGGGTTAGTAGCTCGTATATTCTCGTTGTATCTTCGATTCTCTACGCCATCACGGACTATTTCTATGAAAAATAGACACTTCGGCCAGTTAGTTTTTTTTTTAATTTTTCTCAACGTTTCGACAAAAATCTCTTCGTCAGGAGAAGTAAATAAAAATAAAGCATTTGGCAAGGACAATTTTTAACGCCTTGCCAAATGCTTTATTTTTATTTACTTCTCCTGACGAAGACAAAAGATTTTTGTCGAAACGTCGAGAAAATAAAAAAACTCTAACTGGCCGAAGTGTCTATTTTTCATAGAAATATGAATGCCGCCGGCCAGGTAACCTCTATCTTCAGGACGGTCTATTTAGTTGTTGTGTTAAGTATCGATTGTTCCAATGACAACGTCCCGTCGTCAAGATGTCTTCACCTTAACGGAAAATGAATTTTTATTTTAAAATAACAAGAGCTGGCTTAGAAGATACCATTGGATAGTGGGATACCAAGACCGAAGTCTGTAGGCCTGAAAAAAGACAGGCTAGAAGACATCGTAGGATGGAATGGCTAAGCTAGTATTGCTTGAACGCCTGCACCCGGAGCTGCACCTCTGCCATCCAGTTTTCCAGCCAGTTAGGAACTGGTGCATTCTCCATGCACCGAGAGACCATTTGGTTTGGCCCCTCGTGCCCGCCTTTATGGTGTAGCTCCATAGGTTCGACCAATCAGCCCACAGACGTCTGCGAGAGTTTCATGGCCAGGTTGATGTCCTCTGATCTGGACCTGGTTAAACCCGTCCTACGCTCCAATAGGACTCTTCCCCGCCCCTCCTTTGGCTAGAAGAAACACGAGATAACCCAAGTGTGAACAGAATTGTCTCCTTCGCAAAAAAAAAAAAAAAAAAACACAGAAGACTGGCGACATCAAAAACGTTCCATCACAACACCAACGAACTATTTTGTTGTTGTGTTATGTATAGGTTACTCCAATGGACGTCGTTAAGATTAAAAAAAAAAAAGAAACCTTTTTAAAAAATAACAAGAGATTACATGTGCCTAGAGGACACAAGAGATAACCCAAGTGTGAACAAAATGGACTCTTGTCTCCTTCGAAAAAAAAAAAACAAAAAACAGAAGGCCGTCGATATCAAAGACATTTCATTTCCTTATGTTTTGTCTATAAGTGAATATTTCAGTTTTCATTTTTTTTTTTACCATTGACATTGTTTCGGGTCAATAGTTGAAATCTAATCTCTTTCTCGAACACAGTGTAACGTGATAGGTACTGTGTGTGGTTGGTCGGAACACCTTAGCCGCTGCCGCCCAATCCGACGACCTATCCTTCTGAGGAAGATGGTTCTTTAGTTCATAGTTGGAAGAAAGAGACTTTGGCGGAACTCCGAGGATTGTTTTTTCTGTTGTTTCAATAGTTTTCTGCGCCCTTTTTTCGTCTTCAGATTATAGTAAATAAAGTAGAAATATTGCTACGTGGAAGACAAGTTTCGGGATGACACAGCTATTTATTTAAGGCAAGAATAAACTATGAAGGATTAAACAAAAGATAAACAATGAGGGAAGTTTACAGAGTAACAAAATATAAACAAAAAATGATATTCTGTTAATAAATATATTGCTACAATAAATATATGTCGTAACACAAGAAATAGCAGTCATGGGGACAAGTGGTTTCAGCGTCTGGCTAAATACACAAAGAACGAGGCAGTTTGGATGTCACCTAAGAGAGACCAACGACACGAACAAAGTCCAGGAAAGTCTGATGTTTGTAGTCTAACAGCTGGTCGTAAAACTCGCTAATGACTTGTGGAAGATCCTGGGAAGGGTCCACGTGATTTTTAGGAAATTTCCATTTTATCTCTGATGTAATCTCGACAATTCTTACTTGGCCCTTGACTGGGTCGTGGCTAACTCTTATTTAAAACTTGATTGTCCTAGGTAAGATTACACGATCACCAAAGAAGATACTGAAAATTCGAAACCATTATAGACGCGTATGATTCTTCTAAACAATTCCTACTGCCCTTACTGCAATGGAAAACTTAATGAAAAGGCCTGGCTCATCAGTGGTGAACCATCCCATTATTTTTTTTTTTCATTTCAGTAAGGGCAGTAGAAATTGTTTAAAAGAATCATACGAGTCTATTGACTGTATTGACTCATCCATTGATGAGCTCTACTCTTCCCCGGAAGACACCATCAAAAGTCTCAAGCTTTACAAGCTTGATACCTTAGTGTGATTTGAGTGGAGATAAGAAAGAAGAAGAAAGAATCATACGCGTCTATAATAGTTTCGAATTTTCATAATAGATGGCGCGCTAATGTATCATAAAGAAGTTATTATTTACAGTTAGGTAAAGTCCAGGAAGCTCTCTCCTACAACGATGGTTATTGTCTCCTATTCTCCATCTTTGGAGAGGTTACTAAGGACTGGGGGCGATCCTATATCTCCCTGAGTGGGAGCATCTCCTCAGACAGCTCTCGCCAGGAAACCATTCAGTGCGTATTCCTCAACATGGCAATTGAACATGTTGGTGACAACAACTCCATTATGGCCAAGCACCTATCCGGACTCAGGACGGCTTGTAGCCCTTGATGTAATCTAGACGTCCCTCGGGGAAGGCCTCGAGTCTGATGTCATATTTTATTTATATCACTGATAGCTGTAATCTTGTAACTTTGTTTTGATGTTAACTGGAAGTCAATAAAGTATGTTTCAATCCATCAATCTCTTCCACAACGATGAAGAGTCCTCCAAACAATAAGAAGTTTTCACGTTCCCGCCTCTCAGCCTAAAGACACAGAAAGAACCGGTGAATGGATAACTTGGCAGGCATTAACGTAAAGATAGAGGCTGCCTGGCCGGCATTCCTATTTCTTCAAATAAAAGACAGTAAATATTTTTATTGTCTAACGCTTTGCCTAATTTTTTAATTTTTGTTCGCTCCTGACGAGGAAAAAAAATATTTTTGACGAAACGTCGAGAAAATAAAAAGATTTACTGGCCGAAGTGTCTTTTATACGGCACACATTGTCCTACAGCCGTTGTTCGAAGAGCCAGTAGTCCTGTAGATCGAGTGGCAACCGCTGTATGATGTTGAAGACCTCCCGAATGAAGGAGCTGTAGGAGCTGCGAGTCAATGTCAGATAGCTGTTGTTCTTGGAGAGCGATAAGGCGTGTTTCCGCCACCTTCGTCTTGCGCAGCGAATTGGCTGAGTCACCACGTACTGTTCGCGCTACGTGCCTTAGAGAACTCCGCCATCTTCTGTGGACGCTCCCAATCTTTCAGATCCTACACTCATGGAGACAGAACTTATGGAAGTGTCTTTGTTGTTCACACTTGGTTATCTCGTGTGTCTTCGAAAAAGGTCACTGTAATATCTTTCAGAGTTATTGTCTCAATACCGATATACATGCTGAAAGGTACAACTTCCTTAAGTTTTGTCCAAGAGTGTATACACACTTGGTTATCTCGTGTGTCTTCAATAAAGGTCACTGTAATATCTTTCAGAGTTATTGTCTCAATCCCGATCCCCAGTAGTTAACGACTGATTTTAACTGTAAGTACACCACATGTATACACATGTAGAAAGTGCAGTTTGACGTTTATACTTACAAGTGTGCCAGAGAATCCTGTTTTTTGTTGTTGTTGTAATGACTCATTGGTGGGGTTTGCTCTTTACAAGAATCACTGGAGCTGTTAAAGCAATTTTTTTTTGCTATAAAAAAGGTCAAATGAGGGATTCGATCCTGGGTAGTGGCAGTTGTGAAATAGACGGTTTCTGCCTTTCTCTCTCTCCGCCACCAACTTAGTATTCCGACCGTATTCCCCGGATCTAGCGGTGTCAGACATGTTGGTTCTACGTCACGGAGATTCTCAATCATTTCTTTTCCTCGATTCATTCTTTCTCGAGGTTTTTCTGAACTCCGTGATTTATCAATTCCAGGGGAAATCTCACCTTTGTTGTAGCGCTTTGTGGCTTTCTGCTTGCTTGGCGTCTTGCCACGGTGAACTTCAAACTGTGTGTTTGGTGCGACTTTTGGGTGGCAATAGAAGGTCATGCTCAGTTGGTCAATTAGTCGGAAGAATAGACATATCATGGATTGATTAATACCTCCAACTCCGGACATAACCCCGACAACCCAAAATCCAAACAAGAGACAAAATTCCGACAGTGAAAAAATGCCGAAACATGGGAAAAATTCCAACAAATAGAAGAAATAGAAACAGGTTTTTGATGTCCTGAAGATTTGTACTCGGTCCATTTGCAATAGAAACCACTTTCTCTTCTAAATTCAAATTATAGATCCGGGTTGATTTGATTGGATGGGGTAGTTGTGTATAAAATTGGGATTATTCTTTTTTTTTTCTAATTTATCGGGATTTTGTCCCCTGTGTCGGTATTTTGGGATGTCGGGATTTTGTCCTTTTCGGGATTATGATCTGTAGGGATCTTGTCTCTGTCGGTATTTTGGATTGTCGAGATTTTGTCCCTGTCGGTATTGTGATCTTTCTGGATTTTGTGCCTGTAGGGATTTTGGATTGTCGGGATTTTGTCCCCTGTCAGAAGATTGTGGTCTGTCGGGATTTTGTGCCTGTAGGGATTATGATATGTAGGGATTTTGTCCCTGTCGGTATTTTGGATTTTCGGGATTTTGTCCCCTGTCTGTACTGTGGTCTGTCGGGATTTGTCCTTTTCGGGATTATGATCTGTAGGGATTTTGTCCCTGTCAGTATTTTGGATTTTCGGGATTTTGTCCCTGTCGGTACTGTGGTCTGTCGGGATTTGTCCTTTTCGGGATTATGATCTGTAGGGATTTTGTCCCTGTCAGTATTTTGGATTGTCCAGATCTTGTCCCTGTCGGTATTTGGGTTGTCGGAATTTTGTCCCCTATTTGTATTTTGGATTGTCGGAATTTTGTACCTATTGGTATTTTGGATTTTCGGGATTTTGTACCTATTGGTATTTTGGATTTTCGGGATTTTGGATTGTCGGGATTTTGTTACCTGGTAGAGGATTGTGGTCTGTCGGGATTTTGGGATATCGGGGATTTGACACGCATCCCTCTAACCCATTACCATCCTTCGACATAATAAGAGGTACACAGACAGGGTGTGTTGCTGGTAGGTCCGGGATAGATACATCCATCTCTTCAGAAACCTGGGCTCAGCTGGCCCGGCTGATAGTACCCTGTAAGGGCTCCTAATCCAGGTATACAGGATGAGCAGCGTTTGTACTCCATGTTAGGAGCGGCTGTACATGGCATCTGTTCCTCATGTCAGAGGCGGCCATTTCTTTTGGAGCTAAGTCAGTGGCCTGAGTAGTGCTCCCAGTCTTAATGACAAAGGCACACTACTTCACCCAGTGTGGAAATAGGAAAGAAGAATATCTCTTCAGAAAAATAAGGAGCCATGTCGGGAGGACTGTGAGTCCCCGGAACAAGCCAGAATGACGGCAGTACCATCCTGCCTGACAATCACATTATCTGCCTCGGCCTGTTGGCCTCCGAACACAGGCTACCGCTGCCTCTAATTTTTATGGCCCCGCGCTCTTTTATTGGACATTCCCTGCCTGGTATTGACCGCTGTGCTCCCCCAGTACACTTCAGTCTTCCTCGTTATTACGGTCAGCTTTCTGCGACCGTCAGACACTATTTGATGGAACACCCAAACCTCCTCTATTTGGGTGGAAGTGTATTCGCAAGATATTTTAACTGTTATTTACAATACATTTATTTTATTTATTTATTTATTACAAAACACACGCTATATCCTATGTGGATATTTGCATGTAAATGTTTAATCTATTTTATGTACATAGTACATAAAACGTACATACCATGGTCTCTAGGTGGACACTTCTCAGTTTGCCAAAGCTGGTGTTATGGCTTTGTCACCGACCCGATGCCGCTAGTTGCGGCGACGGTCAATAGATGGCGTCAGGTTCTGACGTTTATTTTGACGGGAGAAGCGCCCATTGCTTCTATAGTTTTAAATATATATACAAGTTATTTATAGTTTTAGAGAGAGAGTGAAAGTTATTTAAATTTACATTTTAGAGCAATAAATTATACAAGAAATAAAGATTATTTACACACATCCCCAATATATCTTAAGAATTACAACCACTAAACCAATGGCACAAATACATGGTGATATAAAATTGTCGATTTTTATCGATAGTCATGATCCCGGGATCGAATCTCGTTTTGGACACTTTTTTTTTATGTAAAAAAAAAAAAGCTTTAATGTGGCTTCCAGATTCTTTCAATAGTTCCACGCCAGTGAGTGCATAATATTTCTTTTTCAAGTGTGCAGAGAAACAATGAATAAAAGCTTCAAGTCTTTCTAATTAACACTTTTTATAATTTTTCTCGTTTTTTTTTTTTTTTAAATTCCTGCGGCGATTTATAAATTCGAGAATAGGTGTATTGTTCTAACCGCCGTCGACACAGTTCCTGGTGTCGCGGAGACATTAAATCCCAAGTCAGCAGTTCTATTTTTAGTACAAAGCAATAACGCGCCATCTATATATAACGAATGAAGACATTAAGACGCTAATGTTTCTTTTCACAAATAAATCAAACTTCTACTGTCCTTACTGTGATGAAAAAATATTGGGAGGGCTTGGTTCATGAGTGGTGAACCTTCCCAGCAGTTTCACCAATTTAATCTACCAGACCGCTTCTTTAGAGCTCTAATACTGTATTGAATCATTCTGTTTATATATGTTTCACTGAAGGGTGGAATCTTAGAAATGGTATTTAAGTAAACTATGGACTTTTAGGACAGTAGAATTACATTTAAATATTTGTATCGAGCAATGTTCTTCCGCAAACAATAAGGGCTATTTAGGCATAAATTATAACAAATCAATAATGCGCCATCTATACATAACGAATGAAAACATTAAGACGCGAATGTTTCACAAATAAATCAAATCTTGTTGTCCCCCCCCCCCCCCCCCCCCCCCCCCCCCCGCGGTGTTAATGAGAGGGAAGTTAAACACTCCGTCATTAACTTCCTTCCTGACTGATTGCTAGCAGAGTGAGTCACCGTGACTTGCCGACAATCTCTCGGACCGTTCTTAAGACGTCAGTTTCGGTGAAGAGAATAAACAACCTGATTGTCTAACCCAGGTTTTACTTAGATGGTTCCCTTCTTCATCTCGGAACTATATATAGGCTTAGCTCGAGCCTGAGTGATCCTACCCTTTGTCAACAAACAAAACTGCTTTTAACTTGGTGTTGTGTCTAAAGGAATTACGAAAGGGCAATCTCTTTGTAAACGACATTTGAAATTATCCCGCATGTGTTTCTTTTGAACGAATAATTGTAATTAATTTTAAGGAGAAATAACGATTATTTCTATCCTTAGGGATGAAGTATGAAAGGATGAATTGTGAAGAGTAATGATAAACGGGAAAAATAAAGTGTCCAGGGATGGGAATCGAACCCACAGTGTTCCGTTTATCATTACTCTTCACAATTCATCCTTTTATACTTCATCCCTAAGGTTAGAAATAATCGTTATTTCTCCTTAAAATAAAATTCGATTTTTCGTTCGAAAGAAACACATGCGGGATAATTTTCAAATATAGTTTTATAATCATAAGCCGCATTATATTGTATTAACAATCTATTAAGTCAATCAATTACATTACAAATATAAAAAACATAGAGACACAAACTTACAGACTGTTGACACCTTAAGACTGATGGTTTATTGACGTCTACACTCTTCTAGTCTCTATACATTCCGTCCAAATATGTCAATGTTATCCCACATTATATACGTAGGAATGGGTTTTCAAAGAAACACCCCCAACACTGGTTATTGAGTTGTTCATTGAATTGTCACATCTTACATTCCTGGCCTGGGGAATCTAACCCTTTTTTGAAGAACCTTGGTAGCGTGCAGCACCTTGGTACTTTGCTATAGTGTATTTGTCTGCTTGCTATATCCATTTTTGGGATCGAAATATCATACACTTTGGTTAGTAGCCCGTAAAACCATATTCTCTCTCTCTTACATGTCGTCCGTATGACAACGAAAGATTTTTCCACACCCTTACTAGGGAAGAACAAACGGCGATTTCAAGATTACGAACTAAACATCTTAGAATGCCCAAATTTAATGGAAAAAATCAAAACATTCCCGAAATTCCGAAAAATGCAATTCCCAACTAGCCAATCCTGAACATCTATTAAATTGTATAAAATCCTCAAAAAAAGACCTCTGGGAAAACCCCAGGATTATAATAGAAGCTGAGATAATGGAACCTAATGTGATCGTTTAAACGACTTGAGAAATAAGCAACAACAACATTACGAAAGATTTCGTTTGTGTCGTCCTTTCACTCGGTATTTCACACCAGTGGCTGTACACACATCCATCTCAGTAACAAACAGATGGTTTAAAACGTCTTATAGAAGGAAAAATAGAGGACAGTCGTGTTACACCGAGCAAGATCATCCTGGTGAGTGACGGACAGGATTCCTGCGGTCTCTTCCCCTGAGGGAGTTCGACGCACCCCACCGTTGACCGTGATGACTCATTGTACTCCCAGGGTCTTTCACCACGTAAAATCGCCCCATTGGGACCTAGGCAAAAAAATCACCAGATCCCTGGCTCTCGCAACTATACTAAGCTATTTATAATGGTCTTCGTATCAAACCAATATACACTCATGGACTTAAGGAAGTTGTACCTTTCAGCATGTATATCGGGATTGAGACAATAACTCTGAAAGATATTACAGTGACCTTTATTGAAGACACACGAGATAACCAAGTGTGTATACACTCATGGATAAAAGTTAAAGAAGTTGTACCTTTCAGCATGTATATCGGGATTGAGACAATAGCTCTGAAAGATATTACAGTGACCTTTATTGAAGATACACGAGATAACCAAGTGTGTATACACTCATGGACAGTACTTAAGGTAGTTGTACCTTTCAGCATGTATATCGGGATTGAGACAATAACTCTGAAAGATGTGACCTTTATTGAAGACACGAGATAACCAAATGTGTATACACTCATGGACAAAACTTAAGGAAGTTGTACCTTTCAGCATGTATATCGGGATTGAGACAATACCTAGTTACAGAGCCAAAGTGTCCTTTAGGGAGAGGTGTCCTCTTACTGGAGAGTTACTAAATACAGTAGAACTTCTTCTCTGTAAAGGACAACACCTAGTTACAGAGCCAAGTGTCCTTTAGGGAGAGATGTCCTCTTACTGGAGAGTTGCTAAATACAGTAGAACTACCTCTCTGTAAAGGACAACACCTAGTTACAGAGCTAAAGTGTCCTTTAGGGAGAGGTGTCCTCTTACCGGAGAGTTGTTAATTAGTATAAAATTGTCATTTTGGGGATGAAAACTGTCCTTTGTAGAGAGGTGTTCTTCTAGCGGAAGTGTCCTCTCGGGGGTAGGGGAAGAAGGATACAATTGCCCACAGACGTTCGTTCGTTGTGGGAACCCAGGGGCCAGCCAGCCAAACTATCTGATGGTGAAGGCATTTCCTTGAAAGATCGACCTCTCTAAATCAGGGCCCCGCTGCCCCTTACTTACATACAGCGGGGTCATTTCTCCGAGCTTCCCTTTGCAGATTATGGCCAACTGGGTTGACGCCGAAATCTGTATTAGCTTACACTTAAAGAAACCCTTCCTCACCGCCATTTTGCTCCTAAATATTTTCATAAAACCCACACATATGCAAATATGCCAAGTCGTACCACATATGCAAATTTGGTGACGTACCCGTGAAATATGTATTGGGAGGAATTACGGACAGTGTGTGTTAGCTGAAGTATTGAAACGGCTGACAATCCACGCCGCGGGAGAGTGGAATCGAAACTTAACTGCCGCCGGTCGATGCCGTGAGTCATGATGACTTAATGACGCCCTCCTCCCGGACACTTTTTTTATGTCTGTGTCTGACCCGAGTGGCGGCGGTTCTTTGTTGTTTTATCCCGGCATTCCTTACGTGCTGTGACGTAATCTCCCGGGTAATTAAAGTAACGTGATTGTAGGGGTCGTTACCGTCCCCCGCGCGATCTCCCAGCGGTGGGTTTTTGTGGAGGGATCGGACATATTTGTGCATATTGTGTGTGGATGGATCGGACATATTTGCATAGTGTGTGGAGGGATGGGACATATTTGCCTAGTGTGCGGAGGGATCGGACATATTTGCATAGTGTGTGGAGGGATCGATCATATTTGCATAGTGTGTGGAAGGATCAGACGTGTTTGTGCATATTGTGTGGAGGGATCAGACATATTTGCATAGTGTGTGGAGGGATCGGACATATTTGCATAGTGTGTGGAGGGATCGAACATATTTGCATAGTGTGTGGAGGGATAGGTCATATTTGCATAGTGTGTGGAGGGATCGGACATATTTGCATAGTGTGTGGAGGGATCGGTCATATTTACATAGTGTGTGTGGAGGGATCGGACCTATTTGTATAGGGTGTGGAGGGATTGGACATATTTGCATAGTGTGTGTCGAGGGATCGGACATATTTGCATAGTGTGTGGAGGGATCAGACATGGTGTATGTGGAGGGATCAAACATATTTGTATAGTGTGTGGAGGGATCGGTCATATTTGCATATTGTGTCGAGGGATCAGACATGGTGTATGTGGAGGGATCGAGCATATTTGTATAGTGTGTGGAGGGATCGGTCATATTTGCATATTGTGTCGAGGGATCAGACATGGTGTATGTGGAGGGATCGGTCATATTTGCATATTGTGTCGAGGGATCAGACATGGTGTATGTGGAGGGATCGGACATATTTGCATAGTGTGTGGAGGGATCGAACATATTTGCATAGTGTGTGGAGGGATAGGTCATATTTGCATAGTGTGTGGAGGGATCGGACATATTTGCATAGTGTGTGGAGGGATCGGTCATATTTACATAGTGTGTGTGGAGGGATCGGACCTATTTGTATAGGGTGTGGAGGGATTGGACATATTTGCATAGTGTGTGTCGAGGGATCGGACATATTTGCATAGTGTGTGGAGGGATCAGACATGGTGTATGTGGAGGGATCAAACATATTTGTATAGTGTGTGGAGGGATCGGTCATATTTGCATATTGTGTCGAGGGATCAGACATGGTGTATGTGGAGGGATCGAACATATTTGTATAGTGTGTGGAGGGATCGGTCATATTTGCATATTGTGTCGAGGGATCAGACATGGTGTATGTGGAGGGATCGGTCATATTTGCATATTGTGTCGAGGGATCAGACATGGTGTATGTGGAGGGATCGAACATATTTGTATAGTGTGTGGAGGGATCGGCCATATTTGCATTTTGTGTCGAGGGATCAGACATGGTATGTGGAGGGATTGAGCATATTTGTATGGTATGTGGAGGGATTGAGCATATTTGTATAGTGTGTGGAGGGATCGGTCATATTTGCATATTGTGTCAAGGGATCAGATATGGTTTCTGTGGAGGGATCGAACATATTTATATTTGTATAGTGTGTCGAGGGATCGGACATGGTGTATGTGAAGGGAGGGAGGGTTGAATGACCCCAGGCCCCCCCCCCAATAAGGAAGCGGCGGCCCCCTGCCCAGCTAAAGAATTGATGTTTGCTCCATTAACCTCGGCATTAAACTTTCCTTCAATTAAGAATGACAAGTTTTCACAGCTTTAGGGAATGTTGAAGATAACTGGGTCGACATTTGATGACAATCATTCCATTTCTAAGTTTGTTGGGAAATCATTTTTGTTCATTCACATTCAACCAATCACACCACATTATTATTATTATTATTTTAATTGAACCAGAAATTTTGGTTGAATTAAAATCTTGTTATGTGTAGAAAATTAAAATTGGTTAAAGTAAATAATAACCTTATGGGGTTTCAACAATATAGTTGATTTAAAATAAACACAAGGTGACACCAAATAAATAAATAATGGGTGATGTTTCAGTAACAGTGTTGTTACCATCTTCAGACAAAAGTATTGAATGATAAGGTAAAATTTGGATTATAGATTATAAACACAAGGTAATAAGACACCAAATAAATAAATAGTGTGTGATGTTTCAGTAACAGTGTTGTTACCATCTTCAGACAAAAGTACTGAATGATAAGGTACAATTTGGATTATTAATATATATAGTCACGACCGTCTTTCCTCAATTCCTCATCGGCCGCTGTCACGGATGCCCGCGCATCATCATTATGATCATTATCATTATATAATGATAATAATAATAATAATTATTATATTATTATTATTAATATATATAGTCACGACCGTCTTTCCTCATTCCTCATCGGCCGCCTCTGTCACGGATGCGCGCGCACAGGGAGGTCACGTGCTCGCCGGCAGCCAACGGGCGCGCGCCGCCGGCATTACGTCATAGATTATAAACACAAGGTAATAAGGCCAAATAAAAAAATAGTGTGTGATAAGGCACAATTTGGATTATAGATTATAAACACAAGGTAATAAAACCTAATCTAAATAAATAAATAGTGTGTGATAAGGCACAATTTGGATTATATTTAATACAGTTATCAGCGTCATGCACAATTCTGTCACGTTAAGTGTCAAGTTACGGTAAGTAGAAATTTAAAAATTAAAAAAGATGCCGAAACCCGGGATCGAACCAGGGACCTTTAGATATTCAGTCTAACGCTCTCCTAACTGAGCTATTTCGGCTTATTTTATTTATTTCTATAGAAGCTTCTATCTTTATAATTATGTATATTTACAAAAAGTCAATTCGCTCGCGCCTCTAGCGGTGAAAATGAGGGGTAATACCAGCTGACCTAATGTACATGTAAAGTTTGGAGCGGGACGTTTCACAAGAGTGACATCCACGGCTCCATTTTATAATTGTAACAAATAGTATTTGAATAAAAACATTCAATCGGGTAAAACACGGGCGTTGCCCGGGTCATTCGGCTAGTAGATTATAAACACAAGGTAATAAAACACCAAATAAATAAATAGTGTGTGATGTTTCAGTAACAGTGTTGTTACCATCTTCAGACAAAAGTACTGAATGATAAGGTACAATTTGGATTATAGATTATAAACACTAGGTAATAAGACACCAAATAAATAAATAGTGTGTGATGTTTCAGTAACAGTGTTGTTACCATCTTCAGACAAAAGTACTGAATGATAAGGTACAATATGGATTATAGATTATAAACACAAGGTAATAAGACACCAAATCTTCAAATAAATAAATAGTGTGTGATGTTTCAGTGCTGTTACCATCATCAGACAAAAGTACAGAATGAGAAATTTTACCACAGCATGTTTTAAATAGTTACTGTTATCAATTGTGTAAACAAGATAGCAGATATGAAGAAGATAGTTTTCTGAGAACACAGAAATTTTCATTCAGTACTTTTGTCTGAAGATGGTAACAACACTGAAACATCACACACTATTTATTTATTTGGTGTTATCTTGTGTTGATACAATATTGTTTCCATCTTGCTACTCTATAGACAGTGCATGTATCAGTAATTCAGTGACATTGCGTTATAAATAGGTGCAATTAAAAAGTGGCCACTTAGTAAAAAAAAAAGAAACCAGGAAGCTGGGCGAAGTACGTCAGCATTGACATACTTTCTATGGTTAAAAAAAGCCGTCCATCAACTATGGCTAGAGCCATAAACTACATCATTGGGCGTAGGAATTTATTTGCTGAACTCTTCACTCAACAGATTCGGTCTGACTGCCAACTGCTAAGACCCAGGATTGAATCCGGCGTTGGGAACTTTTTTCTAATTAAAAAAAAATGTTCCAAAAGCCTCCCGATTCTTGCAAAGTTCAACCTCACTAGTAAGTGCATCACATGTGTAGACATGTGGTGTACCTACAGTAAAAGACAGTCGTTAACTACCCACCATGATTATCATGGCCTGTACCATGTGTAGACATGTGGTGTACTTACAGTAAAAGCAGTCGCCAAATTATATCCACCATGATTATTATGGACTGTACCATGTATATAAGGCATAATAAAAAAAAGTCTGGGTGCAAACTTAAACTCATGAACAAAACTTATGGAAATGGAAGGTCTTTGATGTCTCCGGTCATCTGATTTTTTTTTTTTTGAAAGAGAAAGAGGTTGTTCACATTTGGTTATCTCGCATGTCTTCAATAAAGGTCACTGTAATATCTTTCAGAGTTATTGTCCCGATATACATGCTAAAAGGTACAACTTCCTTAAGTGTTGTCCATGAGTGTATGCACACTTGGTTATCTCGCATGTCTTTAATAAAGGTCACTGTAATATTTTTCCGAGTTATTGTCTCAATCCCGATATACACGCTGAAAGATACAACTTTCTTAAGTTTTGTCCATGAGTATATATACACACTTGGTTATCTCGTGTGTCTTCAATAAAGGTCACTGTAATATCTTTCAGAGTTATTGTCTCAATCCCGATATACACGCTGAAAGATACAACTTTCTTAAGTTTTGTCCATGAGTGTATACACACTTGGTTATCTCGTGTGTCTTCAATAAAGGTCACTGTAATATCTTTCAGAGTTATTGTCTCAATCCCGATATACATGCTAAAAGGTACAACTTCCTTAAGTTTTGTCCATGAGTGTATACACACTTGGTTATCTCGTGTGTCTTAAATAAATGTCACTGTAATATCTTTCAGAGTTATTATCTCAATCCCGATATGCATGCTGAAAGTTACAACTTCCTTAAGTTTTGTCCATGAGTATATACACACTTGGTTATCTCGTGTGTCTTCAATAAAGGTCACTGTAATATCTCTCAGAGTTATTGTCTCAATCCCAATATACATGCTAAGGTGTACAACTTCCTTAAGTTCTGTCCATGAGTGTATACACACTTGGTTATCTCGTGTGTCTTCAATAAAGGTCACTGTAATATCTCTCAGAGTTATTGTCTCAATCCAAATATACATGCTGAAAGGTACAACTTCCTTAAGTTTTGTCCATGAGTGTATACACACTTGGTTATCTCGTGTGTCTTCAATAAAGGTCACTGTAATATCTCTCAGAGTTATTGTCTCAATCCCAATATACATGCTGAAAGGTACAACTTCCTTAAGTTTTGTCCATGAGTGTATACACACTTGGTTATCTCGTGTGTCTTCAATAAAGGTCACTGTAATATCTCTCAGAGTTATTGTCTCAATCCCAATATACATGCTGAAAGGTACAACTTCCTTAAATTTTGTCCATGAGTGTGCATGTTGTATGGCCTTGTGTGGAATCATTAAAAGTCAGTGTGTTTTGCCAAATTAACCTCCAGACCACTCTACTATTGTGTTGTACTGTTTTCCTTATATAACCTGTATTTACTATGGAGGACAGCTTGAGGTATTTAGGGAATCTATGGACGGTAGAGCACAATTTGGATTATAGATTATAATACAAGAAAATAATACCTAATCCAAATAATTTAATAGTGTGTTACATTTCGGCAACAGCATTGAAACTATCTTCAGACAAAAGAATAAATCTATACATTTATTCTTTTCTTTTTTTGCTTATCCCTAGTACACGTGGTACAGGCCATGATAATCATGGTGGGTAGTTAGCTTTTTACTGTAAGCGCACCACATGTCTACACATGTGAAAAGCAGTTCGACTTTGCACTTACAAATGTGCCAGAGCCCCGTTTGGTTACTTGCACTCGCTGGTGGGGTTGGACTTTTGCAAGAATCGGGGGCCATTGGAGCCTTTTTTTTTTTTTAAAACAGAAAAAAGTGTCCAATGCGGGAATCGAACCCGGGTCGTAGTGGTCGAAAACTAAACGGTTTAACCAGCCTTCCACCGACCCCCATTTATTCTTTTATCTGATGATGGTAACAATGCTGTTACTGAAACGTCACACACTATTAAATTATTTGTCTTATTTTCTCGTATTGGAACCTATGAACATAAGCATATGGGTCTGTAGAGGTGCATATCTAGAATACAAATGTCAAATCACTTTAAAAATTTTATATGTTGTCGTTGTTTCAAACACAAGGTAATAAGACCAAAACCAAATAGTGTTTTACACACTAGTTATTTATTTAGATTGGGCCATTTTACCTTGTGTATCTATAATCTACTAGCCGAATGACCCGTGCCATGCCCATGCTTTACTCAATTAAATGTTTTTATTCAAATACTATTCATTAAAATTATAAATTGGTGCCGTGGATGTCACTCATGTGAAACGTCCCACTCCAAACTTTGTGTGTTTTTAAAATATAAAAATGTAAATTTTTCACAACGATATTTGTATTGGAAGTGGCAAGAAAAGCACGTTTTTACATGTACATTTGGTCAGCTGATATTACTTCCCATCTAATGGCGCTGCTTTCAAGCGAAAGGGCA
This sequence comes from Cordylochernes scorpioides, assembly GCA_030710605.1. Classification (NCBI taxonomy): domain Eukaryota; kingdom Metazoa; phylum Arthropoda; class Arachnida; order Pseudoscorpiones; family Chernetidae; genus Cordylochernes; species Cordylochernes scorpioides. Next base: position 68,096,348 of record CP092870.1, on the reverse strand, counting down.
AATTTGCAAATAACTCGAAGAATATTCGGGATAAAGACCTGAAATTTTCACTATAAGTTTTTCCAGATTCTACTCTATATACTGTTAAAATTTCAGTCAGATTAGTTACGTATTGTGGACGTGTATAGCTGACAAACAAACATACATACATAATAAGCATATGTCTATAGTTTTCTTGAAAAACATTTCTGAGATTCCATCCTTCAGTGCTGCGTATATAAGCAGAATCGTCAATACAGTATTAGAGCTCTAAAGAAGCGGTCTGGTAGATTAAAAATTGGAGAAACCGCTGTGAGGGTTCACTACTGAGGAGCCAAAGCCTTCCCAAATATATTTTTTCATCGCAGTAAGGACAGTAGAGGTTTGTATTATGTATAAAAGAAACATTCGTGCTTTTAAATCCTTTCATTTTATATGTATAGATGGCGCGTTATTGCTTTGTGTTAATTTATACATACATATACTGACTTTTATGAAAATTCGAAACTATTTTAGACGCGTAAGATTCTTTTTGAAAATAAACAATTTCTACTGCCCTTACAATGCGTCTAAAATAGTTTCGAATTTTCATAACAGATGGTGCGCTAGTGTGTCATAATATAAATGTTCTAATAACAGACTTTTATATATATATAGGGATAATTCAAATTGTGTACCTTATCATATTTGTTTTAATACAACTTTAAAAAAATAACATGTTACTTTGAGTAAACTTGAATTTCACAGAAAAATGTATATTTTTTAATGTTATAAACACAAGGTAATAAGACACCAAATAAATAAATAGTATGTAACGTTTCGGTAACAGCATTGTTACCATCTTCAGATAAAAGTACTGAATCAATTTTTTCTGAAGATGGTAACAACACTGTTACTGAAACATCACACACTATTTATTTATTTGGTGTCTTATTACCTTGTGTTTATAATCTATAATCCAAATTGTACCTTATCATTAAAGTTAGAAAGTAACATGGAGACAGCATTTCATTAGAGATATTCTAGAATTTCTCTGTTATCATGTATAATCATGCTCTAGTTATGTCAGTCTGTCATCCATTGACCGGGAATGTTGTTGTTCACCAGGGCCGACACACCAAGACTGGTCAGCTGGCGGCCATCAAGATCATGGACGTCACTCAGGTAAGTTCTACTTGACAAACCAAACTTTATCTCTCCTGGCACTACACTCTTATAAACTGTGTTGGATCCTTATAACAAATAACAAAATATGTGTTGGAACCTGTTTATTGATAATTTTCTTAATTTTATCTCTATATCTTCTTCTTCTTTATTCTTATCTCCACACTGGGTGAAGTAGAATGTCATTAAGACTGGGAACACTACTCAGTAGCAGGCCACTGACTTAGCTCTAAAAGAAATGGTGACATGAGGAACAGACACCATGTACAGCCAACATGGAGTACATCCTGTATTCCTGGAGTCCTTACAGCTGGTACTATCAGCATGGCCAGCTGAGCCCAGGTTGTTTAGTGAGCTTGTTACTGCTCCCCCTCCTCCTTTTTTATACCGGCTTGGGACCGGCAAGGGCGGAGTTTTATCTTAAAAATAATACAGTTAAACCTGTCTATAGCACCCCCTCTAAATAGCGCCTACCTCTCTATAGCCCCCGATTTTAAATACGTAGTACGATGTGATTTACATTAAAAGTGACCTGTCTATAGCACCCCCTCTCTATAGCATCCTAGCAAAGAGACCTGAATCGTATCTCAATAAAAACCCCTTTTCAAATCTAAATCTCAAATCAAGTGGTCTAATTGCTTCTTTATATTGTTTATTGAACAATCAACCCGCAACAAACAGATTATCTTGACCTCTACAATACTGTATATGTACTCAGCTAAACATCATCTATACAAATAAAGGTCACCTCTCCTGTCACTAAAACTAAATGTCATCAATTGACCATCTCTGCAAACTAGCCAGACTCAGGTTGGTGACAAAGCTAACACAAGCTAATTGATAGAATCTACCAGGAGACCAGGCTAATGGCCCTCGTCAGTCCATGAGATTCCATGAGATCCACACAGTATCAAATCTTCACAATCTGTCAAAGAGGTGTTTAGCTGGTAGTGTAGCTAAGCCAAAATATACAGTAGAGTCTCCCATGAGAGACCGCCCAATAAAACAGGCCAAAAACGGTCTCTCATCGGAGACTTAGTCATCTTAGGCCAAGTTATGATACTCCTCAAAACCCAAACATAGCAGGTTTTTTTTCCTTTTGTTAAACATACATTAGTTGAAAGGTAAACAAACTGTAGATGGAACTTTCATCAGAAGGAAATCAATCTATAAAAATAATAAGCCAGTTGAATGGATGAGCCAATTCTGTCACTGACGTCTTTGCAGAGACGCTCAATAGATTCCACTTAGTTTTAATGTCTTTTTTTGACAGGAGAGGTGACCTTCATTTTTTCACAAGCTTTTATTTAACTTCCTTTTCTGTCTGTCTGTCTGTCCCTCCACAAATCTTGAAATCAATTTTCAATATACTTCTAGAGCACGTAGGAATCTGACATTTGGTACACTTTTCAGAACCCGATGACAATGCAAGTTGACAAATTTTCAGACTTCTGGGTTGTCAGGGTGACCGGAAATGGACAAATTTCCAAATTGCCTTTCAAATTTTGTAAATTAATTTTGATATTAACGCAAAGCAATAACGCACCATCTATACATATAAAATGAAAGGATTTAAAAGCACGAATGTTTCTTTTATACATCATACAAACTTCTACTGTCCTTACTGCGATGAAAAAATATTGGGAGGGCTTGGCTCATCAGTGGTGAAGCCTCCCAGCGGTTTCGCCAATTTATTCCTCCAGACCGCTTCTCAGAGCTCTAATACTGTATTGGATCATTCTGCTTATATACGCAGCACTGAAGGGTGGAATCTCAGAAATGGTTTTCAAGAAGACTATGGACATAAGCTTATAGGACTGTAGACTTAATTTTGATATACTTCCAGATCACATAGAAGTATGAATTTTTCCTTCAGCTGCATGTTAGGTCCAGAATGTGTGACATGGTGTGTGTCTGGTTACCAGGAGGAAGAAGAAGAGATCAAGCTGGAGATAAACGTACTCAAGAAGGTAAGTTGTCCCATTCCACAACCACCACATATCTCACCGTCTGTCTGTTGTAGTTCTCCCATCACAGGAACATCGCCACCTACTATGGAGCTTTCATACAGAAATGTCCACCGGGCAAAGACGACAAGCTCTGGGTGAGTTCCAGAGATGACTGTACACACCACACTACCTTTAGCTGTTAAAGCACAATTTGGATTATAGATTATAAACACAAGGTAATAAGACACCAAATAAATAAATAGTGTGTGATGTTTCAGTAACAGCATTGTTACCGAAACGTCACACACTATTTATTCATAATACAATATAATACACCTTATGATTGTAAAACGACATTTGAATATTATCCCGCATGTGTTTCTTTTAAACCAAAAATAGAAATTTATTTGTAAGGAGAAATAACGATTATTTCAAACCTTAGAGATGAGTTATGATGGGTTTGATTCCCATCCCTGGAAACTTTTATTTTTCCGTTCATCATTACTCTTCACAATTCATCCATTCATAACTCATATCTAAGGTTAGAAATAATCGTTATTTCTCCTTAAAATAAATTTATTTTTGTTTAAAAAGAAACATTTGCGGGAAATTTGAGCAATTTCTTTCTACAATCATATAAGCCGCATTATATTGTATTATGAAATAGTTCCAGTTCTAAAGTTACTCTTGCATAGTCTGTAATCAAACCCGGGCCTCTTGCATAGCAAGTTTTACCTCTGTGCATCAGTGGTTCAATGGTAGAATGTTTCTCCTGCTATGCAGGCAACCACGGTTCAATTCCCATTTTACTATTTATTCATTTGGATTTGGTCTTATTACCTTTTGTATTTTGTGCCTCATCAACACACGTCATAGTCTATCATTATTTTCCCCCACTAGGGGACCATCCTGAGAGGTCTGGAAGCTCTCCACCCACTGGGGAGGGACCGGACTTGGAGGAAAGTGTAGCTCCAAGGCCGACAACGCCTAATTGTGATAGGTTGCTTGGCAAGGCCGGCTTCCTGTAATTATACCAGAATCTGGTTCCACCGTAGGAACAATTACAGGGAATACAATGGCCGTTGTGACTCTTCAACTTGGTGGTGGTGGATTGTTCTCCAATAATGTGAAGTGACACCATAGTTATTGAGGGGTGATAGCTCCTTATATTTCTTGAGGACTGTATTTTTGTTCCCTTAATAAGGCTTCACTCTGTTGCTGCCTACCTGGTGTATTCCCATCAATCTAACGCACCAACTATGAGACACTTTATTTAAACAACAAAAACTATTTATACACGCACCTTGGCTCGTGGTCAAAAGAATTAAAAACAGAATAACTTATTTTACAAACAAACTATATGCAAAACAGGCAGTATTAACAATTTATCCATCCACAGAATAAAAATATTAATAAGAAATAAATATTCACAGATATATATATAGTATATTTTAAACTGTATAAAAATGACACTTTTAGTATATGTCACATATCTTCTAATTAGTTATAGCCGATACTTTAAAATAATCTACCCTTCTATTAAAATGTATAGTTTCTATTTGCTACCATCCCCATATTTTGTATATATGCTATATCTTTATTAATATAACCTGTGCACCCTTATTTGTATTTAAACTAAAAAGGTGACGTCTAAATAAAAATCCAAAGAGCGGTCAGCTGGGGACAGCTGGGGAGAGAGGAGGAAAATGCCAAAGCCCATGTGGGGCCCCCAGGGACTCTTTATAGACGGCCCCGGTAAACAGGACAAGTTTTGGCAGGGGGTCGTCAGATGTTCTAGGGGGTGTTTCTCGGCAGTTCGCTTCAGCCTGGCTGTCTTTCACACACACAGTCTCTCTCTCCATGTCTCGGTGATAAGCATCCAAGTTTGTGTCATGGCCTCTGTCCCGTGGGCTGCCCCCGATCCCTCTTTGTGCTTACATCTAGCCCTGCCTTTGCTTCTTGTTGTCCACGTGTGGGAAGATCATCAACACTCGCCTGACGTACACGACTGCCAGTTCATCCATACGTCGGCACATTGCAACAATATTACATATACATTTTACTCTTAACAAGGGGAGTTAACTCTTTCTTCTCAATATTTGATGCTGTCTCTCTTTACCTTGAGAGACAACCTAGTGTTTGGTCCAGCTACTTGACCAGCTCCGTAGCTCCAAGGAAGAGGCTCTAAGGACGACTATCAATTGTACAAAACTCCCCTTTATTGAACAGCATGGTTAACCTAGGCATTCAAAGAAATTTACTAATTTATACATTCAAATAAATGGACTACTCTAGTAGTCGTTACAATAGTTATTGGAAGTAGTGGTTGGTCAACGGCCAACTTTATTTAGATTAGTTCTAGGTTACAATACCAAGTGGTTTCCAACTAAAATACAGTCTCCATTAGATGACAACTCTCTACAAAGGACAGTTTCCATCACCAATACAGTAGAACTACCTCCATGAGAGGACACTCCCGCTAGATGAGAAACCTCTCTACAGTGGACAGTTTCCATCCCCTATACAGTAGAACTACCTCCCTGAGAGGACACTCCCGCTAGAGGACACCTCTCTACAAAGGACAGTTTCCATCACCAATACAGTATCCAACTGCTTCTCTGTAAAGGACAACACCTAGTTACAGAGTCAAAGTGTCCTTCAGGGAGAGGTGTCCTCTTACTGGAGAGTTACTAAATACCGTAGAACTACCTCTCTGTAAAGGACAACAGCTAGTTACAGAACCAAAGTGTCCTTTAGGGAGAGTGTCCTCTTACCAGAGAGTTGCTAAATACAGTAGAACTACCTCTCTGTAAAGGACAACACCTAGTTACAGAGCTAAAGTGTCCTCTTACTGGAGAGTTGCTAAATACAGTAGAACTACCTCTCTGACAACAGCTAGTTACAGAGCCAAAGTGTCCTTTAGGGAGAAGAGTCTTCTTACTGGAGAGTTGCTAAATACAGTAGAACTACCTCTCTGACAACAGCTAGTTACAGAGCCAAAGTGTCCTTTAGGGAGAAGAGTCCTCTTACTGGAGAGTTGCTAAATACAGTAGAACTACCTCTCTGACAACACCTAGTTACAGAGCCAAAGTGTCCTTTAGGGAGAGGTGTCCTCTTACTGGAGAGTTGCTAAATACAGTAGAACTACCTCTCTGACAACAGCTAGTTACAGAGCCAAAGTGTCCTTTAGGGAGAAGAGTCCTCTTACTGGAGAGTTGCTAAAGAGCAAAGATGTTATTTTTTGGTGATGGAAACTGTCCTTTGTAGAGAGGTGTCCTCTTACTGGAGAGTTACTAAATAGTGAAAATGTTAATTTGGGAGATGAAAGATGTCGTAGAGAGGTATTCTTATGAAGGTTGTTCTCCTGTATTGAGAGGGCCTAGTTTATCAGTGGTGAACTATTACAGTAGCCTCTCCAATACATATTGATTGTTAGCACAGACAAACACACAATTTTGTCTGTAGCAATACAACCTAACAACACTATCCTGATTGATTGATTCACCAGCATTAATGTATTGCACCAATCCAACCTCCCAGCTGTGTGGTGCAGTTGGTGATGGAGTACTGCGGGGCAGGGTCCGTCACAGAACTGGTCAAATGTGAGTTCCATCTTCCTCTCTCTCTGTCACTCCAGGAATCTACTCACAGAAAGGACACACACAACATCTATCTATATACACTCATGGACAAAACTTAAGGAAGTTGTACCTATTATCATGTAACAGTAATATCTTTCAGAGTTATTGTCCCGATATACATGCTGAAAGGTACAACTTCCTTAAGTACTGTCCTTAATATTTGTGAATAGAGCTCTGCACCTTGTAGCTCTGGTTGTACCAATGAGGATGTTGTGTGACAGCCACCAGGGGGCAGGCCCTGAGGGAGGAATGGATTGCCTATATTTGCAGGGAGATACTGCGGGTGAGTTTTACCGGGAATACTGTTTTTTAGTGATCTACTTCTTTCTTCTGTTTGGATCATATTCTTTGTTTCTTTCTGTGCGAAACTGTCTGTCTTACACCTTTATCCTCCTTACACATGGCCATGATAATCATGGAATCTGTAGCTGTCCTATATACAGTTGAACCTGTCTATAGCGCCCCCTCTAAATAGAGCCTCCCTTTCTATAGCGCCCGATTTTAAATACGTAGTACGATGAGATTTACATTAAAAGTGACCTCTCTATAGCACCCTTTTTTGGTGAGTCCCAAGAGCTATAGACAGGTTTAACTGTATATAACCCCACCACATACGCCAAATGTTTCTTTTGAACGAAAAATCAAAATTTTTAAGGAGAAATAACGATTATTTCCAACCTTAGGGATGAATTATGAAAGGATGAATTGTGAAGAGTAATGATAAACGGTAAGATAAAGTGTCCAGGGATGGGAATCAAACCCACAGTGTTCCGCTTACCAGGCAAATACCATGTCCACTAAGCTACCCTGGATATATTTTTCCATTCGTAAATATTATATAAAGTAATTTCTAATACAATACAATACGGCTTATGTTTATATAACTTATAATACTTTTGTTTTAGAAAGACATTTGAAAATTATCCCGCATGTGTTTCTTTTGAACGAAAAATCGAAATTCATTTTAAGGAGAAATAACGATTATTTCTAACCTTAGGGATGAAGTATGAAAGGATGAATTGTGAAGAGTAATGATGAACGGAAAAATAAAAGTGTCCAGGGATGGGAATTTATCATTACTCTTTACAATTTATCCTTTCATACTTCATCTCTAAGGTTAGAAATAATCGTTATTTCTCCTTAAAATTAATTACAATTATTCGTTCAAAAGAAACACATGCAGGATAATTTTTCAAATGTCGTTTTACAATTTCTAACCTTAAGGATAAAGTATGAAAGGATGAATTGTAAAGAGTAATGATAAATGGAAAAATAAAGTTCCTGGGATGGGAATCGAACCCACAGTGTTCCGCTTACCGGGCAGATGCCATGTCCACTAGGCTACCTTGGTATACAGGTGATTGGCTTTTTATCTGAATTTGTCTCAAAACATATGAAAAAAAAATAAAAATATATATAAAAAGTTAGGTTTATATATAAAAAACAAATTAGGTTTAAAGAAGAATGTAGTTAGTGTAGTTTGTTGCTTTACTGTGTGTGTACAGGGGCTGAGCCATCTCCATGCGAACAAGATTATCCACAGGGACATCAAGGGACAGAATGTCCTGCTCACAGACAACGCTGAAGTTAAACTAGGTAGGTATACCTCATGGTCACTTTTATCTATGGGAGGGTCGGTGGAAGGATGGTCTAAACCGTTGGTTTTCTGCCGCTACGATCCGGGTTTGAACCCCGCATTGGGCACTTTTTTTCTGATTTAATAAAAAAAATGCTCCAATCACCCCTTGGTTCTTGCAAAAGTCCAACCACACCAACGAGTGCAAGTAACCAAACGGGGCTCTGGCACATTTGTAAGTGTAAAAGTCGAACTGCTTTTCACATATGTAGACATGTGGTGTACTTACAGTAAAAGCAGTCGCCAACTTCTACCCACCATGATTATCATGGCCTGTACCATATGTAGACATGTGGTGCACTTACAATAAAAACAGTCGCTAACTACCCACCATGATTATCATGGCCTGTACCATGTGTACTAGGGATAAGCCAAAATTTTTATATATATCTATGGGTGGGTAACCATTCTTCCTCCATCTTTGTGCCATAGGAAGTAAACACACTGTACATCATTGAATCATTTCATAAGGAATACACTAGGTCAGATATCGGCAACCTGCAGTTACATGTGGCTCTTTGGATGTGTAGTACTTGCATTTCTCCCCTAACAGAGTGTTTGGGTGTTTCCAGTTGACTTTGGAGTGAGTGCCCAACTGGACCGCACCATTGGCCGCAGGAATACCTTCATTGGAACACCATACTGGTGAGTAGGATCTCTTTGTCCTGCTCAATATTGGAATTATAAAACGACATTTGAAAATTATCCCACAAATGTTTGTTTTAAACGAAAAATCGAAATTTATTTTAAGGAGAAATAACGATTATTTATAACCTTAGGGATGAAGTATGAAAGGATGAATTGTGAAGAGTAATGATAAACGGAAATATAAAAGTGTCCAGTGTTTATTTTTCCATTTATCATTACTCTTCACAATTCATCCTTGCATACTTCATCCTTAAGGTTCGAAACATTTGTTATTTCTCTTTAAAATAAATTTAGATTTTTTTGTTCAAAAGAAACATTCGCGGGATAATTTTCAAATGTCGTTTTACAATCATAAGCCACATTATATTGTATTGGAATTATATATTTTTATATAGCTCTACACTTATCTCTTTTCAAATATATAATATTGCCACGGGGAAAATGAGGAAAAACCAACTTCAGGATGTACCTAGCAATTTATTTAAGACAAGAACAAACTATGAATGATGAAACAAAAGATAAAGCAATAAGAGAAGTTTACAGAATAACAAAATATTGTAGCATAGAAATCAAGTCTTTGTATATATGAAGATATGAAAGTATTTATTGATGACCTCACGGCGACCAGTCGACAAATATTAACAAATTAACAAAACTATCTACAGCTAGAGAATATCGAGCAAGCAATCTAGGCAACTAAATGATGATTTTACAAATGTAAAATTTTAAATCTGTGTCCAACAAATATTTTCATTGAATAATTAAATTAAATAATAAATTATTTCTTCACCACACAATATAAACATAAAAAATGATACTCTGTTAAAAAAATAATAAATACTTTGCTAAAATATAATTAAGACCTATTTCTACAGCCCTCATACTATAATGAACAGAAATTATGAAAGAGCAAGGGCATGGCTCATCAATGATTCACTCTCCCATCATTTTCACCATTTTAGACTACAGACCATAATAAAATACAATTTTTGGATTATAGATTATAAACACAAGGTAATAAGACACCAAATTACCAAATAAATAGTGTGTGATGTTTCAGTAACAATGCCTTTACTGAAACATCACATACTATATATTTAGATTTGGTGTCTTATTACCTTGTGTTTATAATCTATAATCCAAATTGTACCTTATCATTTTTAAATATCTACTTATATATTTGCCTTATTCTGTCTGTTTGTCTGTATGTCTGAAGCTCACGGATAGAATGCGCGCCCATTGGCTGCCAGCGAACACGTGGCCTCCCTGCCCCCCTCTAGACAACCCTGTTATCAGCTGTGCGATACATACACCTGTCTAAAGCGGCCACTCTAGACAACCCTGTTATCAGCAGTGTGCTACATCCACCTGTCTAAACAGACCACTCTGTCTATAGCGGCCACTCTAGACAACCCTGTTATCAGCTGTGTGATACATCCACCTGTCTATACAGACCACCCTGTCACCCTGTCATAGCGGTCACTCTAGGCAACCCTGTTATCAGCTGTGTGATACATCCACCTGTCTATACAGACCACCCTGTATATGGCGGCCATTCTAGACAACCCTGTTATCTGCTGTGTGATACATACACCTGTCTATAGCGGCCACTCTAGACAACCCTGTTATCATCAGTGTGTTAAATTCACCTGTCTATACAGACCACCCTGTCATAGCGGTCACTCTAGGCAACCCTGTTATCATCAGTGTGTTACATTCACCTGTCTATACAGATCACCCTGTCTATAGCGGTCACCTTAGGCAACCCTGTTATCAGCAGTGTGATACATACACCTGTCTATACAGACCACCCTGACTATAGCGACCACTCTAGACAACCCTGTTATCAGCTGCCTGTCTATACAGACCACCCTGTCTATAGCGGTCACCTTAGGCAACCCTGTTATCATCAGTGTGTTACATTCACCTGTCTATACAGACCACCCTGTCTATAGCGGTCACCTTAGGCAACCCTGTTATCAGCAGTGTGATACATCCACCTGTCTATACAGACCACCCTGTCTATAGCGACGACCCAAGACAACGTTTTTAAAATATATTCGCACTCGGTTAAACCCCGGGCGTTGCCCGGGCCTTTCGTCTAGTACATGATAAAAACTTATTTCTACAGCTCTTTTGTACTGCAATGAATAGGAATTGAACGAGGGAAGGCATGGCTGATATTTCCTTTTATATATTTGAAAAGAGAAATGTGGCGCTAAAAAAATATGCTTCTAATTTTAAGCGATAAAGGATGAAAGAGTTGATGAAGATATTGTCATTAATTCATAATTACTGTAAACACTGTTGTTACAACTGAAATATTTGACTATGTCACTTACCATGCTTGTAGATTATCTCTTGTTAAATCTCTGAAAAATAGACACTTCTGCCAGTTGTAATTTTTTTTATTTTCTCAACGTTTCAACAACATTTTTCTAAATTTTCTCACGTTTTTATGCCCTTGCAACCTCAGAACAAATGCCAAATGCTTTATTTTTTTCTCCTGACGAAGACAAAATATTTTTGTCGAAACGTTGAGAAAAATAAAAAACTCTAACTGGCCGAAGTGTCTATTTTTCATAGAAATATGAATGCCGCCGGCCAGGTAACCTCTATCTTGTTAAATTCCTATCACATTTTCCATTTTATAGATTTTGTTAATAAATTATTTTACTATTATCCCTACATGTACCCTACATCCCTGTACTTGGAGAATCTGTATAAGACCCAAAGGTCTTAATAAAGCTTTTTATTGTTGTTGTAATGAATTATTTTTAACTTTGTCAAATGATGTTAAATATTTGTTTCTCTTCCGTGAAACTACAGTAAAACCCCGCTAATACGAACCCTGGATATAGTGAACCTTCCTTTATAACGAACCCAAGGCGATTCCCAATTCCATTCCATTGAAAATACCATCGTTATAACGAACTTTGCGATTTTTAAAATAACGAACTACCCCTAAAACGAACCTATTTTCGGTCCCAAAATGATAAAATCTATTAAAAATACTAGTCTTATAACGAACTAAAATTGTGATTTAAAAAAAAAGTTTTAAAACAAAAAAATTTTGAGCATGTTTCAGCTCATGGATGGCGATTTCAAAACAAAAATTTAGCGGCATTGTTTGTTTTCAATTCCATTCTATTTTTGCTGTATGTTGTATAAATTTGTACACATTATACTTTTATTTAATAGAATATCTTTGCATTCGACAATTTTGAAATAGAAGAAAATACAAATGGCTTCCAAAATAAAATAAAAAGAAACAAAGAGTGGCGTTCTAAAAAAAAAAACAGTGGCTGCATGCCCTTTTAGAAGCGTTCTATATCAAGTTTAACCTAAGCTAAAACATAATTCCAAGTAATTTTCAAGCCAGAAATGGTTTGAATAACAGGTTAAAACAAAATTTAATATACATATCAGAAGAATATGTGGAAACTGGAATTGGAAGAAGAAGGAAAAAAAAAAAAACAGTTCCCCCGTGTCTCATGAGCCACAAACAAATCGACTTATAAATTCTCAAAAACTACCACTACATTGGCGTTTTTTATTCGCAATTTCCCCCCCGATCTCGCTATCGTATCAACATGTTTCGCGTCCGATTTTTCTGAATTGGATACTTTTAATTCATCTTCAATTGATTCAGAATACACGGAGCTTCATTCCTTCGATGGAAATAACGATATTTTAAGACAATTCTGATTTTCAAATTTCACTTTCAAACAACAAGGTATTAGAGGCATTTTTTCAAATAAATATATAGTATTATATTATTTGAGAAAGATGTTCTAACATACGAGTTTTTCGAGATACGAGCCGACGAGCAAGTGATTTTTGGCTTTTAGTTACGAGCGAAATTCGAGATACGAGTTCGGTTCGGTAGTGTTGAAGATATTAATCTGTGATTTTAAATGTTTCTTTTTGACCAGTACTTTTGTTTTGTTTTTGCTTTTCCTAAAATGTTTCTTTCTTCTTCATCATTATTATTTGTTCTATATGTAAAGCTTTGTTTTTTGAGACTTGAATAAACAAATTCAAGTTTATTATATTTTTGTATGCTTTTAAAGTTAAAACACAACAGGTAGTAACACGCATTCGCGCCATCACGATCAGTTAGCAGCGTGCTTCCGCTGTGATAAGTTGTGTTTTGTGTTCGCGTTTTGTGTTGCGTTTACATTTACAGTTTTAGTTCATTTATTTTTATAACCATGGATCGGAAGAAAGTTTGTAAAAAGTCAAGTGCTAAGAAAAAGATGATGAGTATTGAATCAAAACGTGAAATTATAGAAAAATAGCAAGGTGTTCGAGTTGTTGACTTGTCGAGGCAGTATGGCCGTAGTACGTCCATGATATGTTCTGTGATTAAACGGAAGGAGTCAATAAAGAGTGTATCGCCGGCTAAGGGCCTTACGATAATTTCCAAGCTGCGAACCTCCATTCATGAAAATATGGAAAAACTGCTGATGGTGTGGGTGAAGGAAAAGCAGCTCCAAGGAGATACCTTGACGCAGACCATCATTTGTGAGAAGGCAAGAGCGATCTACGGAGATTTGCTGAAGCAAACCCCGCAGACTTCCATCGACGAGGCATCGGAAGAGTCATTTAAAGCCAGCCGGGGCTGGTTCGAGAATTTTAAAAAGAGGAGCGGTATTCACTCCGTTGTCAGACATGGTGAGGCAGCAAGTTCAGATATGAAGGCAGCTGAGGATTACATAAAAACATTTTCCGATCTAATAAAAGCCCAAGGATACATCTCTCAGCAAGTCTTCAATTGTGATGAGACAGGGCTGTTCTGGAAAAAGATGCCGAATAGAACATATATAACGGCAGAGGAGAAGATGATGCCAGGCCACAAACCTATGAAGGACAGATTGACTCTAGCACTGTGCGCCAATGCGAGTGGCGACTGCAAGATCAAGCCTCTGCTCGTGTACCATTCGGAAAACCCCAGAGCATTTAAATCACATAAGATTTTGAAAGAAAAACTGCAAGTTACGTGGAGGTCGAACCCGAAGGCATGGGTCACCAGGAAGTTCTTTGTGGAGTGGGTAAACCTGGTTTTCGGCCCTACTGTTAAGAAATATCTACAGGAAACAAACCTCCTTGGACATGTTTTTTTCTAAACGGCCTACAGGTGAAAGCGAGAAAAATGTAGCGAAAAAGGCAAAGACCAATGAGGATATCTAATTTATTTCTTTACATTCTCTTTTTTGTTTTTGTGCAATAAATATTTGATATTTATAAATACGTTTTTATTATTTAAAACCACGTAACAAAAATAACTGGGGTGACATTTTGGAGGTTGGAACGGATTAATGGTAGTTCAATTGTTTTGTATGGGGAAATTTGCTTCGAGATACGAGTAATTCAAGATACGAGCAAGGTTGCGGAACGAATTAAACTCGTATGTCGAGGTACCACTGTATATAATTAAAAATGTTTTGCCTAGGGGATTTGGCTTAATTTTTAAATAATACATAGGTTTATATATAAACATGTATGCTAATGATAAGAACCTATTATCAAATGACTTCTTTTGATATTCAGCATTGCTGTAAAGAAATAGGTCAATTTAGGGGATTAAAACAAAGTGACCATTATTAAGTGGCTGCCTTTTCCTGTTTGTATGGCTGTTTTTTAATTATACGGTCTAAAAATTTAGAAAAGTTTAAAAAAATGGCCAAACCGTGGCTATAGTGAACCAAAAGCTGTCCCATTGGGGTTCACTATAGAGGGGTTTTACTGTATTTCAACTTTAGAAAAAAAAGCAACTCCCTATCGTGCAACTAAAAGTTGCTGATGGCTTGCGCCATCTATCAGAATATCAACTATTCGTTTATTTTTAAATTATTCCAGAATCGCGGCCAAATAGCCATTCTTGATTAATCAACAAAAGCTTAACGGAAATATCTTTATTTACGGGGCTGCTAACCAAAATAAATGATTTTTGAGCCCCGATGGACGCATAAAGCGGAATATATACAAAGCACTGTACTGTTGGAGGGGATGGGTGGCCAGGGGATCATCACAGGGTGAGGCCAGGAGAGCCGGGATGTAGAGTAGATGATGTCCACGAAGATCAGGCAGAGACAGGACCGATAGTATTGAGCCCAAGGGTGACCGCGGAGAGCAGACAGACCGCAATGCTCTGTGTTCCAGGGTACAGTGCCACAATCACACAACAGGCCAGCTAACCATAGCTAACCATGTATATGTTTCAGGCTGTTTGCCCTCATTTTTTTCACAATATTTAAACTCAAAACTATTACTATATAGATGTGTATGATTTATATTCTATAATAGTTTCGAATTTGGATAACAGATGGCACGCTAATGCATCATAATGTTTGCTGTGTTTATCAGGATGGCCCCAGAAGTGATAGCCTGTGATGAGAACCCAGAAGCCACCTATGACAACAGAGTAAGTGTGGAGAGCTACCAGCTAGCTATAGTACAGTACTTCTTCTTTCTTATCTCCACTTAATCATATCAGGGTATCAAGCTTGTAGAACTTGTTGATGATGTCTGTTTGACAACCATCATGACTGGGTGAAGTAGTCTGCCGTTGTCATTAAGACTGGGAGCACTACTCAGGCCACTGACTTAGCTCCAAAAGAAATGGCCGCCTCTGACATGAGGAACAGACACCATGTACAGCCACTCCTAACATGGAGTACAAACTCATCCTGTATCCCTGGAGTCCTTACAGCTGGTACTATCAGCATGGCCAGCTGAACCCAGGTTGTTTAGTGAGCTTGTTACTGCTCCTCCTTTGTCATCCGGACTTGGGACCGGCAAAGGTGGAGTACAATACTGAAAGTTGGTAATGGTGGTTCCAGAGTGACCTGTGGTCTCTGGGTATCACAGCTCTGGAGATGGCGGAGAACCAGCCTCGTAAGTATGCGTATCTGTATCGCGCTACGCAGAGCTAACCATACTGCTACTGTACAGCACTGTGTGACATGCACCCCATGCGAGCCCTCTTCCTTATCCCACGTAACCCCCCGCCCAGGCTGAGGTCGCGTGCGCGGTGGAGCCGCAAGTTCCACCACTTCATCGAGACCGTCCTGGTGAAGGATTATCTCCAGAGGCCGTACACGGAGACTCTACTCAAACATCCCTTCATCCGCGACCAGCCCACTGAGAGACAAGTAAGCTTTCTCTTCTCACATGGTACAGGCCATGATAATCATGGTAGGTAGTTAGCGACTGTCATTTTATGTAAGTACACTACATGTCTACACATGGTACAAGCCATGATAATCATGGTAGGTAGTTACCGACTGTCATTTTATGTAAGTACACTACATGTCTACACATGGTACAAGCCATGATAATCATGGTAGGTAGTTAGCGACTGTCTTTTACTGTAAGTACACCACATGTCTACACTCGGCCGTGCGGCCACGCGTCGCGCGAGCTCCGTGTTTTTCGCCTTTGGCGGGCGGTAAAATGCATTTAGGCATGTCGAGTTCGGCATCGCCAGGGAGCTCGGGATCTGCTGGACAAGAGCCTGGAAGGCCCAGCATCCCATCTCCTACTGGTGGGAAGAAATCAACGAAAAACGATTCTCTTAGAGAAATCTATAAAGAAAACTATATTTCTCGAGAATATGTAAATCCGCCGGCTGACGGTGGAAATGCAAATCTGGCCGCCGCGCGCGTTGACGTCATCTCCTGCGTAGCGGCTACATCGTCATCTAACGGCGCTGCCCTTGCCATTAGAAACTGGGCAGATTGTGACCAAGTCGTGAACCCCGGGACAGACGACGACTTCACCGTCGTGAAAACTAAGAAGAGGCGCCGCGAATCGTCGAATTCGCCTACGGCCGCTACACCATCCTCCAACAGCGGACGCGCCAGGAGTGGTCGCCGAGTACAATCATCGGCGCGATCGGTGCCCCGGGCACAGGAGATCCCGACAACCAGGGCCCATATCACAGAGGCCCGGGCGCGGCAGGCATCCTCCTCCGAGGAGCACTGCGTCTACCTGGAACACGGCCCCGAGCTACAGCCCTTCCACTACCTGAGGGCGCTGGACAGGCTGCTTGGAGGAACCGCCGGAGTCGTCCAAGTCTCCAAGGTAAATGGCCACCAACTCCTGGGTCTGGCCAACAGAGGCCTCGCCGAGCGCCTCATAAACAACGGCCTTGAGGTTGAGGACACTCTCCTCAGGGCGTTTCCTTTCCGTAAAAGAGCGGAAAGGATAACGGTGAGCAACCTCCCCTTCTTCGTGGAGGACTCAGCCATCATCAACGCCCTTAGGCCCTTTGGGCGCATCACATCCATCGCGCCCAAAATGATGAAGGCCGGCCCGTACACCTACACCTATGGCCGCCGCGAGGCGTTCATCGTCCTTCACGAAGGAATGACAACCGAAAGGCTCCCCACCCGCCTCGACATCACCATCAAAGGCGAGGCCTGGCCCGCTTATCTCTCTACCGGCATCAAGTGTTCCAGATGCCACGGTCAGGGGCACCGCAGGGCCAACTGCCCCCTGCTTGCAGGGCTGGCCAACAACACCAGAACGGCCCCACCGACCACTCCTGCTGGCGTCCCACCACCGACCACCCCTGCACCGCCTCAGCGGTCAGCAGCCCAGCCTCCTGCGCCGACACCCTCCAATCCAGCCATGGAGGTTTGCAGCGCTCCTCCCGTGGCCCGAGCTGCGCTCCACTCATCCGCACCTCGGCCATCTCCACCAGCGGCCCCAGCCTTTCCTATGGAGGAGACGCCTCCTGCCCCTCCACCAGTGACCCCTGCTCCGTCCCTGCAAACACCTGGGAGTCGCGAGCCTGCGGCCCCAACACCGGACGTGGAGATGTCCATCGTGGAGGAGACCCTTGCGTCCTTCACTTCATCGGCAAAAAACGCAACGAGAGTCGACCTCGATGTGTTCATCGAGGGGCACCCCAGCGTGTCCTTCGCTAAGACGGACGCCCTTGGTCTTGGGCGGGAGGAGGTCCTGGACCTCCTCTCCTCGAGGACCAAGGCGCAGAGGAAGGGACCCCTCCTGTCGCCTCCGCAGTGCGACGCCCTCGTCGGCCTGATCGGGCAAATCCTGGACCTGAGACCCGGAGCAGCCAGCAACCTGTACAAAGTCCTCGGACAAGTCAAGGCCGAGCTCAGGACAACACCAGCAGTGCCTCCAACACCCACACTGCCTGCGCCTTGGCCTTCTAAGCCAACACCACCCGCTCTCCACGGGGAAAAGACGTCGCCGGACATCGCGACACCTCCACCTCCACTGTCTACCGAATTCATTGATGCCTGCTACGACCAGGCAAATGACATAATATATGAATTAAGCGATGAGCGCTACTCGGAGCCTTTATCCGATATAGAAGTCACAGAGGGTGACATCGTAGAGGCAATTATTTTCCCCGACGATAGGGAACCTCTCCTCAGGCGCCTCTCCACTCAGAAGAGAACCACTCTTGCCGGGATCGTCAGCGCTGCATCTGAGCGCGCTCGGAGCTCGGATCCCTTTGTGCGTGAGGGCCTGCGCATACTCAGCGAAATGCTCCCCCCCCCCCCCCCCCCCCCAATCTGTAAATCCCATTAATTCTTGATTGAATGTAACTATTGACGAGTGTCAATAAAGTATGTTTTAATTGTCTACATGTCTACACATGGTACAGACCATGATAATCATGGTGGGTAGTTAGCGACTGTCATTTTATGTAAGTACACTACATGTCTACATAGGCACAGGCCATGATAATCATGGTGGGTAGTTAGCGACTGTCTTTTATTGTAAGTACACCACATGTCTACACATGGTACAGGCCATGATAATCATGGTAGGTAGTTACCGACTGTCATTTTATGTAAGTACACTACATGTCTACATAGGCACAGGCCATGATAATCATGGTGGGTAGTTAGCGACTACTTTTACTGTAAGTACACCACATGTCTACACATGGTACAGGCCATGATAATCTTGGTGGGTAGTTAGCGACTGTCTTTTACTGTAAGTACACCACATGTCTATACATGGTACAGGCCATGATAATCATGTGGGTAGTTAGCCACTGTCTTTTACTGTAAGTACACTACATGTCTACATATGGTACAGGCCATGATAATCATGGTGGGTAGTTAGCGACTGCTTTTACTGTAAGTGCACCACATGTCTACACATGTGAAAAGCAGTTAGACTTTTGCACTTACAAATGTGCCAGAGCCTCATTTGGTTACTTGCACTCACTGGTGGGGGTTGGACTTTTGCAAGAATCGGGGGCCATTGGAGCATTTTTTCTTTTAAATCAGAAAAAAGTGCCCAATGCGGGATTCGATCCCGGGTTGTAGCGGTTGAAAACCAACAGTTCAGACTGCCCTTCCACCGACCTCCTTCTCACTTATTGAATTAACACAGCTGTGCCCACAGTAACCCAGAAGTTTTAGATTTCTCCGTTAAACACCCAGGAACCTCATTAGGTTTCTTTGCATGGATACCCAGCGGACTCAGGTCAGTGACAAAGCCACAACACCTGCTTTGACAAACTGAGAAGTGTCCACCTAGAGACCATGGTTTCTGGTTAATGGACCTTGATAGGGCAAACTTTATTCCATGAGATCCACCAGGGATCTAATGAAATTTCAGAATTTTCCAAAGAGGTATCTGATATTTTGATGGGTGAAGTATACACACACACACACACATTAATTTTTTTAGATCAATATTCTTTCTCAGCAAAAACAGAATTCCCATCTAAATACAGTAGAACTCCTTATATAGTGACTACTCCAATGGTACACTCTGGACACTATAGTTCACTGTAAAATAAAGAAATTAAGACCTCATCCAAATAATTTATTAGTGTGTGACGTTTCGGCAACAACATTAATTCTTTTTTATACCTTTTAATTCTAAGAAGAATATTTCAAGTTATCTTAACTATATTTCCTTATCTGTTATCTTGTTTAAACACTGGATAACAGTAACTATTTAAGAACTTGCTGTGATATTTATTTCTCATTTATTCTTTTGTCTGATGATGGTGACAATGTTGTTGCCGAAACGTCACACACTAATAAATTATTTGGATTAGGTGTCTTATTTTATTATAATCCAAATTGTGCTTTATCATATAGTGTTGGGTGCATGGAGTAAAGAGATAGTACCTTTTCTATTCTTGAAGAAGAGAAAAAATAAATACTTTTATGATGAAATCATTTTTTATTTTAATAATGAAATTAAAGCAGAAAATTTTAAGATATTATACTAACATATTTACAATCAGAAGGCAACTAACCTGAGAGCATCTAGCTTCTCAGCAAAAAAATATTATTCTCATTTTTTTAACCTACAAGACATATGCAAATCATCTATATTAGATTAATCTGGCACAAGAATTTACATATATAAATTTACAAATTTTTTACAATTAAATTTAAAAATACAAATTTTTAAAAAATAGAATTTACACATAATAAAGTTCTTATAAATGACTGCGGCGTATAATTATAAAGCTATACAACCAGTTTAACCGCATAAGTTTCTTTTTATTTATGAAAAATCATTTTTAATTTCAAAGTGAAATAATTTAATATTTCTAACTTTTGGATGACGTATGAAAAGGTTGAATATATGAAGAGTGATGGTCTATATATGAATGGATGACGTATGGAGGGTGAAAAATATGAAGAGTAATGGCGAACGGAAAAATAAAAGTGTCCAGGAGCGGGAATCGAACCCACAACCTTCTGCTTACCGGGCAGGTGCCATGTCCACTAGGCTATCCTGGACGTATTTCTCTTAATTATTTCTCTTTGAAATTAAAAATGATTTTTCATAAATAAAAAGAAACTTATGCGGTTAAACTGGTTGTATAGCTTTATAATTATACGCAGCAGTCATTTATAAGTATTATTAGTCAGTTTAAATATTAGTTACGAACGGAGAAATATGTCCAGGATAGCCTAGTGGACATGGCACCTGCCCGGTAAGCAGAAGGTTGTGGGTTCGACTCCCGCTCTTGGACACTTTTATTTTTATTAAATAAAAACAAACGATAGCATTGCGTCTCTTTATACATGAAATTTATTATGCTAGCTTTCGGATCTTATCGATCCTTCCACAGGCTAAGCTGTAAGTTGAGAGAAAGGGTATATATAGTTGTACAATATTATTTATATACACCTAACGAAGATAGAAAATAAAATATAAAATAAAATAAATATAAACACATTTCACGAGTTCACGTTTTCTCGTGGCCAGGCTGCAGTTGTTTCATCTTTGTCCAAAGCTCAGTTTGTTTTCTATTCATAGTCAATTGGTCCCTTTATTCCATTTACCTGTTGAAGGGCGTATTTCTATCTACATGCGAACAAAAACATGGTGTATGGGGTTATGGGTGTGAATTTGAAACTGGGGAAGATGAGGAAGGATCTGGTGAAAAGGAAGGGCTGGGCTGTTTTTTCTTGAATGAGTGGTACTGAGATGGTAGTTCTATACGCCTGTTGATACTGTTTAAATCATGAGAGACAAAGGATTCTATTAATAATCTTTGATATTTGGATTTGATGTTGTGGTAATGACAGGTTGGGTCGGAAAGGTTAAAGGCATGGCCGGTTTTTGAGGTATGCTGAAAGATCAAAGATTTGGGATCTTTGTTTATTATATTTCTGTTGTGCTCGGAAATTCTGTTGTAAATGAAGCGGCCAGTCTCACCCACATATTTTGCGTTGCAATCTTGGCAACCTATGGAGTAAATGGCATATGGTTGCTGGTCGGGACGTTTCTTAATATTAGATCTGGTGATGGAGTTCCGGAGTATTTGGCCTATTGAGAGGTGGTTGGTGAAAAAGGTTCTTAAACCAAATTTCTTGAGGGAGTGGGCTATTGATTGATTTTCAAAGGAATAAGGTATAATGCAGGTGTTACGGTTTACTGCGTATTTATTTTTCCGTTTGCCATTACTCTTCATATTTTTCACCCTCCATACGTCATCCATTCATATATAGACCATCACTCTTCATATATTCAACCTTTTCATACGTCATCCAAAAGTTAGAAATATTAAATTATTTCTCTTTGAAATTAAAAATGATTTTTCATAAATAAAAAGAAACTTATGCGGTTAAACTGGTTGTATAGCTTTACATAATAAAGTATTTAACATTTAATATAAAGATGATCACCTCCAACATGTAGTGTACTGTATTATAAAATAAAAATGTGGATTTATTTTAGGTTTGTTATAAGGAAAGGTTCATTATATCCCTGGATCATTTTAACTAGGGTTTTACTGTAATGTTTATTGGCAGACTAAGTATGTGTGTGTTCCAGGTGCGGCTCCAGCTACGGGATCACATTGACCGGCACCGTTCCAAGCACCACCACAAGAAGGCCGTGGTGGAGATCCAGCCGGAGGAATACCGCTACAGCGGGAGTGACGATGAAGAAAGCAAGGCACCAGCTGCTCCCCCTGATGACACCACACTGAAAAGGCCGGGTAACGGTGACGACGGCACTCTAACACCGCAAGCCCCGCCACGACAACCCGCGCCTCCCGTCCCCCCGCAGAGACTCATTGTAGTACCAGACCCCCCTCCACCATGCAAACCTCTACCACCTATTCCAGTTGACTGCCCTCCACGACCCCCTCGCCACGCCAACGGAGCAACTCCGCGAGCCAACGGTACCTCACCAGACAACACCATCACGGTGGAGTCGGACGATTCAGACTCCGATGATGATGACGGACAAGTTCAGAATGACGGCACTTTGCTGGCTTCTGATCCCCCTCGTCCCCTGTAAGTCTGTCTGCCGGGGGAGATGAAACACCTGTTACCACCATGTTTGTTGTTTCACCAGCCCACCAGAGGGCTACAACCATGACACCCTGCGAGCCCTGGTGAACGCCCATGCCGCAGCCATCGAGAGCCAGGCCCCCAACAGACCCCTGCCTCCCACGCCAGACGACGATGATGACAAGACCCTCACCAGGTCCAAGGTAACTGAGGCGGTGACGGGAAAGTTGTTCCAGCGGGGCAGGTGTTGTGAGCTTGTGTGGCCCAGCATCTCCTAGAGTCCAAACAACAGCAGCGGAGACCTCTCACCAAACTTGAGCGGGGGGATCGTGTTAGACAGCGGCCTGATGGCAAACGTCCCGCCATCCACAAACCTCTCTCCTCCCCCTTCCTGCAGGTCTGTTTTGTTTGGTTCTGTGGGTCATTCTGGTATCACCACCATCTTTGTAAGCCTCCCTGATAAACTGTGTTTGTTACTTATCCCTAGTACAGGCCATGATAATCATGGTGGGTAGTTAGTGTAAGTACACCACATGTCTACATATGGTACAGGCCATCCCTCTTAATTACAATCACCTTTTCCTTCCCTAAATACAGTAAGACGCCATCTATAGCAAACCCTAATTGGACTGAACCTAATTGGTCCACTATAGGTTGGTTATATGTAGCCATAGAAGGTATCACACATTGTTGGAAGAGACCAAAGGTAGACGCAACGAGTTTCTTTATTTAAAAGGCTGCAAGCTTTTGTACAATGACTTCTTTCAACAGGCTAATATGCAAATACAAGAAATTAGAGAAAATATGTATACATGTAGATATTTGCATAAACATTTCTAATATAAAATATTTCTATTTATGCAAATACCTACATATATACATACAGTTAAACCTGTCTATAGCGCCTCCCTATCTACAGCATTCGATTTTAAATACGTAGTACAATGTGATTTACATTAAAAGTGACCTGTCTATAGCACCCCCTCTCTATAGCACCCTATTTTGGTGAGTCCCAAGAGCTATAGCCAGGTTTAACTGTATATTGTTTCTTCTCTGGTTTCTTTGTGTGTGTATATATTTGCATAATGACCTGTTGAAGGACCTCATTGTCTGAAAGCTCGCAGCCTTTTAAAGAAGCTGGTTGTGTCTACCTTTGGTCTCTTCCAACACATATAACCATAGTGGACTGTTATAAAATGGGGATTATATATTTCAGGTTTGTTATAAGGGAAGCTATATCCCTGGTTTGTTCTAGCAAGAGTAATCTCTCCTCTCAATAATAAATGATTGAGGCTTGAACATGTACAGCTGGTGGTGATCCTGAATGGCTTTTTATATTTTTATTTATCTTATGTTTTATTTATTTTGTTTCAAGACATAATTTCCAAGTGCCCGTGGTATAGCTTGAGGAAGAATTGTTGAACTTGATATATTTGATCAATGAAAGCTGCATCCCTTACATCCCATTCCATTGGAATTCATGTAATCTTTACACAAGGGGTTAAGAAACAACAACACAATCCTCATACCAAAACACAAGGTAATAAGACACCAAATAAATAAATAGTGTGTGATGTTTCAGCGTTGTTACCCTCTTCAGATATTTTTGTCTGAAGATGGTAACAATGGTGTTACCGAAATATCACAGACTAATTTGTAATTTGGGGTCTTATTACCTTGTGTTTATAATCTATAATCCACAAATTGTACCTTATCAATCTTCACACCAGTTTTTGAGGTTGTGTAGATTTCTAGAGACCTTATTTAGGGTTCAGTCAGAGAGTTCAAACACAAGGTAATAAGACACCAAATCTCCAAGTAAATAAATAGTGTGTGACATTTCGGTAACAGTGTTGTTACTGAAACATCACACACTAATTATTAATTTGGTCTTATTACCTTGTGTCTATAATCCAAATTGTGTCTTATCAAGTCTTCACACCCGTTTTTGAGATTGTTTAGCTGTCTCGAGACCTTCTTTAGGGTTCAGCCAGAGAGTTCCTTTCTGTTTGATACTAAGTGTCAACCCTCAAAACCACATCATTGACTGTATTAACTCATCCATTGATGAGCTCTACCCATCCCCAAAAACATCATCAAAAATCTTGAGCTATTTTGATCACATTCTATCCTTCCCACAGAGTGGCACTTGGAGTCATGTCTTTCTTATAAAACTTTTTTTTTTGTATGTTTGTTTATAATTTTATCACTTTATTTTACAATTTTCATTTATTAGATACAAGAAAATAAGACACCTAATCCAAATATATTGTGTGTGACGTTTCAGTAACAACACTGTTACACATGTTACTGAAACATCACACACTATTAATTTATTTGGATTAGGTGTCTTATTTTCTTGTATCTATAATCCAAGTTGTGCTTTATCATTTTTTTTCATTTATTATTATATTATTTTTAAAACTTTAGTTACAACTATGTATATATTGGTAGAGATGTAATACTGGTCAACCTCCCCTCTCCTATGTGGTATGGTTTTACTAACCAATATTCTGGTAATCAACAGTCTGTCTTACTTTAAAAATGGCGACATTATGGGTCGCTGAAAGTTTGAGAGATCTGTATAGTAAACATGGTTCAGTTCCAAAAAGGACAATTTTACCCCAAATGTTTCTTTTAAACGAAAAAATGTAAATTTATTTTAAGGAGAAATAACGATTATTTCTAACCTTAGGGATGAAGTATGAAAGGATGAATTGTGAAGAGTAATGATAAATTCCCATCCCTGGACACTTTTATTTTTCCATTTATCATTACTCTTCACAATTCATCCTTTCATACTTCATCCCTAAGGTTATAAATAATCGTTATTTCTCCTTAAAATAAATTTATATTTTCGTTTAAAAAGAAACATTTGCGGGAAATTTGAGCAATTTATTTCTACAATCATATAAGCCGCATTATATTGTATTATGAAATAGTTCAGTTCCAGTTCTTAAGTTACTCTTGAATAGTCTGTAATCAAACCCGGGCCTCTTGCATAGCAAGTTTTACCTCTGTGCATCAGTGGTTCAATGGTAGAATGTATCTCCTGCTACGCAGGCAACCACGGTTCAATTCCCAGCCGATGCAATTTTTTAAATTTTATTTATTAGGTAACATTCACAAAAAGAGAAACAACCCAGGTCATAGATACAAGAAAATATGATCTAATCCAAATAATTTTATATATTTTTTGTCTGATGATGGTAACAACACTGTTACCGAAACGTCACACACTATTTATTTATTTGGATTAGGTGTCTTTTTACCTTGTATGTATAATCCAAATTGTGCTTTATGAACCCAGGTCATGATATATTCGCAGGGAACAATATGTACAGGTCAACTCAATTACAGTGTATTCACTTAGACAATTATTTTTTATTTTTGACAATTAACATGTTAATTTTATTGACATCTTGTCAAAACATGCACAACTGCACAGTCTGCACTTTTGTTTTAAAATTATACTTAGATATATATAGAACACAAGGTAATAAGACACCAAATCTAAATAAATAAATAGTTTGCAACATTTTGTTAACAATGCTGTTACAGAAACATCACACACTATTTATTTAAATTAGGAGATTTGGTGTCTTATGTTTCTAGTCCATAATTACAAATTGTACCTTATCGTTAGTTTTTTTACATATTCATGAGTTTAGAAGCCTTTATTGTAGGATCTTATGTTCCAGAAGTACTTTCTTCTAAATTAGGCTTTGTTTCATTTATTTTTTCCAATTTCATGTTTTTTTTTTTTTTTCCATTTGTCTTTATATTTTCTCAGTTGATAGAGCAGTTGCTTTTCTTCATTTCCATACCACATTAGATGTTGACCTGTATTACATAAGGTTGTACCAAAAGTTTGTAAACACCGCAACAATATATCTTATATAATAAATGTTTGCAAACTTTTGGGACAACCTTGAATCTACCAATATATTCAATACCAGCCTTTTTATTTTCATTACAAATATGTTTTTTATTTATTTTTTGGTTATGTCAAAACAAATCCCTCCCAACCCTTCCCCCTCCAAATTGCAGAAGTTTCCAGTTCCAGGACCGAGCCAAATGATATCATCTTTGAAGCCACAAGGAAAGCTTGAAGAAGCTGTGGGCTCCAACAATGGGGAAATTTGCAGCTGTTCCTTGTCTGTACCCAGCATTTTTGACATTGTCAAATAATTATTGAATCCTGCTCATTGAATTGATAGAATAGAGATGCAAGGTAATAAGACCACAAACACAAATCAATTGTGTGTGATATTTTGGTAACAACATTGTTACAAACATCACACACTTTTATTAATTTGGATTTGGTGTCTTGTTACCTTGTGGTTCTAATCTCTAATCCAAATTGTAACTTATTATTTATATAACAGGACTATATCAAAATGAATGTTATGCCAGTAAGAACACTTGTTACAGTGTCACATAAATTTGTACCTTTCCATTAGAATGTGTAAAATGTTTACAAAACACTTTTGCCTTGCAAAAAGTAACTTTTACTTTTCCAAAATAATGTTTGGGCTTTTGCAAGAATTGGGAGCCATTGAAATGATTTTTATCCTCAGAAAAAAGTGTCGATGGTTTATATCTC
Source organism: Cordylochernes scorpioides (assembly GCA_030710605.1). Taxonomy (NCBI): domain Eukaryota; kingdom Metazoa; phylum Arthropoda; class Arachnida; order Pseudoscorpiones; family Chernetidae; genus Cordylochernes; species Cordylochernes scorpioides. The sequence goes on along the minus strand of CP092870.1, from coordinate 68,068,959 downwards.
TCCTCAACCACCAAACCCTACTTATTGCTAATCAAAAGTGTTTTAAACGTGTTTAACAGAGAGGTAGTGTATTTAGCAACTCTCCAGTAAAAGAACACTATGGACTCAGTATGTACACACAGTCAGCTACTGTATGAACAAAGAGATGGGATGTGAGCAGCCCCAGCAGGAGAGCACCAAGCCCCCCCTGCCCCCCACTAGCCAACAGCAGTCCCCAGAAAGTCCCAGACTAGAGTCCAGTCAGTCCACTCCAGCCAACATCGGCATGCTGAACCTGCTCCCCCATCCTGCTCCGGGGGCCCGTCTTGACCGCTCCACATCCGAGGAGGTGGGTCATTCCTCCACACACCTCTGACATCCTTGCTAACACCAACCTCACAGTACCGACAGGCACTAGGAGGCTCAGCCCAGCAGCTCCAGTGCAAGCAGAGGTCCTTCCTGGCCTTTGGCTTTGGAGCTGGCGGGGGAGGAGGCATGTCTCCGCGGCGCGGGGACTCCCACATCTCTGTCAATGTGGCCCCGCACGATATCACACCGGAGACTCCGGAGATCCGCAAGTACAAGAAGAGATTCAACTCGGAGATCCTCTGTGCGGCTCTCTGGGGTGAGTGGTAGGACTGTCCTAGCATCTAATGTCAGCTTATCTACCTATATGTGGGACCATTCTGGTGTCTACAGAGCTCATAGACTGGTGCCGCCGGAACATGAAAACATAAGTTCTGTTCCACTAGATGGTGTTCTACCATCTAAAAAGCACATGTGTTCCTGGTCAGGATATGCCTTCTTTGTTTTTACATAAATAAGTACAAGGTAATAAGTGACCAAATAAATAAATAGTGTGTGACATTTCGGTAACAACACTGTTACTGAAACATCACGCACTATTTATTTATTTATTTGGATTTGGTCATATTACCTTGTGTTTATAATCTATAATCCAAATTGTGCCTTATCTACATAAATAAGTGTTTTGAAAATAGAACAATCCATAAATAAATCTTTAAATAAAAAGACATATATTGGATCAAAATATCATTTTTTTACCAATATTTCAGTTGGCTGAATGACACACATTAAAGAAACACATTAAAATGTTATAATACCTTGATAAAGGTTGGCGTTCAATCAACTCAAATATTGGTAAAATAAATGATATTTTGATCCAATATATGTCTTTTTATTTAAAAATAAGTGTGTTAGAGAAATTTCCCTGCAGTAGAGGCCTTGTCTATAAAATATTCCATCTGTTTAAACTGGAGACCCAAGTTGTCTTCCAGTTACTTCTGTACTGTACAACAGCTACGTAGTGCCATGGACAGATCTTCTTCTTTCTTATCTCCACTCAATCATATTAGGGTACTGGGTGAAGTAGTCTGCCTTTGTCATTAAGACTGGAAGCACTACTCAGTGGCAGGCCACTGACTTAGCTCTAAAAGAAACGGCCGCCTCTGACATGAGGAACAGACACCATGTACAGCCAACATGGAGTACATCCTGTATCCCTGGAGTCCTTACAGCTGGTACTATCAGCATGGCCAGCTGAGCCCAGGTTGTTTAGTGAGCTTGTTACTGCTCCTCCTTTGTCATCCGGACTTGGGACCGGCAAAGGCGGAGTTGCATGGACAGATAAAAGAACATATCCCAAATGGAATTAGACCTGGTAGATCCCTAGAGTCTGATACCAACAGCTGGATGGTTGCAGGGGTGAACCTGCTGATTGGCACAGAGACAGGGCTGATGCTCTTGGACCGCAGCGGCCAGGGCAAGGTGTACCAGCTCATCTCCCGCAGACGCTTCCAGCAGATGGAGGTGCTGGAGGGCCAGAACATCCTGGTCACCATCTCAGGGAAGAAGGCCAGAGTCCGGGTCTACTACCTCTCCTGGCTTAAGTCTAAGATCCTCCGCACCGACGCTGTAAGTCCCTACAACACCTGCTCTAACACATGTTGTTGTTGCTTCTTATCCCCTTGTGTAAAGATTACATGTTGTTGTTGTTGTTTCTTATCCCCTTGTGTAAAGATTACACGAATTCCATGAGTTCATGCTCCTCGAGCTGTTTTATGATGAGCAGCGGCCTCTCCCAAAGGTCCTGTTTAGTGCATCTAATGCAAGCCAAAATGTGTTCTGGAGCTGCAGGTACCAAACTACATTTTGGGCAAGTGGGATAAATTTTGTTATTATTTTCTATCTTCAATGGCTTGAGATGGCCCGTTCTAAATCTTGTTAGTGTTGTTTGATGCTGTCTATTTCTGATGTTCAGAGCTCCTCCTGGGTTCACTCCACTATACCAACTGTGCTTAGGTGGGATCCTCCAGTTCTTGTTTATTTTTGTTTTGGCTATTGTTTCTATTTCTTTAAAAGTAAGTTTATTTTTCTGTGGCAAGGGTTCTTTTGTGCCTTTTTTCGCTAGCACATCAGCAGCTTCATTGCCTTCAATGCCAACGTGTGAGGGTATCCATTGAAGGTGAATTTTTGAGGTTTTTGAGAGTTTTTGGAGATAACCAATTATGTTCCTGCTTACTTTGTCTCTGAGTTCCCCTGTGTGACTCAAGTGTTGTATGGCACTTCTACTATCAGTAAGAATCCAGATATGTTGATAATTAGTATTTCTGATGGATTTTAAGGCTTCATAGATGGCTATGAGTTCTGATCTGAAGACTGAGCAAAAATCTGGGTTTCTTCTGTTCATTTTCTCAATGCCATTTGTGGTTTTAATGAGACAGCCACTGCCAGTGTGTCCTAGCTCGTCTCTGCTACCATCGGTATAGATAGTTATTGCATTTTTAGGAATGTTATTAATTATTTCTAATGATAATTGTTTTAAGTATTCTGGATTTTGGTATTGTTTGTTGGTGGGCTCATTTAAAGTGGCATTAAAAATAACATTTTGTAGTGGTTTGCATGGAGAAAATTTTTCTGCTAAATAATTTTTTTCCACTTTATATTTTAAAAATTCATTTCTTTTGGCCAGGTGTAGAGGGCCCTCTTTTTTGAGTCTTAAATTGGATTCCCAATTAAGTATGTACTTGGAAGTTCTGTGTTTGTTTCCATAACTCTTGATTTTGTTTATATATTTTGGCAGATTGTAGCTTCTTCTATCCTTTAAGGGCATAATGTCGGCCTCGTAAAGTACAATATCATTAGGGCAGGTATTTCGAAGACCTGTAATAATTCTAGCTGCACTTAGTTGTATCCTTTCCAGTGATTTTAGATTTGTTTCAGATGCTGTACCATAGATTTGATATCCATATTCCAGGATAGGTCTAATTAGAGATGTGTAAGTTAATTTTAGTGTGGTTGCATCGGCTCCCCACTCTCTTCCTGAAATATATTTCAGGATTTTTAGTCGGTCTCTTCCTTTTCTAATAACTTCTTCAATATGTTTACTGGAGTTAATTTCTGGATCCAGGGTGTAGCCAAGATATTTAGGATGTTTATTATATTGCAATTGTTGTTCTTTCAGAATAATTTTTGGTCTTATTTTGTATAGTTTCTTATCGGTAGTAAAAAGACAGGTTTCAGATTTTTGGGGGTTAAATTCTAATTTATGTTTATTAGCAAATTTTTCTAGGTGGAAAAGAGTCTTGTTCAAATCCCTTTCAGCTTTTTTCCAGTTAGTATTGCTGCTCCATAGAATAATGTCATCAGCGAATAGTCCAATATTGGTTTTATGTGAAATTTTTTCTTCTATGCCTGCAATAAATAGGGTGAAGAGAGTTGGGCTAAGGACTGATCCTTGTGGTAATCCTTGGTACAATTTGAAGGTTTTAGATAGACTTCCATTATATTTGACCCTGATGTATCTATTTTTAAGGAAATCATTTATCCAAGTGATAGCTTTTCTATCAATTTTGAAATGCTTGTATAATTTTGTAATTAACTTGTTTTTCCATACTTTATCAAAAGCTTGTGTAAGGTCTAAAAAAGCGGCTATGGTGTGGCTAGTTGGTTTTCTGTTTTGTGCATCTTTTACCTTTTGTGTGAAATATAAGAGTTGGTCTATTGTCCCATGTCCTTTCCTAAATCCATATTGTTCTTTTGGTAAGAGATTTCTTGTGTCGAGGTGGTAGGTGAGTCGTCTGAGTATAATTTTTTCCATTAATTTGCAGCAAATACTTGTGAGGGAGATAGGTCGGTAGTTTTTTGGGTCATCAGCAGATTTGTCAAGTTTTTTAATAGGAATTATTGTTGCAGTTTTCCAGTCTTGAGGCAATTTTCCAGTTTTCCAGGAGTTATTGAAAATATCAAGAAGTTTTTCTTTGCCATTTTTGCCCAAGTTTGATATCATTTGGCCATGGATTCCATCTGGCCCAGGAGTCTTGTTTAGGTCAGTGTTTTCTAATGCATAATCTAGCTCTTTCATATTGATTTTTTCATGGAAAATATTATGAGTGCTAGTGACGTTTTTACAGTCATGGATAATCTTTCGGGCCTTTTTTTCAACTTTCTTATCTTTTATTTCAAATTTGATTTTACTACTTATTTGATATGAATTACCTAAAAGATTAGCAGCATTTTTGTCATTAGTTGCTGGGGTACCATCTGTATTCTTAATCATATTTGTGTTTTCAGTTTGTGGCTGGGCTCTGTCAATTTGTTTTGCCAAATGCCAAAGTTTTGTATTAGGGTTTCTTGGGTTCAGGTTTTCACAAGTTTGTTTCCATTTTTCACTTTTCATATTTACGTATAATCTTTTTATTTTTGCATTCACAATGTTCAGTTCAGTTCTACAATTTGTTTGGTTTTGGGTGCACTTTTTTGTAGTTCATTTCTTTTAGTTATAAGTGTTTGAATATCTTTTGCCTGGTGTGTATAATTTGGAATCCATTTCTTAATATTACCTCTTGGTATTGAAACTTTGGCTGCTTTAATAATGGTGTTTTTGAAAGATATCCAATTTTGTTCCAGATCTTTTATTCTAGTGGGTGCTTTTCTAAAGTCTTCATTGGTGTTTTGCTGGTAAAGATTCCAATTAGCCTTTTTGAAGTTCCAGAATTTTTCTTTAATTGAGCTGGTTTTGGTCTTGGTGTTAATTTCTATCAAAATAGGCAAATGATCACTTCCAATACTTTTTAATATTTGCCATTTGCATTTGTGGAAAATGTCAGGACTGGAGAAACTTATATCAAGGGCTTGTGCGGTATTATAACTGTAGGAATGGTGGGTAGGATTCCCATCATTTAAGCACATGAAGGCATTGTCGTCAAATAAGTTTGAAAGTATTTTGCCTCTTGGGTTTGGCGTGGAACATCCCCATAGTTGATGTTTGGCATTAAGGTCACCTACAATAATAGTGTTGTCTGTAAGAAATTGAGCCATTGTTCCATCGTCAATAAGTTTATTGTTTACATGAATTCCATGAGTCCATGCTCCTCGAGCTGTTTTATGATAAGCAGTGGCCTCTCCCAAAGGTCCTGTTTAGTACATCTAATACAAGCTGTGTTCTGGAGCTGCAGGTGCCAAGCTACATTTAGGACAAGTGGGGTAGATTTTGTTGTTATTTTCTATCTTCAATGGCTTGAGATGGCCTGTTCTAAATCTTGTTGTTTGATGCTATCTGAGGTTCACTCCTGGGTCCACTCCACTGTACCAACTGTGCTTAGGTGGGATCCTCCAGTTCTTGTTTATTTTTGTTTTAGCTATTGTTTCTATTTCTTTAAAAGTAAGTTTATTTTTCTGTGGCAAGGGTTCTTTTGTGCCTTTTTTTGCTAGCACATCAGCAGCTTCATTGCCTTCAATGCCAACATGTGAGGGTATCCATTGAAGGTGAATTTTTGAGGTTTTTGAGAGTTTTTGGAGATAGCCAATTATGTTCCTGCTTACTTTGTCTCTAAGTTCCCCTGTGTGACTCAAGTGTTGTATGGCTCTAACACCTGCTTTAATTCAACACCTACTCTAAGCACAGTTGGTACGATAGAGAGGACCCAGGAGTGGACCTCAGATAGCATCAAACAACAAGATTTAGAACAGGCCATCTCAATCCATTGAAGATAGAGAATAACAACAAAATCTACCCCACTTGTCCTAAATGTAGCTTGGCACCTGCAGCTCCAGAACACAGCTTGTATTGGATGTACTAAACAGGACCTTTGGGAGAGGCCGCTGCTTATCATAAAACAGCTGGAGGAGCATGGACTCATGGAATTGGTGTAATCTTTACACAAGGGGATAAGAAACAACAACAACCTGCTTTAATTCAACTAATCAACCATGTTTTCTTTAACTAATTAAAATTCCATGATAAGGTACAATTTGGATTATATAGATTAGAAAGACACAAGGTAAAATAACACCAAATCCAAACAAATAAATAACTTTGGTGTCTTACTACCTTGTGTTTATAATCTATATAATCCAAATTGTACCTAACATTGAATTTTAGTTACTTAAAGTAAACATGGTTGATTTAAAGTAGTTTTTTTTTTTTTTAAATAAGCATTTTTCCAAAATATTGTTTTTTAACAAAAGGTTACACACTTTATATATTTGGATTTGGTCTTATTAACTCTCATATAAATTAAGAAAAAAGGCATTTCCTGATCGTGCAACTGAAAGTTGCTGATGGCTTGCGCCATCTATCAACTAATCGTTGATTTTTAATTATTCCAGAATTGGCCAAATACCATTCTTTATTAATCAAGAAAAGCTAACCACGGACGCATTTTGGCTGTTGGCCCTCGTCAGCATGGAACAAGCTGTACCTCAACGACCAAAAAGGCTGGTCTTTGGGGGCATCCTGAAAAACCATGAAACATATTTAGGCCGGAAGGACGTGAGGTACAGCTTATGTGGTTAGCTTTTCTTGATTAATCAAGAATGGGTATTTGGCCAATTCTGGAATAATTAAAAATCAACGATTAGTTGATATTTATTCCGATAGATGGCTCAAGCCATCAACAACTTTCAGTTACACAATCAAGAAATGTCTTTTTAATTAATTTATCTACCTGATCCAAGTACAAATTCACTTTTGTACTGTTCTTCACATAAAAATGTTCTCTGCTCCGTTAGCTGAAGCTGTGTGTAGCAGGTGGAGAAACGTAATGGCTGGATCAACGTAGGAGACCTCCAGGGTGCCGTCCACTTCAAGATAGGTGAGTTGATAGGGGCCTGGGTCTGAGCACTCGGGGGCGGGATTCCTCCTCCCCCTGTCCCCCCCTGAGTAACACTTGGTTCTGGGTTTCCTGCTGCCCCTTTGAAGTGGTCTGGTCCCTTCCCCAGCACGGATCCAGTGATTGGGAGAATACCTTTCGTATTTGGAGCGGCAACGGTAACTCTCCTGCTTGCTGCCTGCATGCATGATGCCGTGGGAGGTGCTGATCACGCCGTGGTGGTGTCTCCAGTGAAATACGAGAGGATCAAGTTCCTGGTGATTGCACTGAGGGACAGCGTGGAGATCTACGCCTGGGCCCCCAAGCCCTACCACAAGTTCATGGCCTTCAAGTCCTTCGGTGACCTGGCCCACAAGCCCCAGCTGGTGGACATGACGGTGGAGGAGGGGGCTCGACTTAAAGTGGTGTACGGCTCTTCTGAGGGCTTCCACGCTGTGGATCTGGACACTGGGTCTGTCTATGACATCTACATCCCCGCACATGTAAGTACACTCTCTCCATGGGAGGACATTCCCGCTAGAGGACACTTCTTTTATCAGTACACATTTTTTATTTTTCTTCTTAAGGCACAATTTGGATTATGTTGTTGTTACTTATTCCTCAAGTCGTTTAAACAATCTCACATTAGGTTCCATTGTCTTTTCTATTATAGTCCTGGAGTTTTCCCAGAGGTCTTTGTTAGATATCATGGAGAAGGAAAGAGGGGTGCTGTTGGTCTGAAGACCATTTGAATTAAGGATTATAGCTGCAAGGTAATAAGACACCAAATAAATAGTGTGTGACGTCTCAGTAACAGCGTTGTTACCATCTTCAGACAAAAGAATAAAATGTTTTGATGATTAAAATGATTTTATTATTTTGTCTGAAGATGGTAACAACGCTGTTACTGAAACGTCACACACTATTTATTTATTAGGATTTGTGTTGTCTTATTTACCTTGTAGTTATTTTTATTCCTACTCAATGAAGACAGTGGGTTGTCAAAATTGTTGGTCAAAAGAAACACACCACATATGTTTTTTTTTTTACTTATCCTTTTATTAGTCTAAATTAGACAAGATCTTGGAGGTCGTGCTCATAAAGAAGTTCAAGTTCTTGGTTCTCTGTACAGGGATCCTTTGTCCTTTCCAATACAATTTAGTATATGTTGGGGAGTGGTCTCTTCAGTTTTGCACCTAGTGCACATGGGGAAGCTTTTGGCTCCCTCTTTATAGACTAGAGGACGCAGGTGACCAGATCTGGCCAACTGTGTTGACTTCCTTCTATTTAGTTGGAGGGTCTGGGGGTCGGTGGAAGGCTGGTTAAACCGTTTGGTTTACGACCACCAGTGTTGGGCATTAAAAAATTATTTTTCAATTAAATTGAAGTGCAATTAACAATTAATTAATTGTTAATTGTATGAATACAATTAACAATTAATCAATTGTTAATCTTTAATAAATCATTTTAATTAATATTTGCCCAACACTGCCTGAGATAAAAAGTGTTTTTATTAAATACAACACACCTTTACCATCGTCAGCTGCAGTTGAACGCCTTTTTTTCTTTTGCGACAATGACAAATCTGCCAAAGAGTCACAAATTGTCGGACAGCATGTTCGAGAAGAGAGTGGTACTGAAATGCAGTGTTGGGCATTAAAAAATTATTTTTCAATTAAATTGAAGTGCAATTAACAATTAATTAATTGTTAATTAGAAAAATGCAATTAACAATTAATTAATTGTTAATTGTGAAAATTACAATTAACAATTAATCAATTGTTAATCTTTAATAAATCATTTTAATTAATATTTGCCCAACACTGACGACCACTACGACCCGGGTTCGATCCCCGCATTGGGCACTTTTTTCTGTTTAAAAAAAAAAATATGCTCCAATGGCCCCCCGATTCTTGCAAAAGTCCAACCCCACCAGCGAGTGCAAGTAACCAAACGGGGCTCTGGCACATTTGTAAGTGCAAAGTCGAACTGCTTTCACATGTGTAGACATGTGGTGCGCTTACAGTAAAAAGCAGTCGCTAACTACCCACCATGATTATCATGGCCTGTACCACGTGTACTAGGGATATGCAAAAAAAAAAAAAAGTTGGAGGGTCTGTTTTTTGGGGTTTTCTATTTGGTACCAAGAATGATGGAAACTATCTTTATGGTTCAGTTGTAGTTTGTTAATATGGTCCCTTGCTGAAAGGTAGATCTCACCACATATGTAAGGTTGTTGAAGAGGGTGTTACAGCTACCAATATGCTCCAAGAAATAAATTAATTTGGAATGAGGAACAATCAAAGTGGGGGTTTGTTGGACAAATGATCAAAACCATTGGTTTTTAACTGCTAGGACCCAGGATCAAATCCTGCATTGGGCACTCTTGCCCAAATTTCTTGCAAAAGTCCCACACCAGTGAGTACAGATAACCAAACGGGGCTCTGGCATATTTTAAAGTGCAAATGTCAAACTGCTTTTCACATGTGTAGACATGTGGTATACTTACAGTAAATAATTTTTTAACAAAGATTAAAATGGCAAAACTGCTGGGAGAGTTCACCACTCATAATAAAGATTGAGAGAGAGGACATGGCTTATCAGTGGTGAACCCACTTTTACTGCTTCATGTCTATCATAATTTGGATTACCTTGTGTTTATCATGGTCTGTAACACCTTAGGAATAATAAAAATTAAAGAAAAAAAAAATATATGTGACAATATAATATGGTGGGAAGAGAAATAATCACACCACAAGTTGGAGAAGGCAACCAGAGAGAGAGACGGACCCGGCACAGCCGGGCGGCCGTTCATGTCACACACAATCCCCAACTGTCTTAAAAGTCCCAAGGTGTTAACTGACGTGTATGTCGCTGGTGTCTCAAGTGACCGGACTTTACCTCTCTCTGGGCTGGCTCTAGGTTTGCTTTATTATTCCTGGAAAAGTATATATTATGACATATATGGTAATTTTCCTATTCGCTATAGAATGACTCATTCTGTACCTGTAGAAGGGAATCTTGCTCGAAAGCTTGTACTATATACTATGTACTTGTACTTTCTTATATAAAGAAGTCCCCGACTTGTGTCACACATATACATATTATTTAAAGAGACAAAGATCGCCTCTCCCGTCAAAATAGACGTCAAAACTAGACGCCATCTATTGACCGTCACCGCAAACTAGCGGCCTCGGGTCGGTGACAAAGCCACAACACCAGCTTTGGCAAACTGAGAAGTATCCACCTAGAGACCATGGTTTCAGGCTAATGGCCCTCGTCAGTCTAGGGCGGACTTTATTCCATGAGATCCACACGGGATCTAATGGAATCTTCACAATCTGCCAAAGAGATGGCGTCTGGTTTTAGATGTCTATTTTGACGGGAGAGGCGACCCTTGTCTCTTTAGATCAATTTCCTCCCGGCAAAATTTCCATATATACATATTAAATAATCTAAAATTCAAATATTTTATTAAAAAAAAAAACATGATGTTTTTTAATCATTGACTATACTTTTATTTTTGACCATAGATTTAGAACATAACACTTTGAATATTGTTGTAAATATGTATAGTTAACATACCTATTTTTTAAATTCATAATATAGGATTCATTTTTATAAATTCTATATTACTGTGAAAAATAAATTTTATGTGTAATTTGCTTCAAGTAATTCAAAATAAAAACTGCTTGATGGGTAAATAATTATATTTCCTATTTTCACGACTGCATCTTCAATTCTTCTATCTTTTTCCACAACAAAACAAAATATTTATAACATATATATATATTCCGTAGGAGATGCCCAGTGTATTATGTGCTGCAGTCCCAAAATGCTCTGGTCCCCTACGCCATCATTATCCTGCCCAACTCTAAAGGAATGCAGCTGCTCCTCTGTTACGACAGTAAGTTTTCCTATGGGTTGGCCTCTCTCTAGCCACCTCATTGTGGTTGTTGGCCATGGTAATCTATGTTGATTGCCATTGGTAGAGCCTTATAATACGGCTATGATTATAGAACGACATTTAACAAGTTTTACCGCAAATGTTTCTTTTTACACAGAACAAAAATCATAATTTCTATTATTTTAAGGAGAAATAACGATTATTTCTAACCTTAGGGATGAAGTATGAATTGTGAAGAGTAATGATAAATGGAAAAATAAAAATGTCCAGGGATGGGAATCAAACCCACAGTGTTCCACTTACTGGAAAGATGCCATGTCCACTAGGCTACCCTGGACATATTTCTCCATTTGTAAATATTATATAAAGTCAGCTTGTGTCAAGTTTGGCTAGAAGAAACTAATTTGTAGCTAGCATGTATCACCTATCACTCACCATCTGGTATAAGATATTTATAAACTATTTTTAACACACATGTTTCTTTTTTAAAAATTAAATATTTATAATTGTATGTGTTTCTATTGTCCTCAAAGCTTATCTTCTCATAGTTCATTTAAAATACCTTTTCCAGCTTCAGTATTAATATAAAAGGAAAACAGCCAAATACAATATTACAGCGGTATGGTAATTTGAACTGGTGAAACTGCTAAGAGGGTTCACCACTGATGAACCAAGCCCTCCCTCCAATTGCAGTAAAGTGCAGTAGAAAATTATTTTATTTTACAAAAAGAAACATACGTTTTTCATAAATAGTTTTAAATTTCTTAAAACAGATGGTGCACTAATGCATCACGCTAATATTATGTCTTTAAAAAGTTTTTAATTTCTGTTTGCAGAAGTTTGTTATATATATACATATACCGTTAAACCTGTCTATAGCTCTTGGGACTCACCAAAATAGGGTGCTATAGAGAGAGGGTGCAATAGACAGGTCACTTTTAATGTAAAATGTTTACATTTTAATGTTTAAAATCGGGGGCTATAGAGAGGAAGGCGCTATAGACAGGCTTAACTATATATAGAAAATTGTTTAAATAAAAAGGCATATATTGGATCAAATATTCACACCCTTATTTTACAAAATTTATTTTTGTCCATAACATAAATTTATACATCTTATTTTTTTCTCCCCATTGAATATAAGCAAAAATATTTTTAAAACTTAATTCTGTTGACGTTATGTGGCGCTGAGTTTGTTGTTGACACACTTTAAAATGTTATAACACCTTGACAAAGGTTGGCGTTCAGCCAACTGAAATATTGGTAAAATAAATGATATTTTGATCCAATATATGCCTTTTTAATTAAAGGTTTAACTGTATATAGATATTTGTGTTAACAAAGAAATGTCAAAATATCACCTACTGAATGCTGTAACAGATGAGGGAATTTACGTGAGCACCTACGGCAAGGTGAGCAAGAACATAGTGCTACAGTGGGGAGAGATGCCCACCTCCGTAGGTAAGTAGTGTCACTGACACCACCGGCCGAGCTCCGTGGTGACCTATGTGTGGGCAGCTTACATCGGCACCGGACAGATCATGGGCTGGGGCAACAAGGCCATTGAGATCCGCAATGTGGAGACCGGACATCTGGACGGGGTCTTCATGCACAAGAAGTCACAGAGGCTCAAGTTCCTCTGTGAGCGCAACGACAAGGTAACTTCATGTGTTGTACGCTGTTGTTGTTGTTGCGAGTGTCCATCAAGTCAACATAAGGTGTTACGACTACTAGAGTAGTCAACTTTATTTTATGCAAATATAGTTGTAATTTAAAAGCTAAGAAAAAAGTATGTAAATTTCTTTGTTGTATAAATTATTATGTAAATTTTCTTAATGTATAAATTGACCGTGTTTTTTAATAAAAATGAGTTCTGGATAAGATTTTGGACGTTTGGTAGTCGTTCTTAAAGCCTCTTCCTTTGGTGTTGCGGAGCTGGTCGGGTAGCTGGACTAAAGCACTAGGTCGTCTCTCGGGGTAAAGAGAGACACCAATCTATATTGAGAAGAAGACCTCAATATAAGGTAACTTCATGTGTTGTACACTGTTGTTGCAAGTGTCCATCAAGTCAACATAAGGTAACCTGATATGTTGTACAGTGTTAAAAGAAAATAAGACGCCTAATCCAAATAATTTAATAGTGTGTGACATTTCGGCAACAGCATTGTCACCATCATCAGACAAAAGAATAAATGAAAAAATATCACAGCAAGTTCTTAAATAGTATTGTTTAAAAAAGATAACAGAAAAGGAACAAAATTTTTATATAAAATAAACACTTGATAACAGGAATTATTTAAGAACTTGCTGCGATATTTTTTTCTCATTTATTCTTTTGTCTGAAAAAAATTATTTTTCTAGATGAACAAGACCCTGACAAACCATTTTTTTATTAAGTACTGCTGAGAAATCTATATGTATCAAAACAAATTAGAGAATATTTGTCCATATAGTCACCAAACGTTGATTTGATGGTCACTAACATATCAAATTGGAGAATATTTGTCCATATAGTCACCAAAAGTTGACTTGATGGTCACTAACATATCAAATTGGAGAATATTTGTCCATATAGTCACCAAAAGTTGACTTGATGGTCACTAACAGATCAAATTGGAAAATATTTGTCCATATAGTCACCAAAAGTTGACTTGATGGTCACTAACATATCAAATTGGAGAATATTTGTCCATATAGTCACCAAAAGTTGATTTGATGGTCACTAACATATCAAATTGGAGAATATTTGTTCATATAGTCACCAAAAGTTGACTTGATGGTCACTAACAGATCAAATTGGAAAATATTTGTCCATATAGTCACCAGAAGTTGACTTGATTTCACTAATGGGAGAACCTGGCTCATCAGTGGTGAACCCTCCCAGCGGTTTCACCAGTTTAATCTACCCTACAGCTGTAATATTACATTTTTTGGTTTTCCTTCTATAACAATACTGAAGCTAGACACTTGGAAATGGTATTTTGTATGAACTATGGACTTCGAGGACAGTAGTCCAGTAGAGGGTTCTGTTACCACTGTAAGAATCTCAGGGAGGGAATATCACACACAGGATGTTTGTTGCAGGTTTTCTTCTCTTCCGCCAAGGGTGGTTCCTCCGCCTGCCAAATCTACTTCATGTCTCTCTCCAAGCCCGGGATGTCCAAGTGGTAGACTACTGGTTGTGTTATTTATTATCTTTTATATAGAATTTATCTCTCCGTTTTATCTTTTTATAAATATGTTTTTTTTTTTAAATACAGTAGAACCTCAATGAGAGGACACCTCTCTACAAAGGACAGTTTCCATCACCAATACAGTAGAACTACCTCCATGAGAGGACACCTCTCTACAAAGGACAGTTTCATTACCAATATAGGAAGACAACCTCCATGAGAGGACACTTCTCTACAAAGAACAGTTTCATTACCAATACAGTAGAACTACCTCCATGAGAGGACACCTCTCTACAAAGGACAGTTTCATTACCAATATAGGAAGACAACCTCCATGAGAGGACACCTCTCTACAAAGGACAGTTTCATTACCAATATAGGAAGACAACCTCCATGAGAGGACACCTCTCTACAAAGGACAGTTTCATTACCAATATAGGAAGACAACCTCCATGAGAGGACACTTCTCTACAAAGAACAGTTTCATTACCAATACAGTAGAACTACCTCCATGAGAGGACACCTCTCTACAAAGGACACTTTCATTACTAATATAGGAAGACAACCTCCATGAGAGGACACCTCTCTACAAAGGACAGTTTCATTACTAATATAGGAAGACAACCTCCATGAGAGGACACCTCTCTACAAAGGACAGTTTCATTACCAATACAGTAGAACTACCTCCATGAGAGGACACCTCTCTACAAAGGACAGTTTCATTACCAATATAGGAAGACAACCTCCATGAGAGGACACTTCTCTACAAAGGACAGTTTCCATCACCAATACAGTAGAACAACCTCCATGAGAGGACATCTCTCTACAAATGACAGTTTCCATAACCAATACAGTAGAACTACCTCCATGAGAGGACACCTCTCTACAAAGGACAGTTTCCATCACCAAAATAATAAGACCAATCTCCATGAGAGGACACCTCTCTAAAACGACACTTCTCAATTCCAAAATGACTATTTTTACTATTCAGTAACTCTCCAGTAAGAAGAAATCTCTCTCCAAACAACACTTTGACTCTACAACTAGGTGTTGTCTTCTACAAAGAGGTTCTACTGTATCCTATTATATTTTAAATATATAGTCTATTATTTTTTTATTATTAAATTAATATTTATTTATTTATTTATATAAACCTTTTTATTTTTAATAGATTTTTTTTTTTATATAAAACCATTCTTTTTTAAAACAAAGGAAAAAAAAACGAAATTTTTAAATATATTTACACCTATATATATATATTTACACATATATATATATAACATTGGAATTGGCAAAGTGACCTTTATTTTTCAATTTTTTTATAATAACAAACAACCAAAGCTTTTGATATAAAGTGTTTTTTCCCTTCCCTCTCTATCTTCCTATATAAAAAAACTTCCTTTTATGAGAAAAAAAAAACCCGCACTTTTCTTGATTTCTAAAAAAAAAAAAAAATTTGCATAAAAAAAGGATTTTAAAAAAGCAGCGAGCTGTAGAGCTATGCAACAGTAGGAAGTGTACATATATATATTTACATATAGCGCCACTTAGTTGCCGCCAGTGAGTGCCATGCCCTTGGTTTGTATATACTGTACCATAGACTGGGTCACCTCAATAAACACCGTCACTTCTTGCCTCTCTCTTTGTCACTTTTCTGATGTATTGATACATTACAACTACAAGGTAATATGTGAACTCATGGAACTGTGTAATATCTTTACATTAGGGGATAAGAAACAACACAAGGTAATAAGACACCAAATCTCTTAATGATAAGGTACAATTTGGATTATAGATTATAAACACAAGGTAATAAGACACCAAATCTCCAAATGATAAGGTACAATTTGAATTATAGATTTATAAACACAAACTACAAGAAAATAAGACCTAATCCAAATAAATTAATAGTGTGCGACGTTGTTACCATCATCAAACAAAAGAATAAATGAGATTCACACACTATTAATTTATTTGGTTTTGGTCTTATTTTCTTGTAGCTATAATCTAAAATCCAAATTGTACTTTATCAATTATAAACACGGGGTTATAAGACCACAAA
Organism: Cordylochernes scorpioides; assembly: GCA_030710605.1. Classification (NCBI taxonomy): domain Eukaryota; kingdom Metazoa; phylum Arthropoda; class Arachnida; order Pseudoscorpiones; family Chernetidae; genus Cordylochernes; species Cordylochernes scorpioides. The sequence continues at coordinate 68,052,726 of CP092870.1, read as the reverse complement.
TCCAACTAAATAAATAGTGTGTGATGTTTCGGTAACAGTGTTGTTACCATCTTCAGACAAAAGTACCAAAGTCAGATGATGGTAACAACACTGTTACCGAAACGTCACACACTTTATTTATTTGGATTTGGTCTTATTACCTTGTGTTCATGTATGTTTATTTGTGTCTTCAAAGACCTTGCCTGCAATCTTTTGTCTGAGGAAGATAGACATTACAAAATATAGGTGTCCTCCTGTATTGTGATCCAGGATTTCTACACAATGAACTTCTACACACTATTGACACCAGTGCATTTACCACCCAACTAGATGAAAGAGACCTCCACTGTACCATCAAAAGCCAACAAGAATGGAAATCTAATGCTGCACATGACTGGTACAGAGCAGGAGGGACAATTCTGTCCTCCCAAGGGAACAACTGATTTCCAGACTTAGTCACCTACGGACAATGACAGAATGGTTGCAAGGTTTTCCCACTTTGTTTTTGTTTATCCTTAGTACATGTGGTACAGGCCATGATAATCATGGTGGATAGAGGTTGGTGACTGCTTTTACTGTAAGTGCACTACATGTCAACACATGTGAAAAGCACTTCGACTTTACATTTACAAATGTGCCAGAGCCCCGTTTAGTTACTTGCATTCGCTGGTGGGGTTGAACTTTCTCACTATGTATTGTCAACCTGCAACCTCAAACCACATCATTGACTGTATTGACTCATCTATTGATAAGCTCTACTCATCCCCAGCACAGACACCATCAACAAGCTCTACAGACTTGATACCCTGATATGATTGTTGAGTGAAGATAAGAAAGAAGAAGAGACTCATCCCCAGCACAGACACCATCAACAAGCTCTACAGACTTGATACCCTGATATGATTGTTGAGTGGAGATAAGAAAGAAGAAGAGACACATCCCCAGCACAGACACCATCAACAAGCTCTACAGACTTGATACCCTGATATGATTGTTGAGTAGAGATAAGAAAGAAGAAGAGACTCATCCCCAGCACAGACACCATCAACAAGCTCTACAGACTTGATACCCTGATATGATTTTTGAGTGGAGATAAGAAAGAAGAAGAGACCCATCCCCAGCACAGACACCATCAACAAGCTCTACAGACTTGATACCCTGATATGAATGTTGAGTGGAGATAAGAAAGAAGAAGAAACCCATCCCCAGCACAGACACCATCAACAAGCTCTACAGACTTGATACCCTGATATGATTGTTGAGTTATAAAAAAGCTATAAAGCGAAGAGAAATTTTTTTTAAATAAAATGCATAGGCTACTAGCTTTCGGGCTCCAAGCCCTTCAAGGGGTACAGCAGGTACCCGTTCAAGCAGGTACCAGTTGAAGGGCTTGGAGCCCGAAAGCTAGTAGCCTATGCATTTTATTTAAAAAAATTTCTCTTCGCTTTATAGCTTTTTTATAATTCATTAAGAGAAATTTCGTGATTCTCGTTATGATTGTTGAGTGGAGATAAGAAAGAAGAAGAGACCCATCCCCAGCACAGACACCATCAACAAGCTCTACAGACTTGATACCCTGATATGATTGTTGAGTGGAGATAAGAAAGAAGAAGAGACTCATCCCCGTGACAGACACCATCAACAAGCTCTACAGACTTGATACCCTGATATGATTGTTGAGTGGAGATAAGAAAGAAGAGACTCATCCCCAGCACAGACACCATCAACAAGCTCTACAGACTTGATACCCTGATATGATTGTTGAGTGGAGATAAGAAAGAAGAAGAGACTCATCCCCGTGACAGACACCATCAACAAGCTCTACAGACTTGATACCCTGATATGATTGTTGAGTGGAGATAAGAAATAAAAGGATTATAGATACATGTTGTAGATGTGTGTTAAACAACACTAGAAAGAGAAAGTGCAAATATTTATAATGTTTTAAAGTAAAAAGCCATATCTCTCCTGACCATGCAACTAAAGGTTGCTGATTCACACCATCTGCCGAAATAAGTATCAGCCAGAATTGGTCCCATTCTTGATTAATCAAGAAAAGTCAACCATGTACGTGTTCCAGGCTGTTAAGCCCTTATCAGCGTGGTACAAGCTGTGCCTCAACGACCAAAATTTCAAATAAATTGTTTTATTTACGGTACATAATAGATCATGTATAGTAGGTCCTTTTTAGTGTTCAGGTCAACTAAACTCTCTCGGAGTTATTTCGCCCAGTAATTTGGCTTGACTTCTCAGAGTTTTGCCTCAAAAACCATTAAAACATGTTCTTAAAGCTTCCTGAAAAATTAAAGAATGGATATTTAAGGCCGTAAGTATGCGAGAACGCCAAACTACACTCATGGAGACAACACTTAAGGAAGTTGTACCTTTTAGCATGTATATCGGGATTGAGACAATAACTCTGAAAGATATTACAGTGACCTTTATTGAAGACACACGAGATAACCAAGTGTGTATACACTCATGGACAAAACTTAAGGAAGTTGTACCTTTTAGCATGTATATCGGGATTGAGACAATAACTCTGAAAGATATTACAGTGACCTTTATTGAAGACACACGAGATAACCAAGTGTGTATACACTCATGGACAAAACTTAAGGAAGTTGTACCTTTCAGCTTTTAATCGGGATTGAGACAATAACTCTGAAAGATATTACAGTGACCTTTATTGAAGACACACGAGATAACCAAGTGTGTATACACTCATGGACAAAACTAACGGAAGTTGTACCTTTCAGCATGTATATCGGGATTGAGACAATAACTCTGAAAGATATTACAGTGACCTTTATTGAAGACACACGAGATACCCAAGTGTGTATACACTCATGGACAAAACTTAAGGAAGTTGTACCTTTCAGCATGTATATCGGGATTGAGACAATAACTCTGAAAGATATTACAGTGACCTTTATTGAAGACACACGAGATAACCAAGTGTGAACAACCTCTGTCTCCTTAAAAACAACAGACAACCGGCGATATCAAAGACTATCCACTTTGTTAAATTTTGTCCAAGAGTGTATATAAAAAAAAAAGTACAAAAGTGAAATTGTACTGGGATCAGGTTGATAAATTAAGACAAAAAAAATTCTTGATTGTATAGCTAAAGTTGTTGATGGCTTGAATAAATATATGCAATTGCGCTTTCCCCCCCTTTTTTTACAATTTCTTTTTAAAATGAAGTGTTTTTACTCTGATATTGCCAGAAGAAATGGCCAATATGTCCAGTGAGGCAAAATTAAAAAGGGAATTGCTTGCAGACTGCCTGCAATAGAAAAATGACAAAAAAAAAAAACTTCCACATATCTTACAACACATAAAAATATATATATATATCTAGAGTTCCACAGATGAATGAACAGGTAGGTGGAGATAAGATAAATGTTTTTCTTTTCTCCATCTATCTTGATTGGTGTTGGTAACATGTACACTCATGGATGAAACTTAAGGAAGTCTGATGTTGCTGGTTTTCTATTTTTTTTTTTTAAAGGAGACTGAGGTTGTTCACACTTGGTTATCTCACTTGGTACAGTAGAACTACCTCTCTGTAAAGGACACCACCTAGTTACAGAGATAAAGTGTCCTTTAGAGTGAGGTGTCCTCTTACTGGAGAGTTGCTAAATACAGTAGAACTACCTCTCTGTAAAGGACACCACCTAGTTACAGAGCTAAAGTGTCCTTCAGAGAGAGGTGTCCTCTTACTGGAGAGTTGCTAAATACTGTAGAACTACCTCTCTGTAAAGGACAACACCTAATTACAGAGCCAAATTGTCCTTTAATAAGAGATGTCCTCTTACTGGAGAGTTACTAAATACAGTAGAACTACCTCTCTGACAACACCTTGTTACAGAGCCAAACTGTCCTTTAGGGAGAGGTGTCCTCTTTCTGGAGAGTTACTAAATACAGTAGAACTATCTCTCTGTAAAGGACAACATCTAGTTACAGAGTCAAAGTGTCCTTTAGGGAGAGGTGTCCTCTTACTGGAGAGTTGCTAAATACAGTAGAACTACCTCTCTGTAAAGGACAACACCTAGTTACAGAGCCAAACTGTCCTTTAGGGAGAGATGTCCTCTTACTGGAGAGTTGCTAAATACAGTAGAACTACCTCTCTGTAAAGGACAACACCTAGTTACAGAGCCAAACTGTCCTTTAGGGAGAGATGTCCTCTTACCGGAGAGTTGCTAAATACAGTAGAACTACCTCTCTGTAAAGGACAACACCTAATTACAGAGCCAAAGTGTCCTTTAGGGAGAGATGTCCTCTTACTGGAGAGTTACTAAATACAGTAGAACTACCTCTCTGTAAAGGACAACACCTAGTTACAGAGCCAAAGTGTCCTTTAGGGAGAGGTGTCCTCTTAATGAAGAGTTGCTAAATAGTAAAAATGGTAATTTTGCAAATGAAAAATGTCCTTTATATAGAGGTGTCCTCTAGCGGGTGTCCGCTAAAGAGAGGTTCTACTGTATATGTTATTGGGGAACAGTAAAACACGACAACGTACAGAGACATACAGTCGAGGAGACTTACCCAACGTCAAAGAGACCTCCAGACAACCAGGATCAGGAACAAATTGTATATGGACTTTGTTGTCCTCCATCCTTTGTCTGAAGTAGTTCTGTATGCACCAGTAATGGATTGGTACTGATATATACATTACAAATATACTTATGGACACTACTTAAGGAAGTGGATTGTCTTTGATGTCACCAGTCGTCTGTTTTTTGAAAGACAGAGGTTGTTCACACTTGGTTATCTCGTGTGTCTTCAATAAAGGTCACTGTAATATCTTTCAGAGTTATTGTCTCAATCCCGATATACATGCTAAAAGGTACAACTTCCTTAAGTTTGTCCATGAGTGTATACACACTTGGTTATCTCGTGTGTCTTCAATAAAGGTCACTGTAATATCTTTCAGAGTTATTGTCTCAATCCCAATATACATGCTAAAAGGTACAACTTCCTTAAGTTTGTCCATGAGTGTATACACACTTGGTTATCTCGTGTGTCTTCAATAAAGGTCACTGTAATATCTTTCAGAGTTATTGTCTCAATCCCGATATACATGCTGAAAGGTACAACTTCCTTAAGTTTTGTCCATGAGTGTATACACACTTAGAATACCCACAGATAACCAAGTGTGAACAGTCTTCTTCAAAAATAATATACATAACGTGCATATAATAAAAATAATAAAAACATACAACCGACGATATCAAACCCTTTCCACTTTCCTAAGTTTTGTCCATGAGTGTAAACACTATGTTACAAGGTATATGTACAAGGTGATACAGAGTACAATAAAATCATCAACAGGTCTCCAGCGACACCGCATATTTCTTGCTGACGAAATAAACGTAAAAGACAAACCTCGCAGACGGTGTGGTTCTCCACACCCAACGGGGATGATTGCAGGTACGGCGGCAATATTTAGAACTACAAATCTATTGGAGCCACATGCACATAGTTCTGGACAGAACTGATTGGTATTTGAGAGACAGATAAGATAAAATAAATATATGACAATTTCATGACCTGACTATGCTAGTTTCAGCGATTTTAAATATATGGCGTCTTAGCTTTGACGTCTATTTTGACGGGAGAGGTGACCCTTATCTTTGAATAGATCTATATCCTCCCTGCACAAAATGTTCACCTATATTTTAAGTATAAATATGGCCTATGGCTACACTACCAGCTAAACACCTCTTTAGCGGATTGTGAGATTTCATTAGATCTCATGTGGTTCTCATGGAATAAAGTCCGCCACCTGTACTGACGAGGGCCATTAGCCAGAAACCATGGTCTCTAGGTGAACGCTTCTCAGTTAGCCAAAGCTGGTGTTGTGACTTTGTCACCGATCTGAGTTCGCTAGTTTGTAGAGACGGCCAATAAATATTGCTTAGTTTTGGTGTCTATTTTGACGAGTAGAGGTGAGCTTTATAGAACATTTCCCAGGGCGGTGAAAATCTACAAACTCTAGTAAAATTTACATGTGGACAAACTACCAGAAAGCAACGTCAGTCTGAGAACTAGACAAAAAATGATATCATAAATGTTTTGTACTTGTTATTAAAGTTTAAAACACATTTAAATTTTATATATTTTATTCAATGAAGATCACATAACCATCACAATTAATTATATATCATAACTACATAACATTAACCCATCTGTTTTTAGTTTTATTTTCGTCACTGGTCCAATATTTTTATTTTCACAGACTAAATTATGAGATTAATTTATAAATGAAATATTATGCAAAACAAATAAACAACTATATACATCAATAAACTGCCTTCTAACTTTTTTTTTTTTTAGACTAAATACAAGGTTCCTTAAGTTCTGTCACCACGAGTGTTCCATCACCTCGTGTCAACCAACCGACCTATGCAAAGCCTCGTCTGCCGCCGTCTCGAGCCATTTGCTTCAAGGAGGAAACGTCTTATCGAAGATTTCGTGCGGCATCCACACGGCAACTTCCTCTTCCGCCGTGTGAGGAAAACCTGGGTGGGGGCGACCCACATACACGCTGTCCCCTGCAGAGCGCACTTGGTGGGCGCAAAAAAATCTCAGGAATTGCTTCTTTAATGACGTCCCCCCCTCCCGTCTGTGTTTTCCTTCTTACTCACTCATAGAGAACGTGGGGCTATGTAACCGCTCATAAACAACCTGAATGATGTCATTTATTCTAACTACACGTATTACATACAGGTCATGTTGTTGTTGTCGTTTCCAATGAACAGATGTCTCTGTACATCTCTATCACAGCAGTCACAATGTTCTTGGGTGTGTAAAGCTGCTGTTCTGGGTCAATTTTCTGTTGTTGTCGTGTCCAGTGAAGAGCCTCAGATGTCTCCATACATCTCTATCACAGCAGTCGTAATGTTCTTGGCTGTGTAAAGCTGCTGTTCTGGGTCAATTTTATATTGTTGTTGTGTCCAATGAAGAGCCTCAGATGTCTCTGTACATCTCTATCACAGCAGTCGCAATGTTCTTGGGTGTGTAAAGCTGCTGTTCTGGGTCAATTTTCTGTTGTTGTCGTGTCCAATGAAGAGCCTCAGATGTCTCCATACATCTCTATCACAGCAGTCGTAATGTTCTCGACTGTGTAAAGCTGCTGTTCTGGGTCAATATTCTGTTGTTGTTGTGTCCAATGAAGAGCCTCAGATGTCTCTATCACAGCAGTCACAATGTTCTTGGGTTTGTAAAGCTGCTGTTCTGGGTCAATTTTCTGTTGTTGTCGTGTCCAATGAAGAGCCTCAGATGTCTCCATACATCTCTATCACAGCAGTCGTAATGTTCTTGGCTGTGTAAAGCTGCTGTTCTGGGTCAATTTTATATTGTTGTTGTGTCCAATGAAGAGCCTCAGATGTCTCTGTACATCTCTATCACAGCAGTCGCAATGTTCTTGGGTGTGTAAAGCTGCTGTTCTGGGTCAATTTTCTGTTGTTGTCGTGTCCAATGAAGAGCCTCAGATGTCTCCATACATCTCTATCACAGCAGTCGTAATGTTCTTGACTGTGTAAAGCTGCTGTTCTGGGTCAATATTCTGTTGTTGTTGTGTCCAATGAAGAGCCTCAGATGTCTCTATCACAGCAGTCACAATGTTCTTGGGTTTGTAAAGCTGCTGTTCTGGGTCAATTTTCTGTTGTTGTCGTGTCCAATGAAGAGCCTCAGATGTCTCCATACATCTCTATCGCAGCAGTCGTAATGTTCTTGGCTGTGTAAAGCTGCTGTTCTGGGTCAATAATCTGTTGTTGTTGTGTCCAATGAAGAGCCTCAGATGTCTCCGTACATCTCTATCACAGCAGTCGCAATGTTCTTGGGTGTGTAAAGCTGCTGGGTGAATTTTCTGTTGTTGTTGTGTTCAATGAAGAGCCTCGGATGTCTTCATACATCTCTATTACAGCAGTCGCAATGTTCTTGGGTGTGTGAAGCTGCTGTTCTGGGTCAAATTTCTGTTGTTGTCGTGTTCAATGAAGAGCTTCAGATGTCTTCATACATCTCTATCACAGCAGTCACAATGTTGTTGGGTGTGTGAAGCTGCTGTTCTGGGTCAATTTTCTGTTGTTGTCGTGTCCAATGAACATATGTCTCCGTACATCTCTATCACAGCAGTCGTAATGTTCTTGGGTGTGTAAAGTTCTGGGTCTATTTTCTGTTGTTGTTGTGTCCAATGAACAGATGTCTCCGTACATCTCTATCACAGCGTCGCAATGTTCTTGGGTGTGTAAAGTTGCTGGATAAATTTTCTGTTGTTGTCGTGTCCAATGAACAGATGTCTCCGTACATCTCTATCACAGCAGTCGCAATGTTCTTGGGTGTGTAAAGTTGCTGTTCTGGATCCATGTCAATTTTCTGCAAGGTTGCAGCCATTACTGGACATGACAATATGTAGGTAGATGGTGTCAGTTCCACACACTGTAGGTTCCATCTGGATGTATTGTCATTCCATTGTAATGTTTCATTCTGAGTCTTGTGATTATTTTTGTAATTCTTCTCTCAGTGTTTAAGTCACATATTTGACCTTTCCTTGTCCTTTGTTGTATTATCTTGGATTTTACCAAAGTATCAGTATAAAATACTGACTGATGGCTTACGCCATCTATCGGAAAAAATATTAACTAATCGTTGATTTTTAATTATTCCAGAATTAGCCAAATACCCATTCTTGATTAAACAAGAAAACCTATACCACATACGCGTTTCGGGCTGTTTGCCCTCATCAGCGTGGCACAAGTGAGATAGCTGAGGCCTTGGGAATATCGGAAGAAATGGTACGGAACATCTTGCACGAAGAATTAAGGATGCGAAAGATCTGCGCAAGGTGGGTGCCGCATTTGCTGAATGCAGATCAAAAGCAAATTCGTAAACGACATTGGCAACAATGTTTGGACCTATTCAAGAGGGATCTAACCGATTTTGCCACCCTTGTCACCATGGATGAGACATGGGTCCATCACTACAGGTTAGAAACCAAGCAGCAGTCGAAACAGTGAATGTAGACCGGTGGTTCAGCGCCAAAGAAAGCGAAGTCTATCGTATCTGCCGGAAAGGTCATGGCCAGTGTGTTTTGGGACACCAAAGATATCCTGTTAGTTGACTACATTGAAAAATACAGAGCTATTACAGGTGAATATCACTCTAACCATCTTAACCAGCTGGATGTCCAAAATCGCTTAAAAAAAAAAAAGACCTGGCTAGAGTAAGAAAAAAAAAATCATTTTTCGCCAGGACAACGAATCTGCTCACAACAAAAGTTGGCAATTGGGAAACTTTGGGATTTCAAATCCTTGACCAAGTATGTTGAAATCAAGGAAGATTATCGAGAAAAATAAAACGTTTTTTCCCTTTTAAATCCGAGTTTTCCATTGTCAGGCCGAGAACCTTCAACTTTCCCTTCTCGTACTTGTGGCCAGGCTAAGAAGGACCTGATATTTAAAACATGCTAGATGTTGACGTGCCTCTTGCTCTAGGCGTCTTATACAACACGTTTTTTTCTCCCCATTGAATATAGGCTTTTTTTTTAAAACTTAATTCTATTGACGTTATGTGGCTCTGAGTTTGTTGTTTACACACATTAATATTAAAAACAAAAGAGGCAGCATATCCTGACCAGGCTCACATGAGCATTTCTAGATGGCAGAGCGCCATCTAGTGGAACAAAAATAAACTAAACGTTTATTTAACTTGCTCCGTGATATTTGGACAACCCACTGGATGGCGCTCTGCCATATAGAAAAGCTCATGTGAACCTGGTCAGGATATGCTGCCTCTTTTGTTTTTAATATCAACACCTGGCCGTTTTTATATATTTTTACACATTAATATGCTAAAACTGGTACTTTATATTATGCTTATTGTACATATTACCAGACATTTCCTTATTTTGTACACAGGTCTTTTCTCGTTTTTTTTATTCTCTCTTTCTCATTGTTAATATCATATGAGTATTCTATTCACGGCCTAAAATTACTGTATAAATATGTATAGAAAAATTTAAAGACATACATGTATGACAGCGCAAGTGTCCCTAGGGGGGACATAGCGCTTTAAATTGAAAAAAAATATATATATATATATATGTGTGTGTTATAATACCTTGAAAAAGGTTGGCATTCAACCAACTGAAATATCGGTAAAATAAATTATATTTTGATCCAATATATGTCTTTTAAAAAATAAAATAGAGCACATTGTCAAATGGCTAATTCCCTCCTTACTGTATGACAAGCTAACCAAGATACCAGAGTGAAGTTGGGAGAAATATGGATGGGCAGAGCTGTGTGGGGGGATGTGTCAGGGGAACAGGACGGTATTACAGTGTGGGAGAGAACTGATAGAATTTGGTGACATCTGTGGTGACAGAAGACGTGACAAGTTGTCTCCAGGCATGGGACCGTGAGGATCAACCAGGAAGACAGTACCAAGGAGGCCTTCTTATGGCATGCAATGAAGACATCTACTGTATATATATTGGAACAATAAATTCATTATAAATCCAATATATGCATCTTTTTAAAATATATATATGTCGTATTGTAATTTTTCCAAAGTTCAATGTGTGGAAATGACAATTAAGCAGTCGTTTGTGGCTGTCTCCACCTCAATAATCATCGTCCTTATTTTTTTTTTCAAATCTTTTTTAAACAAAACAAAAATTTACATACACCATTTAATTAAATCTTTAGTAAAAAAAATAAAAATAAAATAAAATAAAATTTACATTCTATCATTCAAAATGTATCACTACCCCCCACAAAAAAAAAGAAAAATTTGTATTAAATTTTCTTCCTCAACGGAGGTTGGGAGGGGATGGAAGGTAAAGGATGAGATACATTTCGAAGGGGAAAAAGAGAGAAGAAAAAGAAAAAAGAAAAAAAAATGCAAAAATTATATTACACAAGTAATTGTATTTACACAAGAAAACTATATTGTTAGAGGCAAAGGCGACCAAGGCCTGTTAGGTGGGGAATTCACAGGAAAAGGTGGCCTTACAAAACCTAACTAACATAATGCAGACAACTGGGGAAAAATTTCTAAATATCAAGCACTACATGTTACATACCCTCATACACATAGGTATAATCCCATTCAATAGCAACTTTTATTGCTGAATGGAAGTATGCAAAATTTAGGGTTTGTAGTGGAAAAACTTGCCTGTTAAGCTAAGTGCCCAAGCATTGTTCCAGGTCCTCTTCTTGAAATGGAAAAATTGTGTGTAGGTTTTCCTCGGTATCTTCAAATACTGGTTCCCAGAGTCTTATTTTAGAAATATTAACTATTGTTGTACGTTTATTTTCGGGTTGACATGGCTTATCTATTTCTATTGTTTGGGGGGAAGGTATGGCAATTATCGTATAAGGTTCTGGGTAAAAAGCTGGCATAAGTTTACCTTGGCCTGATTGGTAAGGGATCTTATACAGTACCTTATCTCCTATTTTTAAATTGGGCGTTTTATGGGATTCATTATATCTTTTGATTAATTTAAGATGTAGTTTTTTTGTATTATCATTGGCGGTTTTCCTAGCTTCTTCTATGGGGGGATAGGCTATTGTTAGGTCACTGGTATAAAATGGATTAATGCCGAAAAGTAAATAAACGGGAGGAGTTGTAGTTATTGAATGGGGAGTATTCCTATATTCTTCTAATGCTTTTTGTAATAGCTTGTGCCATGGAATTCTGGGATTTTGTTGATGGTGGAGTCTTAACTTCGAAATGATAGTGGCATTAGCCCTTTCTACCAGCCCGTTACATTGTGGATGAGAAGGGGATGTCATAACGTGTTTTACGCCTTTTTCCTGTATGAACTTATTGAATCTTTTGGAGACAAATGAGGGATGTCTGTCGGTAACAATAATCTTTGGCTTACCTATACTTAATAACTGATTTATAATATTTATATACGTTGCTATCGAGGTACTCTTAGAAGGAAAAGCCCAAATGTATCTAGAGTGATGATCAACTACCACATGAAGGCAATTTTTTGTACTATTATATTCTCCTAGGCCTAAAATACTATCAAGAGCAACTACATCAAATGGTTTCTCAGCTAGCGGTAAAGTACCCATGAGTCCATATGAGGGTGTAGTCGGCTTCTTTACAGATTGACAGGTCCTGCATTTCAAAATATAATTTTTTATTTTACCTATCATACCTTTAAAATAATATTGTGTTGATATTACCCTAGCCATTGCACTAATACCTGGGTGTCCTAAACTTTCATGAGCCTTAATTATCAATTCTTGTTGTAAGGATGGTGGTACTACTATTCTATCTTTATTTTTTAATCGAATATAAGTGATATTGTCTTTATTGAAATATAATTTAGATGAAGGCTTAGCTAAGGATTCTTGTCCTTCTTTTAAATCTTGTATGGATAGGAAGCAAGAATATGGTAAGCGGGACAACATGTCAGCTTCATAATTTTCACATCCTTTATTATATTTGAATTCCAAATCATATTCTGATAATCTTAATGACCATCGAAATAGTCTACCATTTGTATGTTTGAAATTATTTAACCAAATTAGTGCTTGATGATCAGTGTGAACTATTACCCGCTGACCTGAAAGGTAGGGATGGTATCTCTTGCACGTTTCTATTATTGCTAATAATTCCAGCTCTGTAATGGTATATTTGGATTCTGCCCCCCTTAAGGCCCTACTATAAAACGCTATGGGTTTCATTGTGCCATCAGGATACTCCTGTTTGAGCACGCCTCCTAAACCTGCAGTACTAGCATCACAAAAGATATGCGTAGTTAATAACGGATTATAAATTTGGAGGATTGGTTTCGAAACTAATGCTTCTTTAAGAGCCTCAAAACTTTTTTGGCATTCGTCAGTCCATGTAAATTTTATATCTTTTTTCAAAAGAATTTTTAAGGGAGCTCTTAATTTATTAAAATGATTTATAAACTTAGCATAATGTGTAACGCTTCCTAAAAATGATCTTAAGCACCTAACATTACGAGGAGGTGGCAATGATTTAATTATATCAACATTAATGCCCGAGGGAGACATTTGGTCTCCAAAAATTTCATAACCTAAATAATTTATCTTTTTCATAAAAAATAAACACTTTTCCTTCCTAAGTTGGATACCCTCTTTTTGTAGAATTTCAAATATTTCCTTAAGATGTTCCAAATGGGATTGCGTATCGTTTGAAAAAACCAATATATCATCAAAATAAGAAATTACATTTTTAAGGTCATATTTTTGTAATATTGAACTAAGTATCCTATTAAAGATGGCGGGAGCTGTACGTAGACCAAATGGTAGTCTACACCATTGATAGGAACCTTCTGTGGTGGTAAAACATGTCATGTATTGATCCTTTTCATGCAAGGAAACAGTCCAGTATGCACTTAAAATGTCAAGACATGAGAATACTCTCGACCCTTGAACCTTCTGGATGATATCTTCAATTAACGGAATTGGAAAACTGTCACCCATTAATTTTGAATTTAATTTTCTAAAGTCAATACATAGTCTAGTCTTATCACTTTCTCCTTTTTTTACGGGCTAGGGTTACTGGTGAACTGTATGGTGATGAAGCAGGCTTAATTATGCCATATTTCAACAACTGACTAATTTGTTCTTTAATTGTTCCGTTATCCTTTAGATTATGTCTATAAGGTCTGAGACAAACAGGAGTCTTATCTCTGAGTGTTAGTCTTGGGGGATCTACCTTTAAAGGTCTAACATTATACTTATTTTCACCAAAAATATCATCATAGTCATTCATCAAAACATGGAAATTATTTCCCAGTCTGACGTCATTATGTATATAACTATCTTCTGAGTTTGGTAAAGGCAAAGGTCGGAAGTTTGGTTGATAAATAGGTCTCGATTTAAAACAAGAAGGAAAATATATGTTAGATTGATTTATAGTTTTACCTAGTTCAATGTGTGGGAATGACAATTAAGCAGTCGTTTGTGGCTGTCTCCACCTCAATAATCATCGTCCTTATTTTTTTTTTCAAATCTTTTTTAAACGAAACAAAAATTTACATACACCATTTAATTAAATCTTTAGTAAAAAAAAAAAAATAAAAAAAAAATAAAATTTACATTCTATCATTCAAAATGTATCATATATATGTTATGAAAATTAGAAACTATTTTAGACGCGTAAGATTCTTTTTGAAATTAAACAATTTCTACTGTCCTTACTGCAATGGAAAAATTAAAGGGAGGGTCTGGCTCATCAGTGGTGAACCCTCCCAGCGGTTTCGTACGATGCACTAGCGAAAACGCTGGGAGAGTTCACCACTGATGACCGGGCCATCCCCTTGAAGAAAAGAGTTTAATAATAATAAAAAAAGAATCATACGCGTCTAAAATAATTACATTTTTTTTATATTTACAGAAATTGAGGAAGAGAATTGCCCGATAAAAATCTTTATATATAATTCTACTGTCCTAAAAGCTTATGTCCATAGTTTACTTAAATACCATTTCTAAGATTCCACCCTTCAGTGTAACATATATAAACAGAATGATCCAATACAGTATTAGAACTCTAAAGAAGCGGTCTGGTAGATTAATTTGGGGAAACCGCTGGGAGGGTTCAACACTGATGAGCAAAGCCCTCCCAATATTTTTCCATCGCAGTAAGGACAGTAGAAGTTTGTTTTATTATACAATATAAAATGCGGCCAATGATTGTGAAACGACATTTGAAAATATCACACATGTGTTTCCTTTGAACAAAAAATGGAAATATAACTCAAGGAGAAATAACGATTATTTCTAAACTTAGGGATGAAGTATGAAAGGATGAATTGTGAAGAGTAATGATAAACGGAAAGGTTAGAAATAACCGTTATTTCTCCTTGAGATAAATTTCGATTTTTCGTTCAAAGGAAACACATGCGGGATATTTTCAAATTTGTATTATGTTTAAAAAAAAACATTCGTGTTTATATCCTTTCATTTTATATATAAAGATAGCGCGTTATTGCTTTATATTATTTTATAGAAAAGTTGGCTGGGAGTAAGTCCCTTTTTTAACAAATCTGATTTATTTTATTTCCTAAAAATTATTTATATTTAGTGAAAGGGGAAAAGATTCTCAAAATGTTAGAGAAACAGCTATAAGTGAAATTTGTAAGGAAATTTCCTGCTGTTTGGGAAATTTGATCGCATCGCTTTTTTTGAAGGGAAATGGCAAAAAGTGTTGGTTGGAGGGAAATTGGAGGTAGCACATCGTCTAGTTGGGGGAAGTCCCTTTAGCTCTGGTTAATTGAAATTTCGAAAAAAAAAATATTGAAAATTAATGAGTTTTGGGGGGTTTGTACATCTCATGGGAGTGAAGGTTTTCACATCCGTATTCAATTATTAAGGCAGCCATGTTTTTTAATACTTTTTTACCTGATATTATTAACACGGCAGATGAAAAATCTAAATTTGAAACTGTTGCACAACGTGATAACCAAGTGTGTATACACTCATGGACAAAACTTAAGGAAGTTGTACCTTTTAGCATGTATATCGGGATTGAGACAATAACTCTGAAAGATATTACAGTGACCTTTATTGAAGACCCACGAGATAACCAAGTATGTATACACTCATGGACAAAACTTAAGGAAGTGGAACCTTTTAGCATGTATATCGGGATTGAGACAATAACTCTGAAAGATATTACAGTGACCTTTATTGAAGACACACGAGATAACCAAGTGTGTATACACTCATGGACAAAACTTAAGGAAGTGGAACCTTTTAGCATGTATATCGGGATTGAGACAATAACTCTGAAAGATATTACAGTGACCTTTATTGAAGACACACGAGATAACCAAGTGTGTATACACTCATGGACAAAACTTAAGGAAGTGGAACCTTTAAGCATGTATATCGGGATTGAGACAATAACTCTGAAAGATATTACAGTGACCTTTATTGAAGACATACAAGATAACCAAGTATGTATACACTCATGGGGACAAAAGACTTAAGGGCGTTGTACCTTTCAGCATGTATATCGGGATTGAGACAATAACTATGAAAGATATTACAGTGAACTTTATTGAAGACACACGAGATAACCAAGTGTGTATACACTCATGGACAATACTTAAGGAAGTTGTACCTTTCAGCATGTATATCGGGATTGAGACAACAACTCTTAAAGATGTTACAGTGACCTTTATTGAAGACACACGAGATAACCAAGTGTGTATACACTCATGGACAACACTTAAGGACGTTGTACCTTTCAGCATGTATATCGGGATTGATACAATAATTCTGAAAGATATTACAGTGACCTTTATTGTAGACACAAGAGATAACCAAGTGTGTATACACTCATGGACAGAACTTAAGGAAGTTGTATCTTTCAGCATGTATATCGGGATTCAGACAATAACCCTGAAAGATATTACAGTGACCTTTATTGAAGACACACGAGTTAACCAAGTGTTCACAAAATTGCCTCTGTCTCCTTTAAAAAGAGAGAGATTGAGAGACGACCGGCGACATCAAAGACTTCCTTAAGTCCATGTGTACAATGACATCATCCAGTAAGCCCCACCAACAATGATGAAGTTCCAGTAAAGAAACAAAAACCGTCTGCTGTATTCAGCGAGCCATTTCGACCTCATAAAATTTCCAGACGATTTCCGGGTTGTAAGGTAATTTCCCCTCAGACGACTTCCGTAGCATTTGAATCGTTCATTTTGTCTTTTTGTTTGTATATGCCTTTAGAAAACCAAAATCCGTGAGTCGCTTGACCTCTTTAGGCTGTTTCGTAAATTTTACTATTTTTTTTATTGGCCTGAATAAATATTTAGTTAGTTTGGAAAGCGTAAAAAAATAATAATACAGTTGAACTACCTCCCTGTAAAGGACAACACCTAATTGCAGAGCTAAAGTGTTCTTTAGGGAGAGGTGTCCTCTTACTGGAGAGTAACCAGATAGTAAAAAAAATGGTCATTTTGTAAATGAAAACTGTCCTTTATAGAGAAGTGTCCTCTCATGGAGGTTGTTCTACTGTATTGGTGACGGAAACTGTCTTTGGAAGAGAGGTGTCCTCTAGCAGGAGTGTCCTCTCATGGAGGTAGTTCTACTGTATTGGTGCTGAAAACTGTACTTTGTAGAGAGATGTTCTCTAGCGGGAGTATCCTCTTATGGAGGTAGTTCTACTGTATTGGTGATGGAAACTGTCCTTTGTAGAGAGGTGTCCTCTAGCAGGAGTATCCTCTCATGGAGGTAGTTCTACTTTATTGATGATGGAAACTGTCCTTTGTAGAGAGGTGTCCTCTAGCAGGATTGTCCTCTCATGGAGGTAGTTCTACTGTATTGGTGATCGAAACTGTCCTTTGTAGAGAGGTGTCCTCAAGCGGGAGTATCCTCTCATGGAGGTTGTTCTACTGTATTGGTGATGGAAACTGTCCTTTGTAGAGAGGTGTCCTCTAGCGGGAGTATCCTCTCATGGAGGTTGTTCTATTGTATTGGTGATGGAAACTGTCCTTTGTAGAGAGGTGTCCTCTAGCGGGAGTATCCTCTCATGGAGGTTGTTCTACTGTATTGGTGATGGAAACTGTCCTTTGTAGAGAGGTGTCCTCTCATGGAGGTTGTTCTATTGTATTGGTGATGGAAACTGTCCTTTGTAGAGAGGTGTCCTCTAGCGGGAGTATCCTCTCATGGAGGTAGTTCTACTGTATTGGTGATGGAAACTCTCATTTGTGGAGAGATGTCCTCTAGAGCGAATGTCCTCTCAAAAAAAGGTCCACGAATGAACTCGAACCACAACCTTACATTTCACTACCGACACATTAGACAACTAGGCAACCGAGACATCAGGTTGATTAGCCACCCAAACACACCATTTGTTTAGTATTCTCGGCTAAACTTGGACGACAAAAGTAGGACGGAATCCTGGCATCCCAATGGACCGCTCGTTTTTCCTCCAGGAACTGTACCTTCACGGTTGATAGCGCATCCATTTTACCACCAACATCATCAAACGATAAGCGTTGACCTCGTGAAAAGCATCTTTGGATGGTCCATCAAAAAAAAATGATGGTAAGAAAATATCTAGTTCTTCAAATAAAAGACACCTCGGCCCATAAGTCTTTTTATTGTTTCGACAAAAATCTTTTGTTTCCATCAGGAGCGAACAAAAATTAATGACGAATTTATACTATGTTTTTATATACATGTTTTTGTTTGCTCCTGACTTGGACAAAATATTTCTCTCGAAACGTCGAGACAATAAAAAGATTTACTGGCCGAAGTGTCTTTTATTTGAAGAAATATGAATGCCGCCGGCCAGGCAGCCTCTATCTTTACGAGGAAAATATCTAGTTCTTAAAAAATAAAGATACTTCGACCAGTATAAATCTTTCTTTATTATTTCGACGTTTCGACAAAAATATTTTGTCCTCGACAGAAGCAAATGCTTTAATTTTTATTTGCTCTTGACGAGAGCAAAATATTCTGTTGAAACGTCGAAATAATGAAAATAATTATTGGCCGAAGTAGATGTGTAAATACGGCGAATCCTATATGGGGCGGAATGCCCTAAATAAAGGCTTTTGTTGTTGTTATTGGCCGAAGTATCTTTAACTTTAAGAACTATGAATATCGGCAAGGCAAGTATCTTTAATTTTACGAATTATCAATGCCGACAAGGTAACCTCTATCATCATGAGAAATATCTAGTTTGAATAGGAAGTTGTTAGTAATATTGTAGCTTAGAAATCAAGTCTTGGAATATCTTAAGATATGAAAGTATTTATTGATGAAGTCAGTACGACCAGTCGACAATTATCAAACAAACCAACAAAAACTCTATATATATATATAGAGAGAGAGATTTATAACCCAGGTTCCTGGAACACAGATCGCCAACTACCCGGAGGAACAAAACTCTCTACAGCTAGAGAATATTGAGCAAGCAAACTAAGGAACGTTTATGATGCTTTTACAAATATATAGTAATAAATCTGTTTTGAATATTTTCATTGAATAATTAAATTAAGTAGTAAAATATATACAATTATATAGAAGCATAGGGCGCCTCTCCCATCAAAATAAAGTCCGCCCTAGACTGACGAGGGCCATTAGCCCGAAACCATGGTCTCTAGGTGGACGCTTATCAGTTTACCAAAGCTGGTGTTGTGGCTTTGTCACTGACCCGAGGCCGCTAGTTGAGGCGACGGTCAATAGATGGCGTCAGGTTTTGACGTTTATTTTGACGGGAGATGCGCCCTATGCTTCTATGGATCAATTTCCTCCCGGCAAATTTTCCATATACAATTATATATTTATAAATGTATGTAATTCTACTGTCCTCACAAAGCTTATATCCATAGTTCATCTAAAATACCCATTCCAAGAGAGTCTAGAAACAGTATCACTATAAAAGGAAGATCGAAAAATGCAATATAAAAGCGGTATGGTAGATTAAACTGGCGAAACCGCTGGGAGGGTTCACCACTGATGAGCAAGGCCCTCCCATTAATTTATTTTTTTCCATTGCAGTAAGGGCAGTAGAAATTGTTTAATTTCAAAAAGAATCTTACGCGTTTAAAATAGTTTCGAATTTTCATAACAGATATAGTGCATCATAAAATAGAAATTATTTCCACGCCAAAATATAATCCCTTCGGTAAAACTATAAATAAAATACAATTTGACCATTTCTTGATCAGACTAATAATGTCATTTTCCAACAAGATAATGTCCGACCACATACAACCAACATCTCACGTGCCTTCCTTTAAAATATTGACATCCTTCCCTGGCCCGCATATTCTCCAGACCTTTCCCCAATTGAGCATGTATGGAAACATGATGGGGAGGAAAATTTGACAATCTCCACAGCTAATCTTCAACAGTTTCGGCAAAAAATTGAAATAGCTTGTTATAGCCACCCCACAAGATGCCAAATAAACTGTATGACAGTATGCCTCACCGCTGCTTGCATAGGTGCCAAAGGAGGACAAACCAAATACAGTCGACTCTCGATAATTTGAATCTCTCGATAATTTGAAATGTTTTCCCAGTTCCCATTTAAAAATTACTCGATATATTGCATAAATTCGCTTCCAAAATCACTAGGTACCGCTCAACAAGAGCAACCTAGTTTATGATATTTACAACAATGAATAATATGTGAAGATGGAAATTTTGGCGGGAGGATATTGATCTCAAGAGACAAAGGTCGCCTCTCCCGTCAAAATAGACGTCAAAACCAGACACCATCTATTGACCGTCGCCGCAAACTAGCGGTCTCGGGTCGGTGACAAAGCCACAACACCAGCTTTAGCTTCTAGGTAGACGATTTTCAGTTTGACAAAGCTGGTGTTGTGGCTTTGTCACCGACCCGAGGCTGCTAGTTGCGGCGCCGGTCAATAGATGGCGTCTAGTTTTGACGTCTATTTTGACGGGAGAGGCGACCATTGTCTCTTTAGAATATGTGAAGGTTATTCACATATTAAAACAAAATGTTAACGCGGGATTTAATCCCGGTTCATGGCTGTCAGGAATCGAGGGTGTTACCTACTCGTCCACTGACTTCTTTTTTGAATTGAATAAATTCAATATTAATTGGTCCACACGGTAATTTGAAGTTGAAGGAATATTATCTTATCACAAATTAACAGAAAGCTGTATACAGTGGTACCTCGACATACGAGCGCCCCAACATACGAGTTTTTCGAGATACGAGCCGACGAGCAAGTGATTTTTTGCTTTGAGTTACGAGCGAAATTCGAGATACGAGTTCGGTAGTGTTGAAGATATTAATCTGTGATTTTAAGTGGGAATTTTGTATGGGGAAATTTGCTTCGAGATACGAGTAATTCAAGATACGAGCAAGGTTGCGGAACGAATTAAACTCGTATGTCGAGGTACCACTGTATCTCAATAAATTTACATCCGATTTTTCGTTCAAAAGAAACACATGCGGGATAATTTATCAAATGTCGTTCTGCAATCATAAGCCGCATTATATTGTATTATAAATTACTTTATATAATATTTACTAACGAAAATATATGTCCAGGGTAGCCTAGTGGACATGGCATCTGCCCGGTAAGCGGAAAACTGTGGGTTCGATTCCCATCCCTGGACACTTTTATATTTCCAAAGGCCTTCGTAAACTGTTGAACATTCATCTGTGAAATAATAACCGATTTTTCATATTTTTAGCTGCCTTAAATAAACGTCTGCCCAACACTTTTATATTTCCGTTTATCATTACTCTTTACAATTCATCCTTTCATACTTCATTCCTAAGGTTAGAAATAATCTTTATTATTCTACTAGACGAATGGCCCGGGCAACGCCCGGGTTTTACCCGAGTGCGCATATATTTTAAAAACGTTTTAATTCAAATACTATTCGTTACAATTATAAATTGGCGCCGTGGATGTCTCTCTTGTGAAACGTCCCGCCCCAAACTGTGTGTGTCTTGAAAATATAAAAATAAAAATGTGAATTTTCATAAAGATTTCATCATGTCGATTTTTTTTTTTTTGCATTTCACCTACTAAATCGATAGAGATAATTACATTTGCAACATGAACTTAGCTATATTGACTAAATAGAAAACTGCATAGTAATAAAGATCATTTTTTAAAGGCACCATATCGTTTTTTTTCAATAAAATCGAAACAAAAATTAACGATAAATAACGATAATTGCCTTAAAAAGAAATTGCCTTAAAAAAAAAAGAAACATTCGCGGTGATTTTGTCTTGCATTCGTTTATACAATTTTTAAAACTCATTTATATATTATGCAAGAATGACATCCACGGCGCCAATTTATAATTGTAACGAATAGTATTTGAATAAAAGCATTTAATCGGGTAAAACCCGGGCGTTGCCCGGGTCATTCGTATATAATAATTGTATAAACGAATGCAAGACAAAATCACCGCGAATGTTTCTTTTTTTTAAGGCAATTTCTTTTTAAGGCAATTATCGTTATTTATCGTTAATTTTTGTTTCGATTTTATTGAAAAAAAAAACGATATGGTGCCTTTAAAAAATGATCTTTATTACTATGCAGTTTTCTATTTAGTCAATATACCTAAGTTCATGTTGCAAATGTAATTATCTCTATCGATTTAGTAGGTGAAATGCAAAAAAAAAAAAAATCGACATGATGAAATCTTTATGAAAATTCACATTTTTATTTTTATATTTTCAAGACACACACAGTTTGGGGCGGGACGTTTCACAAGAGAGACATCCACGGCGCCAATTTATAATTGTAACGAATAGTATTTTAATTAAAACATTTTAAAAACACACAGTTTGGAACGGGACGTTTCACAAGAGTGACATCCATGGCGCCAATTTATAATTGTAACGAATAGTATTTGAATTAAAACGTTTTTAAAATATATACGCACTCGGGTAAAACCCGGGCGTTGCCCGGGCCATTCGTCTAGTAATATATAAATGAGTTTTAAAAATTGTAAAAAAAATAAAAAATGCATCGGCCGGGAATCGAACCCGGGCCGCCCGCGTGGCAGGCGAGCATTCTACCACTGAACCACCGATGGTTATGAAAAATCCCATCCGTGAGCTTCAAACAGACAAACAGACAGAATAAGGCAAATATATAAGTAGATTTACTCTTCATTGTTGGCTTTTTATCTTACATTCATTCTTCATTGTTGGCTTTTTATATTATATTTACTCTTCATTGTTGGCTTTTTATCTTACATTCATTCTTCATTGTTGGCTTTTTATATTACATTTACTATTCATTGTTGGCTTTTTATCTTACATTCACTCTTCATTGTTGGCTTTTTATCTTACATTCATTCTTCATTGTTGGCTTTTTATATTACATTCACTATTCATTGTTGGCTTTTTATCTTACATTCATTCTTCATTGTTGGCTTTTTATATTACATTCACTCTTCATTGTTGGCTTTTTATATCATATACGAATGACCCGGGCAACGCCCGGGTTTTACCCGATTAAATGCTTTTATTCAAATACTATTCGTTACAATTATAAATTGGCGCCGTGGATGTCATTCTTGTATAATATATAAATGAGTTTTAAAAATTGTAAAAAAAAAAAAAAAAATGCATCGGCCGGGAATCGAACCCGGGCCGCCCGCGTGGCAGGCGAGCATTCTACCACTGAACCACCGATGGTTATGAAAAATCCCATCCGTGAGCTTCAGACAAACAGACAGAATAAGGCAAATATATAAGTAGATAATTTATTATATATATCTATAATATATTAATCTATAAACAAAACAAAACAATCTTTATTTCTCCTTAAAATAAATTTCGATTTTTGGTTCAAAAGAAACACATGCGGGATAATTGTCAAATGTCGTTCTACAATTATAAGCCGCATTATATTGTATTATAAATTTAAATCCATTGTCAAAATTCCAATCAATTATATGACATATTACCTTTATATAGAGAAGAACTCACCAATTTTCAGAAGATGTAAATAAGTTAAGAAAAAGGTATCTCCTGATCGTGCAACTAAAAGTTCCTGATGGCTTGCGCCATCTATCGGAATAAATATTAATATACGTGGTTAAGCTTGCAATATATTCTAGCCAGAAGACTTGAAAATATTATTTATTTTCAATGCAAACAACAAACATAGTTAACACGATTCCACACTAAAATACCAACGAGTCTATATACACAAACACTATATATACTCGTAGTTATATACAGTCGTATACTTCTATATACAGTTACGAGCGTCATGCGTTCTTAATAATTCTTCATCTCTGTCACCGTTTGCTTTTTTTTTTTTGGAATGGCGCTCTCCTATTGGTTGGCTACGATCACGCCACCTTTGCCCCCCTCCCCCCATCATGCCCCCCCCCACTCGCTTTTTGGTTTTTGTAACTATTGTGTTGGAGCGGGTCGCTCCTTAAATAATCTATTGTTAACAATACCTCATTATTGGTCCGCAAATATCGAAAGTATAGGTATGTAGCTTTTGTACTATTAAGGTGTGTATATATACACATACTTATGTACATATGTAAGTACTATTATCATTAGGGATATATATGTCATATCTACTTAAATGTAGATATAATACTATATACTCTACTAATATATGCATTTATATAAGGCGCCAATTTATAATTGTAACAAATAGTATTTGAATAAAAACATTCAATCGGGTAAAACAAGGGCGTTGCCCGGGTCATTCGGCTAGTATACATATACACACAATTATCATTAACTCTGTGAAAAACAATTAAATAAAAGCAATTAATAAATTAATTAGCTAATATATTACAAAGCTCATTCTGCTAGTTTATAATAAATTTATTCCCCAATTATGCACAAATTAGGGCACCTTTGAATGAACTTTCATTGAAAAATGCTTTTTGGTTATGGAGTGCAAAACAAGCATTCCAAACTCTTAAAAATTCACTCATATCACAACCTGTACTTTATATTTATGACCCATCTAAACCATGCCATTTATTCACAGATGCCTCAAGTCTAGGAGTAGCAGGAGTTCTTAAACAACCGGATGAACAAGGCATTTTACACCCCATAGGTTATTTTTCAAGAAAACTTCACCCTTATGAACAGAATTATACTGCCTCAGAAATTGAAACATTAGCTATCATTAATTCAGTACAAACACATATCTACACAACTTACATTTTACATTGCACACAGATCACTTACCTTTAAAATGGATCAAAAATGTAAAAAACCCACAAGGTAGATTATTTAGATGGTCCTTAATTCTATCTCAATATAACTTTGACATAAAACATATTAAAGGATTAAATAATATAGAAGCAGACATGCTGTCAAGAGCACCTGTCTCATTTTACCTAACATATAATGAGTTAAAAGAACATCAAACAACAGAACAAATTAGCAATAGTAAATTTAAAATACAAAATGATCTCTTTATAATTAATAGAAAGGGTTTTAAAAGAGCTTATGTACCACAAACACTAAGACACAAATTATTAAACAAAGTACATATAAAGCATGGACATATTGGAACAACTTAAATGACTAAAATAATTTCTCCACACTATTATTGGCCACATATGACTAGGGATATTGCTAATTACACCAAACATTGTGAAACTTGCCAGTTTAACAAGTCTAGGGATAACAGAATTGTTTATGGACCACTACAACAGATGCCAATAGCTACACACCCAAATCACATTTTTTCTCTAGATACATTGGGCGGGTTACATAATTATGGGACAACTAGACACAGTATCCATATGATAGTAGATCATCACAGTAGATTTCTTTGGACCTTTCCTAATAAATCTGTATCAACTGATTCTTATATAACTTGTTTGAAAATATTATTCCAAATTAATAAACCTGAAATATTAATAACTGACAGAAATGCAGCTTTTCTTAGCAATAAATTTAAATATTTTTTAGATATAAATAATGTTAAGCATCTACTCCCCAGTGCCCATCACCCAGAAACAAATGCAAAAGTAGAAAGACTAAATTCCACTATCATTAATAGGTTAAGATGTGAATATAATGCTAATTTAAAGATATCTTGGACAAAATATATTCCTAAAATTTCTGAAAGCTATAATGAAACAGTACATACCATAACAGGCTTTACACCTAAATTCTTATACTATGGAATACAACCACAGTATATAGAACATGACACAGAAACACATAAACCAATAGAAAAAGCAAGAAAATTAGCTATTGAAAGAACCATAAAATCCCATGAACACAGAAAACAACTTTATGATATTAAACACCCAGAACCCATTTTTAAAGAAGGTGATCAGGTATTTTAGTAAAAACCTTTATTTATCCAAACACTGGTAAATTAACACAAAGATATATAGGCCCATTTACAATTTTAAAACAACTTTCTCCAGTCACATATGAAATAAATAAACCCAATTTACCTCAAAGAAAACAAACAGAAATTATACACTCTAATAAGCTTAAATTACTTCACCCAGAAGCAGATTTTTTACTTCACTATAGCACTAACATAGAAAATGACTTAATAGTAAACCAAAATTCTACCACAAAGTTAATAGATATTGATGATAAATCATGTTTTTTTTACAGGAAGGTCATATTTTGGACATGGACAATGAAGAACAAATATCAACACCAAATCTTATGCCTACAAAGTATACTTAACCCATATATCTCCTTTAATTAAAAAGGCATATATTTGGATCAAAATATCATTTATTTTAACAATTTTACTAAATTTGATCCAATATATGCCTTTTTAATTAAAGGAGATATATATTGGATCAAAATATCAATTATTTTACCAATTTCACTAAATGTGATCCAATATATGCCTTTTAAATTAAAGATTTATTCATGGATTGCTTTATTTTTAAAAAAATATATCTCTCTATTATCATTTCATTCTTCAAACATTATTAACAAATACCTTTATAAAATATTTCACATAGCTTTAAATGTTAATATTTTAGGATAACTCATCTCAAAAAATATTTGCGTAAAAGTAAACATTTTCTGCTGCCTTTTAATATTTTAAAATTTAACTAGTAAATTGCATAATTACTCAAATTTTAAATGCCTTTTTTTTTCTTCATATAAATTTTAAATGAAAATCAATCATTTATTTTATATATAGAATTTTATTATAATTTAAAAAATAATATAAATTTATTTAAAAGTATTATATAAATTATGTAAACAATTATCCTTTGATATTATTGAAAAAATTGAACATTGATTTTTATTGTTTTAATTGTAATTACAGTCTACTCTCGTTATAACGCCACCATCCGGATTTTGCAAAAAAGCGGCGTAAGGCGAGGGTGGCGTTGTATCGAACACGTTTAAAATGTGAAATTTAAAGATACAATAAATTATTTATAACAATTGCTAATAACAATTTATACTCTAAGTCAATATATAGAATGCAAAACCGGCATTAATTAATTAATTTGATAAATAGAAATAATTAATTTATAATTTATTCATTAAAAAGTAATTACATTTTCTTGAAGAAGTCTGTGATCACAACTTGTCTTTTCTCTCCCTCACTTATGCCATAGACACGGTGTAACAAATCCGCGGATAGATTGACGTCGTCAGATGTTGCTCTCTTGGAGTGCTCAAGAAACAACAATAGTGATACTGATACTAGACTCTTGGAATGGGTATTTAGATTAACTATGGACATAAGCTTTGAGGTCGGTAGAATTTTACATACAATTATAAATATACTAGCCGAATGACCCGGGCAACGGCCGTGTTTTAACCGATTGAATGATTTTATTCAAATACTATTTGTTACAATTATCATATTAGTTACGTATTGTGGACGTGTATAGTTGACAAACATACATACATACATACGCTGATTTATATATATATAGGGATAATAATATAAATGAGTTTTAAAAATTGTAAAAAAGAAAAAAAATGCATCGGCCGGGAATCGAACCCAGGCCGCCCGCGTGGCAGGCGAGCATTCTACCACTGAACCACCGATGCTTATAAGAAATGGCCCTATTTGGGTATTTATTCCATTCACAAAAGCAAACGATGACAGAATTGTTGATGACTCTGATACTTGTATTTATAATTATGTTAGCATAATGAATTAGTCAGTATTCCCATGGTCTCCAGCGAAGAGGTGTGAATTGACTTTTTGAAAATATACATAATTATAAAGATAGAAGCTTCTATAGAAATAAATAAAATAAGCCGAAATAGCTCAGTTAGGAGAGCGTTAGACTGAATATCTAAAGGTCCCTGGTTCGATCCCGGGTTTCGGCATCTTTTTTTAATTTTTAAATTTCATCCGTGACAGAGGCCAGGAAAGACAGTCGTGACTATATTATTTATAAATATATAATATAATATATAATATTTCTATCGCAGTAAGGGCAGTAAAAATTGTTTAACTTTCAAAAGAATCATACGCTTCTATAAGATGGCGCGCAAATGCTTTTTATGTAATAAGGTGCTATCATTGGATAGCTCAGAATCTTGAATTCCAAGTTAAATGTTTTGTTCTCGTTTTTCACCAGTTTTTAGAATTATTTTATCCGATCGTTAATATGACCTTATCATAGACTTCTAAATATTTATTTTCATATTTTCCATCTGATTTTGTTTTCAAATGAATCATAAATTGCGTAAAACAGATGGCGAGTTAATTCATAATGTTCATATTAAGTCTAAATGAACTTTACTTGTTGTTTGCGGAAGAGCAGCGCTCGAAGCATGTTTAGGAATTTATAAATATTTGTATTTCTACTGTACTTAAGCTTATGTTCATAGTTGTTTAAAATCCCTTTTCCAATAGTTTATCTTCAGTATTACTATAAAATAAAAACAGGAAAATACAAAAATTAAGCGGGATGGTAGATTAAACTGACAAAACCGCCAAGTAGATTCACAAATGATGAACCAGGCCCTCCCATCATTTTTATCATTGCGGTAAATATACTAGAAATTTAGTTGTTTTTAAAATGATCATAGGCATCATAAATAGTTGAAATTTCCTACAAATGAATATATTGTATTATTTTAGGTCCATACGATTTGTTAATTTGTTCCTTGATATGATTTGAGAAGTTTATGGATGGAAACATTTCTAGGAGAAGCTGACCTAAAATATATAAAGGCCCCTCCTCTCTCTCCCGTCAACATAGATACAATAACTTTGCTATATATCTATTAGCCATTTTATTCAATCTTGCAGACTCTGGTGGGGGTCAATGCCACAATAAAATCTTTGTAAAATTCAGAATGTCACCAGGAGACCATGGTTTGGTTTATGGCTCTCGGCAGTGTAGGGAGAGCTTTGATTTCATGTTATCCGCAAGGGATGCGTAGAATTAATCCAAAGAGTTATTCAGCGCTCTCAAAGTGGTTAGTTAATTCTATGGGTGAGATATATATGTAAATTTGTCACTTAACCGAGAGAGAGAGTCTGCAAGGTTGATGAAGCATTCAATCAATAAAGGCATAGTTCTGGCGTCTATTTGATGCAAAATGCGACGTTTATTTTTTGCTAAATCTAGTATATGGTTGAGGGTCACCCAGAGTTCGAAAATGGCACTGAATATAATGAAACCTTTCAACGTCATATAATCAAGGAAGGGCATGGTACATCAGTGGGGAATCCTCCCATCGGTTTAGCCAGTTCAAGCTCCAGACCGTTCAACTATTGTTATAGATGGATTCTATCATAGTTTGATTTTGTTGAAGAATACTGGATATATTTTGGGGCTAAGCTGATAATGTTATTTTCTTTTCTTTTTGAAGTTATAATTGTTTCTGTAACTCTATGTGATTACTTGGTGTTTATTGATTTTTTTTTCAGCAAGGATGGTTTATAGCATTTAATCTAATCATTTTATCTCACTCAAAGTCCATGCATCACCAGACCAGGTAATGAATATTTTCGCAAAGGGTTTCCACGCCACCCAGGAGGTACCTGCTCAGCGCGTTAGCCTTTGTTTATAGTGGCGCTTCGCCTCCGTAGAAGCCCTATTCCACTCTTCTGGCACAACCAGAGCATCCAACTCGCTCTCGGCCGAGCTGATGGTCCAGGCCCTGCCAGGAACTGGTCTGCCGATGCTATGGACTCCGTCTCAAAGATCAAAGAGTCGGGGGAGAGGAAGACAAAGCCTCAATATCTGAGGAAACAAGTAAATTCGGACAGAGTCTCAAAGCAGACCCGCCTCCACCTCAATTCCCAACCGACTGGCCCATTGTTGGACCGTTGGAAACGAAATTTTTATAGCGTCCTAAAAATTCAATATATTAATATTTATATGAAATAAAAAATAATATGTACCTTTTAAAATTATATATTATCTGTTTGAGATATATTTAAAATAATCTCCATCATTTTGAATTCAATATGAAATAGAATTTGGAACAATAAGATTATGACTAAATTTTTTACTTCAATAACCTCAAAAATAATAAAAGAAATATTATTCAAACATTTGTTATTTATATAAAATGCTTTGAAGCTTCGAATATGTATATTTTAAAATATATAAAATGATGAAATGCGGGAAAAAATTGATCAAATTCAGACGTTTGCTCTCTCATTTTGCATTATCAAATATCAGTTGTCTTTCATACTTCACTATGAATATGCCTTATAGAGGAATACAAGTAAAATTTACTGTCTATTCTCGATTTGAGATTGAGCTATGGGACTCGAAATTTCTGTTCCTAAACACAGTTAGGTCTTATTCCAGTGATCACCATAATCCTCATATCGCTGATATACACTGGTCCGCAAAATTAAAGGAACAACATATTTTTTCATTTATCTCAAATTTTATTGAACATATATCAATGAAATTTTATAGACAAATTTATTATTCCATTATTGATTAGAATACCCGAAATCAAAGAATTCTAACCCATATTTTATGCAAATTAGCCGCTCAAGCAATGATCTTCTTGCAGTCCGTGCATAAATATCTTGGATATTGTTGTTAATATGGGGTGTGATCGCCTTTAACTGATAGACAGGCTCTACATCGGTGACCCATACTAAGAGTTAGGGAGTTTATCAGCTCCTGTGGAATCAACGCCCACTCTTGTGTTAAGGCTGTTTCTAGCTCATGAGTGTTTCTAGGAGGGGGTTGGAGGGATGAGATCCGCCGTCTTAGGTTGTCCCATACATGCTCAATGGGATTTAGGTCTGGGGATCGAGCTGGCCAATTCATCCGAGCAATTGCATGGTTTTGGAGAAAAGTGTTGACCACACCAGCCCTATGTGGACGGGAATTATCATACATTAGAAGAACGTTTTCTCCCATTTCCAATGCTTGAGGCATCACATATGCTGCCAAGATCTCGTCCCGATACCTCTGTCCAGTCAGGGTTCCTTGCCGAAAAATATGGAGTGCTGTGCGACCGCCCAAGAAGATTCCAGCCCAGACCATAAAACCTTGGCTTCTGTAGGGATCCCTTTCAACCATATTCCAGTAGAGTTGCAGCACAGTAGAACAGTGATTCGTTGCTTCATCCTTTTACTAGTTTTCATCTTTGTGAGCAAGTGTTCGGTCAGGAATGAGCTGAAAAAAATAATCCTGTTTCGTCTGCATTGTATATGTTGGTTGGGTCGTATCCGGAGTTCGCCAGAATACTGTTCAAATTTGTAAGGTGTTCATCAATGATAGCCGGAGAAATCGATGCGCCTTCCCCACAGAGCCGTCGTTGCGAAATATGGAATCTCCCTTTAAATCGCTGCAGCCACCCACTGCTGTACGTGAAATTTTCTGGTACGTCCAACTGCTCGCCAAGTTTTTTTGCCTTTTCTCTTAGGGGGTCATCAGTAATAATAATGAGTAATAATAATATTATTGGCACGCTTTTGGGTAAACCAGTTGAAGAGAGCGTCTTCCAAGTCACTAAATTTCCCGACTCTTTGTCTCTTTGAAGAACCAACAGTATAATTTTCCCACTTCTCAGCCTGAGTGAGAATATCACGGACAGTTGTTCGTGGAAGTGAGAAACGCTCTCCAATCTCATTCTTCGACATTCTTGCCAACTGGCATATCTCCTTCTTTTCAATGGTGATCGACTCCAGTTTACACTTTTGGGAACTCATGATACGACAAAAAGGTTGTTGTGTTGACATTAGTAAAGGATGAAGCGACTGTGTATCTCCCAGGCACAAGCAGGAAAAGGGTCTGCTGGCTGTTCACACAATCTGTTGTGTCAACAGCAGGCAAAGTCCGGTGCCGAGGGGAAGTGGGGGATGAGGGACGTTGTGAGCGGCGCTATAACGAGTGGTTTTTGCTACTTGGGATACGAAAAATCAGCGGCGGAAGGCGAACAGCGAGGGAGTGGCGTTATATCGAGAAAAATACATTGATGTCGATTGGGACAAAACGAAAAAGCGGCGTAAGGCGAGGGTGGCGTTATATCGAGTGGCGTTATAACGAGAGTAGACTGTATGTCTATAGATATTTTGGTTTCGTTTAATTAATTATTTTGTGTAATTACCAATTTTTTATTTTTAAAGTCGTTTTTCACAGGGGGGAAATATTATATAATCTAAATTTTAAAATATTTTATAATTTAAATAAATCTATATATTTTTATTTTCATTCATTGAATATTCTACTTTTTTGACTCTCTAGTTATAGAATATTCCACTTTTTAAATTGTTTTAAATATGTATAGTTAACTTACCTATTTTTTTAAATACACTAATATAGGATTAATTTTTATAATTTCAGTATAACTTTAAAAATATTTGTGTAATTTTCTTCAAGTAATTGAGAATAAACCTACTTGATAGTAAATAATTATTTCCTTTTTTTTTATCACGACTGCACCTTATTTAGAAGCATAGGGCGCCTCTCTTGTCAAAATAAACGTTTTACCGTCTATTTTTACGGGTGAGGCGCCCTATGTTTCTATAGATCATTTTCCTCCCGGAAAATGTTCCATATGATGTTTTATTTTATTTTAGATCCAAAGTATACCTTTTAATTAATATATTATATTAATTAAAAATTATTATTAATTTAAATAATACCTTTATATAACTGTTGTGTTTTAACTTTAAAAGCACACAAAAAATATAATAAACTTGAATTTGTTTATTCAAGTATCAAAAAACAAAGCTTTACATATTGTGACGAAGAAATATTTTATTATTTAATTTAATATTATTCAATGAAAATATATTCAACAGATTATAAAAATATATATTTATCTGTATTTGTGAAATCATCTTTAAAATATTTCTTTGCTTGCTTGCTTAAGATTCTCTAGCTGTAAATAGTTTTGCTGACCTGTTAATAATGGTCGACTCGTCGCTGTGACGTCATCAATAAATACTTTTACATCTTAGGATATTTCAAGGCTTGATTTCTACGCTACAACTGGTGGAGAGACTGGACCGATACCCATTAAGAAATAAAATAAAAATTGATTCTGTTGAACCAGAAGAAACTTCTATGAATGTAAAGAAGGAAGATACTCAGGTAAGCAACTACGTTGTTCAACATCTGCCAAGGAACCCTTCCATTTTCTCCGGGGAGGATGGTGAAGATCTCCAAAAATGGTTAAAAGGGTATGCACGTGTGGCAAGGTACAACCATTGGGACGAAACCCTTTGTCTTACTAAAGTTTATTTTTATCTGTCTGGAACTGCTCTCAAATGGTTTGAGAACAACGAAGAAAGCATACAGACTTGGAAGGAATTCACATCTCAATTAGAGAATGTGTTCAGAAAAAAAGAAAATTCAAAATTGCAAGCGGAGAAGAAACTTAAAACACGGGCACAATTAAAAGGTGAAAGTACCGAATGTTACATCCAGGATCTCCTGTGCTTGTGCAAAGAGGTTGATCCTCAAATGAGCGAGGAAGATAAAATCTCCCACCTCATGAAGGGGATAGCTGAGGAGCTTTATCAAGCACTCCTACCGAGGGATGTACAGAGCACCGAGCAATTCATTACAGAATGTCGCCGTGTCGAAGCGCTCCGTTGTAGGCGAGTTACCCCAACCAGGTACGAGCGCCTACCAAATGTAGCCTCTCTCTGTGACCAGGATGACGGAGAAGATCTGTCATCTTTGATTAGGCAAATTGTTCGTGAGGAGGTACAGCGGGCATTAGGCTCTCCTCGGGAGGAACCAAAAAATGCTACAATCGAAGAAATTGTAAAGGAGGAGATTGGAAGAACCCTGGCGCCAATCTCAAAGTCTAGGAGAAGTCCTCCTCAGAAGGAAAGACCCCGACAGTTTTTAAATACTAGATATGAGGCCGAAACTATAAGACCGCACCCTGAACCTCGATACCTAAAACAAGGAGGAAGACGCGACACCAATGATTGGCGTACAACTGAGGGAAGGCCAATCTGTTTCTACTGCGGACGCCCAGGTCACGTCGTCCGCTATTGCCGTGACAGGAAGAGACACAATGAGGAAAGGAGAAATGACTATTTCCAAAGAAAGCAAGACGCAATGGCATCCTACAACTCTCGAGCTGAATCTCAGGACCCCAATGACGAATCATCGAGGAAAACTTTCACTCGCTACCGAAGCTCTACTTCATATCGCGGTCGAAACAGACACCATTTCTCACCTGCTAGAAGATCTAGCTGGACGCCCCGCCATTAAAACTAGATGATAGACCACATTGGAGGTGAGGCCGCAAAGTTATAAAATCCTCCCTTGCCGACCACAGTAGAAATGAGAAAAAGCTACCTTGACGTAAACATAGCCCTACCAAGTCCTCATGAAGAAGATATCTCAACTGAAAGAAGACATCCACCGCAGTCACCTGAAAATATCCCTGGCCATAGTACTAGTTCTTAAGACTGACGACGTAAGTTTCCTGCTGAGCATCGGGTCGATGCTCTCTATAGGAGGAGGCTATGTGACGAAGAAATATTTTATTATTTAATTTAATATTATTCAATGAAAATATATTCAACAGATTATAAAAATATATATTTATCTGTATTTGTGAAATCATCTTTAAAATATTTCTTTGCTTGCTTGCTTAAGATTCTCTAGCTGTAAATAGTTTTGCTGACCTGTTAATAATGGTCGACTCGTCGCTGTGACGTCATCAATAAATACTTTTACATCTTAGGATATTTCAAGGCTTGATTTCTACGTTACAATATAGAACAAATAATAATTAAGAAGAAGAAAGAAACATTTTAGGAAAAGGCAAAAACAAACAAAAGTACTGGTCAAAAAGAAACATTTAAAATCACAGATTAATATCTTCAACACTTCCCCTTAATCAGATTTCAAATGTCCCTCATACCCAGTAGATATCTCAGCATTTGGAAACGCGGCTTAGGGAGCCCTTTGGTCATAATGTCAGCAACTTGATCTTTTCCAGAAATATGTTCTACATTGAAAATACCTTCTTGATACTTTTCTCTCACAAAATAGTGCCTTACTTCTATATGTTTGGTTCTCTTATGAAATTCAGGATTTTTGATCAATTTAATTGTACTTGCATTATCAACTTTTATAATTGGTTGTTCTTTTAGTGGAGAAATCTCACTGAAAAGTCTATTTAACCAAATGACTTCCTTTGCTGTATTGCTTGCTGCCACGAGTTCGGCCTCAGTTGTTGACAAAGATACTGATCTTTGTTTTTGGCTAAGCCAAGAAATAGCACCACCAGCCAGTTTACACACAACTCCACTGGTAGATCTTCTAGTTTCTGGGTCTCCAGCAAAATCTGCATCACTGAAAGATTCCAAAACTCCTACTTTATGACCCTTTTGGTACATAATTCCATATTCAGTTGTTCCTACAAGATATTTGAAGATTCGTTTAACTCCTTCCCAGTCATATTTTGTTGGTGCTGCAAGTTTTCGAGAAACTTTATTCAGTGCAAAAGTGATATCGGGTCTTGTTAAGCAGCTCAGATGCATCAGACTACCAATCGCTTCACGAAAGGGAACATTTTCTAGAATCTCTGCTTCCCCAGGAACAGTAGAATTATCAGTTGGTGTTCCCACTTTATTCGCTTGAGACATATTGAATTTCTCAAGAATTCTTTTTATATATGCCTTTTGATTTATAAAGATTGACCCATCCGGTTGCCGCTCTATCTCAATACCCAAAAAGTAATTTAATGGTTCACTTGTGATCTTAAATGAAAACATTAGTTCATCAAGAAATTCTTTGATTTCCTGTTCATTTGTACCAGCAATGATTCCATCATCAACATATATGGCAATAATGAGTAGATGATCATTTGTTTTTCTGAAGAATAAACAGGGGTCAGCTGTACTTTCCTTCAGACATCTTTCTTTCATGAAGTTGACTATTTTCTGATTCCAGCATCTTGGTGACTGTTTAAGTCCATAGAGACTTTTCTTCAATTTCCATACAAGATCTGTTCCATTGTTGAATCCTTCAGGTTGTTTGATATAAATTTGATCTTGTAAGTCTCCATAGAGAAAGGCTGTCTTTATGTCAAACTGAACCAATTTTAAGTCTTCATTAGCAGCAATTGCTAAAAGAGTTCTTATGGTGTCATGTCTTGCCACAGGACTAAATGTTTCTTCATAATCTATACCCTTCTTTTGTGCAAACCCTTTTGCCACCAGTCTTGCCTTATATCTTGTAATCTCTCCTTTAGAATTCAATTTGGTCTTTAATACTCATTTACAATCAATTGGTTTTTGGCCAGGTGGTAATGTTGTGCATTCGTATACATCATTTTCCGTTAAAGAATTCATTTCTTCATTCATTGCTTCTTTCCAAAATTGTGCATTTGGAGAATCCATTGCTTCTTTGTATGTCTTGGGTTCAAGACCTTCTGCAATATTTATTTCAGCATCAATATACCTTTGAGGTTTTGATATATTTGATCGATCTCTTAGATTGTATACGTCTGATGTTTGAACATTGCTTTCAATTTTCTCAATATCTTGAGTATCATTTTGTTCATCAATCTGATTACTTGAAAGAGTTCCTTATTTCTCTTTTCAATATCAAGGCTAAATGTTGGTATAGTTTCCTTGAATATTACATCCCTACTTGTGACAACTTTGTTTGAGTTCGAAATCCAGATTCGATACCCATCCTTGTTACTGCAATAACCAACTAAAATACCTTTTTCGCTTTTGGCATCTAACTTTCTTCTCTTTTCATCAGGCACATGAACAAAACATTCAGTTCCAAATATTCGAAGATGATCAACTGCTGGTTTTTTATCAAACCATAGTTCATAAGGTGTCTTTCCCTCAATTTGTGTTGGTCCTGTTCTATTCAAAACATATGTAGCAGTATTAACTGCCTCTGCCCAAAGCTTTATGCTCATATTTTTGGCATATATCATTGAACGAGCTGCTTCTATTAAAGTCCTGTTTTCCCTTTCCGCTGAACCATTCTGTTGTGGAGTATATGGCATTGTGATCCTATGATTAATACCATACTTGTTTGTAATTTTTGAGGTTTCTTTATTTACAAACTCCTTTCCTCCATCTGTGAGAATTTCTTTCACTATATGTCCAGTAGTCTTTGTTTCCAAGAGAAATTGTTCTAGCTTTTCAATGACTTGTGACTTTTCTTTTAGGAAATACACTGATCGGTATTTTGTAAAATCATCTTTGAAACACACAAAGTATCTCATCCCTCCTTTCGAAACCTCCTGCATAGGGCCACATACATCTACATGAATTAAGTTTCCAGGTTGGGTAGAAGCATATTGTTCTCTTGATCCAAAACTCAGTCTATGTTGTTTGCCATAAATGCATGCCTCGCAAGGTTCATTGTCCATGACTGCATCTATTCCTTGTTCTTTAAGCCATTTTTGAACATGCCTTTTATTTTGATGTCCAAATCTTTCATGCCATAGTTGTAGCATATTGACATTTTGGGTTTTGGCTAAATTGACTTCTGCAGCATTTTCAGGTTTGATACTTGTTATTAACATACCATACAAGCCTCCTGGTAGTCTTTTCCCTTCTACAATAACTTCTCCAGTTGTTGTCTTAAAAAGTTTACAACCTTTTTTATCCATTTTCATTTCAAACCCTTTATCCAATGTGGACTGTAATGACATCACATTACGACTGAAATTGGGAACATACCATACATCAGTTAGGTAGTGAGTTTGCCATTTACCTTTTACACAAGTTTCAATTGTTATAGTTCCACTTCCATAAGCTATCAATTCTTCATTACTTCCAACTTTAACAGTCTGTTGGGTAGGAAAATCCTTATAAGAAGTATAAAAACTTGCATTCCTTGTAATGTGGTTAGTAGCTCCTGAGTCACCAATCCAAATGTCTTCATCTTGTTCATTGAATCTTTCACTGATTAAACTTTCACTTAATTTTGAATTAAGTTTTAATTTAGTTTCATCCTTTTCTTTTTCCTTTAGTTTCTTCTGTTTTGCATACCTACAATCTTTGGCCAAGTGTCCTTTTCTATGACAAAAGTAACATTCTCTTGTTTCTCTTGTTTTCTGAAATTTTTCATTACTTTTGGTAACTTTTCCTTTCATATTTTGCTTATTTTCATATGCATTTGCCATTAGTGCTGTCGAACTTGATGCGCTGCATTCATCTCGCTGTTGAATTCTTATTTCGAGTAACCGAAGCCTTTGTGTGAGATTGTCTACAGAACGTTCTTCTTTAGACACTGATTCCCAAACACTTTTAAAATCAAAATATTCATCAGGCAAGGTGTTTATGATTCTGCACATCAGCATGGATTCAGGCAATTTCAAATTTTCTTGTTTAGTAAGTTCATTTTGCATATCATTCCATAAACTTTCTAGTTTTGAAATGTGCTTTGAAATATCATCTGTAGGATCCTTCTTAAAATTAAAGAATTGATTATAGAGCATGTCTAATCTCTGACCAGAGCTTTGCTCATAGACACTTAACAATTTGTCCCACATATCTTTAGCACTTGAGCAGGGAATGATTAGTTGACTTACATCAGGCATCACACTTGTTGTAAATAACAATTGGGATATTGCATCTTCACTTTCCCATTTTACATATGCCTCTTTTTCTTCATTTGTTTCTTGTTTTATTGGCTTTATATATGTTCCATCAACAACGCCTATTACTTTGTTTATTGTTAAAAGCAATTTTATATTTTTCTTATATTCTGGCCAGTTTATTAATCCTTCCAATTTGGGAATATTCATACCCATTTTAATATTATCCATTCCAGCCATTACTGATATAAATTTTAACGTGATAAACAAAATAGAATTCTTTTTAGGCTTACCGTTGCTTCGTTTTATTTATATTTCGCAGTGAATGCGTGGTTGGGTCCATAACCTTTTGTGTTTTAACTTTAAAAGCACACAAAAAAAATAATAAACTTGAATTTGTTTATTCAAGTATCAAAAAACAAAGCTTTACATATAGAACAAATAATAATTAAGAAGAAGAAAGAAACATTTTAGGAAAAGGCAAAAACAAACAAAAGTACTGGTCAAAAAGAAACATTTAAAATCACAGATTAATATCTTCAACAATAACATATATATATTATTAATATATTATAATTCATATATATATTCCTAACACAAAGCAATAACGCGCCATCTATACATATAAAATGAAAGGATTTAAAAGCACGAATGTTTCTTTTATACATAATACAAACTTCTACTGCCCTTACTGCGATGAAAAAATATATTGGGAGGGCTTGGCTCATCAGTGGTGAACCCGCCCAGCGGTTTCGCCAATTTAATCCACCAGACCGCTCCTCAGAGCTCTGATACTGTATTGGACGATTCTGCTTATATACGCAGCATTGAAGGGTGGAATCTCAGAAATAGTTTTCAAGAAAACTATGGACATAAGTTTATAGGACAGTAGAATTACATTCAAATACTTGCATCGAGCAATGCTCTTCAGCAAACAATAAAGACAAGGCCAGTTAGGCATAAATTAACAGAAAGCAATAACGCTCCATCTATACATATGAAATTAAAGGATTTAAAAACCCCTTCATTGCTGCGTATATAAGCAGAATCGTCCAATACAGTATTAGAGCTCTGAGGAGCGGTCTGGTGGATTAAATTGGCGAAACCGTTGGGAGGGTTCACCACTGATGAGCCAAGCCCTCCCAATATTTTTTTTTCATCGCAGTAAGGGCAGTAAAAGTTTGTGTTATGTATAAAAGTAACATTCGTGCTTTTAGATCATTTCATTATATATATATATATATGTGATGTTGAAGTGTTGACTCTCGCTATACTGTGTTGACCGAGAGGAACAGTCAGGATGTGGAGTTTTCCTGTACCTCTCTGCACCTTGGAAGACCTTTAAAAGTTCTCACAAAGTACAGGCAGTCGTGGTCGTGGCAGAGTGGAAAGCTTGGGAATGTCCACACAAAAAACGAAGACACAGTTGCACTAAGAAAGTTCCGTGAACAGATAAAAGTTGAGCTAGGAGCGAAAGATGGTAAGATAGAAGTTTCTTACTGGTCTACATGATGGATGAGATGGACC
Organism: Cordylochernes scorpioides; assembly: GCA_030710605.1. NCBI lineage: Eukaryota > Metazoa > Arthropoda > Arachnida > Pseudoscorpiones > Chernetidae > Cordylochernes > Cordylochernes scorpioides. Next base: position 68,012,784 of record CP092870.1, on the reverse strand, counting down.
TGAGGTACAACCGACGTGGGCTCGCGCAGATGTTGAACTAACTGTATTTTTAGCTAGGACGGGGGCTTTATATACAGTTTCTGAGAAAGGGGGTTTTGCATGTCACCAGATGTGAAGAGTGTGGGTCGTCTGGTGACATTCTACTGGCGACTTCTGACAGCTTCCAATCTATCTTGAGATGTTGCTTTGTGGCTTCCATCTATCTCGAATTTAGACGTGTTTGACTTCTATCTCTCTAGCTCAACTCTTAATCTATTACAGAGTTTTATTTATTATCCTCAGTTTGTACAAATTACATTACATATGATGATGTAATGACACATGTCAATCATGCATATAACCATTTACAGATGTGTTTCTACTATACAACATTAAAATCTTGTTATAAGTTATATACAATATGGGGTTGTTGGCTTAAATTACCATATATATATATATATTCCCTGCACCACACTAACGGGAGCCAACAGCCCGAAACGCGTTCGTGGTTGGCTTTTCTTTATTTATCAAGAAAATGGGTTGGCCAAATATTAGGGAGCATGCTAAATCAATTGATTTCTGTTCCACTAGATGGCGCTCTTCAATCTTAAAAAAGCTAATGTGAGCGTGGTCAGGATATGTTTTTTTTTCAATATATATAGCATAGGGTGCCTCTCCCTTCAAAACTAGATTCAACTATTGACTGTCGCTGCAAACTAGAGGCCTTGGGTTGGTCACAAAGACACAACACCAGCTTTGGTAAACTGAGAAGAGTCCACCTAGAGACCATGGTTTCGGGCTAATGGCCCTCGTAAGCCTAGGACGGACTTTATTCCATGAGATCCACACGGGATCTAATGAAATCTTCACAATCTGCCAAAGAAGTGTATAGTTGGCAAAGTGGCTGGGCCATATCTATGCCAAAATATAGATGGAAATTTTGCCGATAGGAAATATTATCTATAAAAGCATAGTGCGCCTCTCCCGTCAAAATAGACGTCACAACTTGACGCCATCTACTTTTAACAGGTAAGGCGCCCTATGCTTTTATAAATCAATTTCCTCCCCTGCAAGAGTTCCATATATTTATATATATATATTAAAATCAAAAAAGACATATCCTGACCAAGAGCACATGAGCTTTTTAGATGACAGAGCGCCATCTAGTGGAAAAAGGATACACTAAACGTTTATTTAACTTGTTCCGTCATATTTGGCCAACCTAAGGATTTGGCAAACGTTTAGTTTATTTTTGTTCCAATGGCAGAGCGCCATCTAGTGGAACAAAAATAAACTAAACGTTTATTTAACTTGTTCCGTCATATTTGGCCAACCTAAGGATTTGGCAAACGTTTAGTTTATTTAACTTGTTCCAATGGCAGAGCGTCATCTAGTGGAACAAAAATAAACTAAACGTTTATTTAACTTGTTCCGTCATATTTGGCCAACCTAAGGATTTGGCAAACGTTTAGTTTATTTAACTTGTTCCAATGGCAGAGCGTCATCTAGAAATGTTCGTGTGAACGTGGTCGAGATATGCATTTTTTTTGTATTTAATATCAACACCTGGCTTTATATGTATGTAATAATAATAATTTTAAAAATATAATAAAAAAGGACAGGTGTTGGTATTAAAATCAAAAAGAGGCATATCCTGACCACGAGCATATGAGCATTTCTAGATGGCAGAGCGTCATCTAGTGAAACAGAAATACACTAGTCTGTTCCCTGATATTTGGTCAACCAATTTTCTTGATAAATCAAGAAAAGGTTTAGAGTGTACTCATTCCAATTACGGAGCCTCGTTAGAGTCCCGTATTGTTATTTTTCGTCACTACCTCCCCGTGCCGGGAGTGGGTAATTTGCGCGCCTGCGGCCTTCCTTGGATGTGGTAGCCGTTTCTCAGGCTCCCTCTCCGGAATCGAACCCTGATTCCCCGTTACCCGTAACAGCCATGGTAGGCGCATAACCTACCATCGAAAGTTGATAAGGCAGACACTTGAAAGATGCGTCGCCAGTGCTAGGACTGTGCGATCCGCCATAGTTATTCAGAGTCACCACGACTATCGGAGTTGCCCCCGTTTGGTCTTGGTCTAATAAAAGCACCCTCACCCTAAAAGGAGATAAATCAAGAAAAGTCAACCACGAATGCGTTTCGGGTTGTTGGTCCCCGTCAGCGTGGTGCAGGCTATACCTCTACGACCAAAAACATTTTGTTCCCGAAGGCTTCTCGATAAATCAAGAAATGGGTATTTAAAGCCAAACTTGCCAAAAGTAAATTTGTACTTGGATCAAGTGTCTAAATTGAGAAAAAGGGCATTTCCTGATCGTGCATCTAAAAGTTACTGATGGCTTGCGCCATCTATCGGAATAAATATCAACTAATCACACACGCACACACAAAAGCCTTTCCAATGGGAGCAGATTCTCCCAATTGGGTAAGGAAATAATCATCTTGTGTTATTTACATAGGTAGTAAGATAGAAATTGAACTGGCTTTACTCTTCGTCTCAAAGTCATTCACTTGTTGACTGGTCCTTACATAATGATGATCTAAAAAATGTATAGTAAGCTATTGCCTTGTTTGCTGATATTTTTGAAAGCAATGCGTAGGGTGAAATGTTGGTACATTTAATTTGTTGATATCAACTCATCGTTGAATTATTCCAGAATTGGCCAAATACCGTTTCTTGATTAATCAAGCTAATCACGTACGCGTATTTGGGCAATTCTGGAATAATTAAAAAATCAACGAATAGTTGATATTTATTCCGATAGATGGCGCAAGCCATCAGCAACTTTTAGTTGCGCGATCAGGAAATGTCCTTTTTCTCTTTTTAAAACCCTGAGGAAATGACTTTTTTTTTAACAATTCAGTTATAAATCATTAGAACGTTACAAAAAAATGCTACTCTATTCTCCAACAACGAAAGTTTGACGTTGTTCCACAGCTGTTGTAACTCTCTCAATCCACCCATAGATTAAACAACAATTACAGAAAACAATAAAAAAACAAAATAAACCGGAAAGTGGCACGCGGGATGTTGAAAGGAGTTTTTTATAAAATGATACAATGGCTGACCTGAGCAGGGAATTACGGGTCAGTTCTAGGATTACAATTCACTGCGATGTTTTTCCAACCTTTTTTTTCAACATCTCGTTTTGAATAGAGGCTTTTATTGAGGAGAAGCTTTTAAAACAAATTTATTAACATTTCCTTCAATGATAAATCATACACATAAATCTTCTTTCTTATCTCCACTCAATCATTTTAGGATATCAAGCTTGTAGAGCTTGTTGATGGTGTCTGTTGGGGATGAGTAGAGCTCATGAATGGATGAGTCAATACAGTCAATAATGTGGTCTGGGCTTGCAGGTTGAGAATTGCACTTAGTACATAGTGGGAAAACCTTGCAACCATTCTGTCATTGTTCGTAGATGATCAGACCTAAGTCTGGAAATCAGTTGTTCCCTTGGGAGGACAGAATTGTCCCTCCTGCTCTGTACCAGTCATGTGCAGCATTAGATTTCCATTCCTGCAGGCATTGAGTTCTGATGGTACTGAGGAGGTCTCTTTCGTCTAGTTGGGTGGTAAGATTCCCTGGCTTCAGGTAGGCCAAGAGCTCCAGACCTTTCCAGAGAGTCTGCTAGGTCATTTCCAGGAATTCCAACGTGAGCTGGAAGCACTGTGACAGAGCTGTTGGCTGGGAGTCGGTTTACACATAAAATAAATTATGATACATTAGCGCACCATCTGTTATGAGAACCGAAACTATTATAGACGCGTATGATTCTTTTAAAAATTAAACAATTTCTACTACCCTTACTGCAATGAAAAATTAATGGAAGGACCTGGCTCATCAGTGGTGAATTCTCCCAGCAGTTTCGCCAGTTTAATCTACCATACCGTTGTATTATTGCATTTTATGTTTTCTTTTTATACCGATACTGATGCTAGACTCTTGGAATGGATATTTTAGATGAACTATGGACATAAGCTTTGAGGACAGTAGAATTACATAGAATTATAAATATATAATATGCTTCGAGCAATCACTCTTCCGAAAACATTAAATTGAATCTTTTATTTGAACAATTATAATAGGAGTATAAATAAGTTCGTGCGGTTTTTTTTTCGAAATTTAGAGCTTTTTTGTGAAAAATTGGTTAGACATTCAATGTTCAAAGTATTGTCCGTCGCTAGCTACTACTTTTTCCCATCTTTCTGACAATTGACAGATCCCATCGCGGAAAAAGGCCGGCTCTCTGGCCGCTATCCATTCATCGATCCATTTTTTGACTTCATCGTAATTGGTGAAGTGCAATGTCTGGGATATACGGCGGGTGGGGTAAGACATCTTATTTGAAAGTTTCTAAGTACGTTTTAACGGGTCCTGCAGCATGTGACCGAGTATTATCATGTTGCAGAATAATTTGGTCATGTGTATTGGCGTATTACAGCTGTTTTTCTCGGTTCAAACACAATTGTCTTCAGTAGACCTCCCCTGTGATACTTTTGTTCGGTTGTAGCAGCTCATAATATACCACTCCTAGCTGGTCCCACGAAATATACAACATAATCTTCTCACCATGAATATTCGTCTTTTAAAGTAATTGAAGAGCCACATCATTTTATTTCTTACCAACAATAAACAGTATAAATAATATTTACATATGGAACTATATCTTCACATCCAAAGAGCCGAAGTTTGCCGACCCCTGATCTAGAATCTTGGCCTTTCGAATATCTTGTAATCCGTGTTACAGTAAGTTACATGGTTGTTTTATAATTACAAAATATTTTCTCACAATAATTTTTTTTTATTTCAAAACGCTAACTTTCAAGCGATAATCTCTCTTGAAGAGTTGAAGAACGATTATCACTTGAAAGCTAGCGTTTTGAAAAAAAAACTTATTGAGAGAAAATATACACACAAAAGCCTTTATTTGGGACATGCCCCATACAGATTCTCCCAATTGGGTAAGGTAATAATTGTGTTATTTACATAGAAATTGAACTGGCTTTACTCTTCATCTCAAAGTCATTCACTTGTTGACTTGTCCTTACATAATGATGACATTGTGAAAAAAAAATTATTATAATTGTGTGTTAGATTTTTATCTCTTTAGTCTGGGATTATTTAGAGATAAATCAATTATTCACTGAAAATATAATGATAATTTCGAACATGGACATTTCAGCATGTATATCGGGATTGAGACAATAACTCTGAAAGATATTACAGTGACCTTTATTGGAGACACACGAGATAACCAAGTGTGTATACACTCATGGAGACAAAACTTAAGGAAGTTGTAACTTTCAGCATGTATATCGGGATTGAGACAATAACTCTGAAAGATATTACAGTGACCTTTAATGAAGACACACGAGATAACCAAGTGTGTATACACTCATGGACAAAACTTAAGGAAGTTGTACCTTTCAGCATGTATATCGGGATTGAGACAATAACTCTGAAAGATATTACAGTGACCTTTATTGAAGACACACGAGATAACCAAGTGTGTATACATTCATGGACAGTACTTAAGGAAGTTGTACCTTTCAGCATGTATATCGGGATTGAGACAATAACTCTGAAAGATATTACAGTTACCTTTATTGAAGACACACGAGATAACCAAGTGTGTATACACTCATGGACAAAACTTAAAGAAGTTGTACCTTTCAGCATGTATATCGGGATTGAGACAATAACTCTGAAAGATATTACAGTGACCTTTATTGAAGACACACGAGATAACCAAGTGTGTATACACTCATGGACAGTACTTAAGGAAGTTGTACCTTTCAGAATGTATATCGGGATTGAGACAATAACTGAAAGATATTACAGTGACCTTTATTGAAGACACACGAGATAACCAAGTGTGAACAACCTCTGTCTCTTAAAAAAAAAAAACAGACAACTAGCGATATCAAAGAATTTCCACTTCCTTAAGTTTGGTCCATGAGTGTATATGCTATTTGGAAACACTAAAACACGACAACATACAGTGACATACAGTCGAGGAGACTTACCCAACGTCAAAGAGACCTCCAGACAACCAGGATCTTCCTTACCTCAGGAACAACTTGTAAATGACGTCGTTATCCATCCCTTGTCTGACGTAGTTCTGTACGGACCAGTAGTGGGTTAAGATTTAGTGCTGATATATATTACAAATATACTTATTGACAAAACTTAAGGTAGTGGATTGTCTTTGATATCACCAGCCATCCATTTTTTGAAAGACAGAGGCTGTTCACACTTGGTTATCTCGTGTGTCTTCAATAAAGGTCGCTGTAATATCTTTCAGAGTTATTGTCTAAATCTGTTAGTGACCATCAAGATGACTTTTGGTGACTATATGGACAAATATTCTCCAATTTGATCTGTTAGTGACCATCAAGTCAACTTCTGGTGACTATATGGAGAAATATTCTCCAATTTGATCTGTTAGTGACCATCAAGTCAACTTTTGGTGACTATATGGACAAATATTATCCAAATTGATCTGTTAGTGACCATCAAGTCAACTTCTGGTGACTATATGAACAAATATTCTCCAATTTGATCTGTTAGTGACCATCAAGTCAACTTCTGGTGACTATATGAACAAATATTCTCCAATTTGATCTGTTAGTGACCATCAAGTTGACTTTCGGTGACTATATGGACAAATATTCTCCAATTTGATCTGTTAGTGACCATCAAGTTGACTTTCGGTGACTATATGAACAAATATTCTCCAATTTGATCTGTTAGTGACCATCAAGTCAAATTTTGGTGACTATATGGACAAATATTCTCCAATTTGATCTGTCAGTGACCATCAAGTCAACTTCTGGTCACTATATGGACAAATATTCTCCAATTTGATCTGTTAGTGACCATCAAGTCAACTTCTGGAGACTATATGGACAAATATTCTCCAATTTGATCTGTTAGTGACCATCAAGTCAACTTTTGGTGACTATATGGACAAATATTCTCCAATTTGATCTGTTAGTGACCATCACTCACACTCCATGTCAGTATATTTCATATAATTTACAAACAAAATCTATACTTGTTTCACGGTATGTGGCATATTAGACTCCAAAAGGCTTTGGAAGGTGATTTTATCTTAGCCAAAAGGTTACAAAGCGATAAAGGTAAAGAAGTGTCACATCACTAAAGACAAGGATGACATAAGAACCTAATAAAAAACTAAAGTTAGAACTCAGGAGTGGCGGCACAATGTGCACAGATCCCAGATTTGTCTCAGCGGCACATATCGTGATGTTCCGAATTCTTGCATAATCCCCCGTGACTTCCTCGAGACATCCAGCGTGACTGAAGGGTCTTCCTCCTTTCTCACTTATCTTGTCACGGTCTGTCTGCTCCTGGGACTTTGTCCACATAAACCGTCGTTATGTAAGGAGTCTTGTACATCGACCTGCTCCAACTGGGTCAATGATATTGTGGATAAATGTTTTGTCCTATGGGGTCGCCGGCTTATGGACAAAATGTTTTGGGTGGGTTACATGGTCATCGAAGTTTCTAGGTGATCAAAATAATATTGAATGTCCTACGGGGTCGCTGGCTTATGGACAGAATGTTCTGGGTGCCCTTAGGATTCTAGAATGTACTACATGGTCACCGAGAGTTCTGGGTGATCATAAGATTCTTGAATATCCAACGGGATCGCCGGCTTATGGACAGAATGTTCTGTGTGGACTACATGATTACCGAAGGTTCTGGGTGATCAAAAGGATCTAGAATGTACTACAGGGTCGCCAGCTTATGGACAGAATGTTCTGGGTGCCCAAAGGATTCTAGAATGTCCTTCAAGTGTCACCGAAAGTTCTGGATGCCCATAAGATTCTTGAATGTCCTACGGGGTCGCCAGCTTATGACAGAAATGTTCTGGGTGCCCATAGTATTCTAGAATGTACTAAATGGTCACCGAAGGTTCAGGGAGATCATAAGATTCTAGAATGTCCTACGGGGTCGCCGCCTTATGGACAGAATGTTCTATGTACCCATAGGATTCTAGAATGTCCTACGGGGTCGCTGGCTTGTTGGACAGAAAGTTCTGGGTGCCCATAGGATTCTAGAATGTCCTACAAGTGTCACCGAAAGTTCTGGGTGATCATAAGATTCTTGAATATCCTACGGAGTCGCCGCCTTATGGACAGAATGTTCTGGGTGCCCATAGGATTCTAGAAGGTACTACAAGTGTCACCGAAAGTTCTGGAAAATCATAAGATTCTAGAATATCCTACGGGGTCGCCGGGTTATGGGCAGAAAGTTCTGGGTGCCCATAGGATTCTAGAATGTCCTACAAGTGTCACCGAAAGTTCTGGGAGATCATAAGATTCTAGAATATCCTGAGGGGTCGCTGGTTTGTTGACAGAATGTTCTGGGTGCCCATAGGATTCTAGAATGTCCTACAAGTGTCACCGAAAGTTCTGGGTGATCATAAGATTCTAGAATGTCCTACGGAGTCACCGCCTTATGGACAGAATGTTCTGGGTGCCCATAGGATTATAGAATGTAATACATGGTCACCGAAAGTTCTGGGTTTCCATAATATTCTAGAATGGCCTACGGGGTCCTCCTGGTATAGTGTCAAGATGATGGATTGAAATTTGCCCTTTTTTCTACCAAGATGTTGTAGAATTCCCTTTGGTAGAAAGAGGGCTAACGATCAAATGAGTCTTCTATGCCTTGGTGGTCATTTCAGCCTAGGATATCCTACCTACAGAGTTAGTACTTTGTATTAGAAAAAATAAAATAATTATTAACACGAATGATTATTTTACACATGAAACAATCTCCTACTGTCCTTACTGTGATGAAAAAAAATTAGGAAGGCTTGGCTCATCAGTGGTGAAACCCTCCCAGCGGTTTCTCCAATTTAATCTACAAGACCGCTTCTTTAGAGCTCTAATACTGTATTGGATCATTCTGTTTATATATGTTACACTGAAGGATGGAATCTCAGAAATGGTATTTAAGTAAACTATGGACATAAGGACAGTAGAATTACACATAAATATTTACATCGAGCAATTCTCTTCCACAAACAATAAGTACAAATTTGATTAAAAAACAGTACAAATATGATATTGTACTGGGACAATTGACAATTAAAACAACTTTTATTGACATCTTGTCAATATTTACACTCAAAGAGAGTTATAATAGTAAAATAATATAATAATAAATAGGAAAATTAAAATATGTACAAAAAGTTATATAATAGAGGATGAGGGGAGGCATCCTCGGCGCGCGAGTGTTCTCCTCCAGGCGATGAGCGGGTCCTCCACTCCACCGAGCCCAACCTGAACAAAGTGGCGGTAGATCCGTAACTTTGCCGACGCGAGGATGGTCAGGGGCTCGTCCTCAAGGCCGGGCCCGAAGATCCAAGCCTGCAGGTCAGGGGGCCGCCCGATGATGTTGAAGGCCTCCCGGACGAGGGGCCTGATGGAATGACAGCTCCAGTAACGGTGGCCCAGGGAGCAGTCGACGGACCTGCAGGCAGGACAAGAGGAGCCGGCCGAGGCAGGATGGGCCGGGTGGGAAAGAGCATGGAGGGCCAACTTGAGGGCGGCATCGGCCTCATGGCCCGAGAAGGCCTAGCGCCGTAGCGAAGCCCAGTCAACCCTGGCCGGTGGGCTGATGGTAGCTGCCCATCTCGCCAGGTACCGGGAGATCGGCGTGGCCGCAAGGCGCGGACGATCCAGGGCCCGTCGGGCCGAGCGGGTCGTGAGGCCGAGGAACATGATATTGTATTGGCATAAAGTACATAAATTAATAAAGGAAAATAAAGGTATCTCCTTATCGTACAACTGAAATTTGCTGATGGCTTGCGCCATCTATCGGAATAAATATTATTAGGTGAACCTTCCCAGCGGTTTTACCAGTTTAAACTACCATATCGCTGTAATATTGCATTTTTCGGTTTTCCTTTCATACTGATACTGAAAATAAACTCCTGAAAAGCTTATGTCCATAGTTAATTTAAAACACCCTTTCCAAGAGTCTAGCTTCAGTATCGGTACAAAAAAGGAAAACCTGAAAAATGCAATATAATAGCGTAGATTAAACTGGCGAAACCGCTGGGAAGGATGACCACTGATGAGTCAGGCCCTCCCATTTATTTATCATTTCAGTAAGGACAGTAGAAATTGATTTATTTTAAAAAGAAGCATACGTGTCTATAATAGTTCACATTTCCAGTACATGGTATGTACTTACTATTAAGTTAGTGGGGTCGGTGGATGTTGGAGAGTAACTTCGCACATCAGCTGTTGCCTAGCGACGACACCATCCTACCAGACATCACGTGACCTGGCGCCAACTCTGTCTATACCTGTAGTTTAAGTTTTGGTTTTCTTCCTGCTACTGTGCTTGCCTTTTGTGACTCTTTTTTGTTCCTTGTCATCTTAATATATTATTATTGTTAATTAAACAATACTTTTGAGATCCAGCCTTTGATTCTCTTACATGGCAGCAGAGCTTGGTTGGTATCAAATATTTTTGTTTATCTAATCTGAAATTCGTTTGCTTGCTCAAGATGACAACTGAACTTCCACAAATTCAAAAATTCAACGGCGATGATTTTCATCTATGGAAATTTCAAATGAAGATTATTATAGAAGCAAAAGATCTTCTCAGTATAACTGATGGCTCTGAAGTAAAACCTGAAATAGAGGATATTGCAAAATTCTCTGAATGGAAAAGAAAGATGCAAAATCCAAAATGCTGATCACTACTGCTCTAGAGTTTAAATATCTTCAACAGATTGTTAATTGCCAGACTTCAGCAGAAATGTGGAATAAATTATCAACAATATATGAACTGAAATCTGAAACAAACAAATATTTGCTGCAACAAAGATTTTTCGAATATAAAATGAATCCAAATGATAACATTGCTTCTCATATTTCCAAAGTTGAAACTCAGGCACAACAAATGAAAGATCTAGGTGAGCCAATCTCTGATGTTGCCCTAATTACAAAGATAATTTGCAGCTTGCCTGATAAATACAAGAATTTCATAACAGCGTGGGATTCAGTTTCATCAGAAGAAAAGACTCTAGAAAACTTGACGGCAAGATTACTGAAAGAAGAAAGCTTACAGGATCACATTGGGATTCTTCAGGAAATTTTAAACCAGATAATGCCTTGATGACTTTTTCAAAGTTCAACAGAAATTCAACAGCTTCCAACAAACAACAGCAGCATCAACAATCCATTAAAGATAAAAAGAAGAACACACACTGTGGATATTGCAAGAAGAAAGGACATTGGTGGAAAGAATGCTATGAAACAAGGAAGAACAAAAAGGACAACAGCCAAGTTCTTCAGCCAGAGATGATAGCTGTGCTTTTTCAGCTGAGACAAGTGCCTCCCTCGCTGAAACAAAGGATTCCTGGATTGCAGATTCTAGAGCAACGGATCACGACTTTCAGAAGAGAATGGTTCTCTACGTTCGAAGAAATACCAGAAGGTGTTCATCCTGTGTGCCTTGGAGATGGAAAGAAGATCTATGCAAAAGGTAAGGGAAATATTGATATTCTCTCTTATGTTGATAGTCAGGAAATTAATGCAACTCTTTTGGATGTTCTCTATATACCTGAATTGGAGACCAATCTTTTTTCAATATCTACTGCAACAAAACATGGTTTGACGCTCATTTGTAAAATAAATCAGATAAAATTGAAAAAAAATCGAAAGTGCTAGTTACTGGAATAAAGGACAATTCAAATCTTTATAGAATTTTTATTAAAGCAAAGCAATCTTCACAAACTCATGTTGCTCAGTTAAGTCTAGATATATGGCATGAAAGAATGGGTCATGTAAATCCTATAAAATTAACCCAAATGTTTGAAAATAATGTTTTTGAAGAAAACATTAAAATTAGAGAAAAGCCTGATTCTTTACTATGTTTAATAAAAGACTCTTGAGAAAGAAAAAAGAAAAAAAAATAATTTTAAATAAATCTGTTTAAGAAATCAAAATTTGGAGGTAGCGATAGGCAGGTGGTGAACCGGAAGAAATGAACAAACGTTTTTAATCAAGAATATGATATTTATTCACATATGAAGATTGACTTTGAATAGAGGTTACCTTTATTTTGTTGGGAAACAGCTTCCTTGGCCACTTGTCTTTGTGAGATAGCTTCCTTGGCCACTTGTTACTTGGGAGACAACTTCCTTGACCACTTGTTACTTGGGAGACAGCTTCCTTGACCACTTGTTACTTGGGAGACAGCTTCCTTGGCCACTTGTTACTTGGGAGACAGCTTCCTTGACCACTTGTTACTTGGGAGTCGGCTTCCTTGACCACTTGTTACTTGGGAGACAGCTTCCTTGACCACTTGTTACTTGGGAGACAGCTTCCTTGGCCACTTGTTACTTGGGAGACAGCTTCCTTGGCCACTTGTTACTTGGGAAACAGCTTCCTTGGCCACTTGTTACTTGTGAGACAACTCTACAAGGTCTACCTACCACCAGCTACCACACTCTCTTTTTTCCTCTGGCTGCGCCTTTCTTTTTATAGGGTCCCAAGCACGTGACCAAACCACATAAAAAACTACAAAAAAATCAAACCTAAACAAATGAATCTTTCTAAAAAGAAAATATGCAAAAACATGCAAAAAACTTATGCAAAAAAACTATGCAAACCAGTTTCAACATCCTCCCACCAAATTTTGACAATAATAATTGTCAAAATTAATTTTATACAATGGTTACATTATCCAGAGATATATATATATTTTTCAGATCTCTTAATCTCTCTACCATATCTGTTTTTATAAACTTCGGGAACTATCCCTGGCTCTCTCTTTGATGTACCAACAGAAATGGGCTTAAGACTCAAATGGTCAGATTGGTTTTCCCCCACATTAGATGTAATTTCTAGCGGATATAAACGCTGTATTGCTCTGACCAAGGTACCTGTGGAAGTTCTAATATGAGCCACCCCTGCTATCCAGTCTTTTCCCGCAATAAGTTTTACAATGCGTCCTTTGGGCCAAAACATTCTTTTAACATTTTCTAAACCAATCAACACAATATCTCCTATTTTTAGTTGTCTTCTATCAAAATTTTCTGATTTTTGAACTAAAGTGCCTAAATATTTCTTTAAAAACCTTTGTTTTAATTCTTTCTTTAGTTGCCCTAATCTTTTATATTTAGCATGCAGCATTTCTGGTTTTAAGTTTTCCAGTTCCGGGAAGCTAGGTTCTGGACCATTTTGAAGAAATTCATTGGGTGTTAAGGGCTTTAGATCGTTGTCGTCTTCAGAGACATAGGTGAGAGGACGAATATTGATGAGATGTTCTATCTCACATAAAACAGTTTGCAATTCCACATAGTTCAGCTTCTGATGACTCAACATTTTAATCATCATTTGTTTCGCTTCATTTCCATCATGATCTTTTCCCTTGTTGTATTTATTGTTCCTGGCCTGAGACAGCTTCCTTGGCCACTTGTTACTTGGGAGACAACTTCCTTGGCCACTTGTTACTTGGGAGACAGCTTCCTTGACCACTTGTTACTTGGGAGACAGCTTCCTTGGCCACTTGTTACTTGGGAGACAGCTTCCTTGACCACTTGTTACTTGGGAGACAGCTTCCTTGGCCACTTGTTACTTGGGAGACAGCTTCCTTGACCACTTGTTACTTGGGAGACAGCTTCCTTGGCCACTTGTTACTTGGGAGACAGCTTCCTTGACCACTTGTTACTTGGGAAACAGCTTCCTTGGCCACTTGTTACTTGGGAGACAGCTTCCTTGACCACTTGTTACTTGGGAGACAGCTTCCTTGGCCACTTGTTACTTGGGAGACAGCTTCCTTGACCACTTGTTACTTGGGAGACAGCTTCCTTGGCCACTTGTTACTTGGGAGACAGCTTCCTTGGCCACTTGTTACTTGGGAAACAGCTTCCTTGGCCACTTGTTACTTGGGAGACAACTCTACAAGATCTCCCTACCACCAGCTACCACACTCTCTTTTTTCCTCTGGCTGCGCCTTTCTTTTTATAGGGTCCCAAGCACGTGACCAAACCACATAAAAAACTACAAAAAAATCAAACCTAAACAAATGAATCTTTCTAAAAAGAAAAATATGCAAAAACATGCAAAAAAACTTATGCAAAAAACTATGCAAAAAAACTATGCAAAAAAACTATGCAAAAAACTATGCAAACCAGTTTCAACACTATGTGAAGCATGCATCTATGGAAAACAAAATAGAAAAGATTTTCACGCGTCAACAAGTCCTAATTCGACCTATCCAGGAGAGCTGATCTATTCAGATGTTTGTGGACCAATGAGTAAAAGATCACCAGGTGGATCATTATATTTTGTATCATTCAAGGATGATTTTTCAAGATTTAGAGTGGCCTACTTCATTAGGCATAAATCAGATGTACTTGAGAAATTTAAAGAATTTGTAAAAAGAGTTAGGACTGAAACTGGAAATAAAATTAAAAGATTCAGAACATATAATGGCACAGAATTCTTAAATAAGAATTTTTCTGATTATCTAAAATCTCTAGGAATTGTTCATGAACTCGCTGCTCCATATACCCCAGAACAGAATGGAATTTCTGAAAGAGATAACAGAACAATAGTTGAATCAGCTAGATGCTTGTTACATGGAAGAAAAATGCTGCTTGAACTGTGGGCTGAAGCCGTAAACACAGCAGTCTATCTCTTAAATAGATGCACTACTAAAGTATTGGGAAATTCTACACCTTATGAAATATGGTACAAGAGAAAACCCTTCATCTTACATTTGAAAACTTTTGGATGTAACGCTTATGTGCATATACCAAAAGATAACAGAAAGAAATTAGACAAAAAGAGTATTCGTACATTTTTTGTTGGATATACTGAAACTAACAAAAATTAAAGAAAGTGGGTTCCTATTGCTAGAAAAATTATCATATGCAGAGATGTAATATTTACTGAAGCTAATACATCAGAAAATATTCAGGATAACCAACAAGAGCAGGTAACTATATATAGTGAAGAAAGTGTTGATAGCACAAATACCATTTCCAAACCAGAAGAATCATGTCGATACCCTCTCAGGAATAGAATCAGAGAAAAGGAACAATCATCAACCAACTGTACAAGAGCTATTTCATATGCTTGTTATGTCCATGACCAAGAACCATTGAACTATGAAGATGCAATTGTAGGACAAAACTCAAAAAAGTGGAAACTAGCTATGGACGATGAATTCAATTCCTTGATTAAAAATCAAACATGGACTTATGTGACACTACCATCAGACAGAAAATCTATTGCATGCAAGTGGGTATACAAAATAAAGCAAAATGCAGATAGAACAACTAAAATGTTATTTCTATATCAAGCCTAATACATTGAAAGAACACTTGAACATTACAACCTTCTTGAAATTAAGTTACAATCTGTACCTTCTGATCCTTACTCAAAACTAAAAAAAGAGATGTGCCCAAAGGATAATCAGGAAATTGAATAAATGAACAAGATTCCATACAGACAGACAATTGGTAGTTTAATGTACCTCATGATTGGAACTAGACCTGATATTGCCTACGCAGTCAGCAGGGTTAGCCAATTTATGAACAACCCAGGACCTTCACATTGGACCGCAGTAAAGAAAATATTTGGATACTTAAAAGCTACGACAAACATCGGTATTTGTTTGGTGGGAGTTCCTGCACTACATCTCTGATAGATTTTTTCCGATGTGAAGACATGTGCTGTACTTACAGTAAAAGACAGTCACTAACTACTCACCATGATTATCATGGCCTGTACCATGTGTAGACATGTGGTGTACTTACAGTAAAAGACAGTCGCTAACTACCCACCATGATTATCATGGCCTGTACCATGTGTACTAAGGCTAATAACAAACAAGCCAGTTAACAAACCACCTACTTTAAGAATGACACAGCGATATGACAAAAACGTCAATTAAGATGATGGAATTGTGGAAACAATAGCTATAGACAACCCCCTACATAGAATAGAAACATCCAAGCGTTGCCTTTACACTCAAACGATATGACACAATTTATATATTCCCATAATTAAAGGGGATTTTAACTCTGCCCTTGCCGGTCCCAAGCCCGGATGACAAAGGAGGAGGGGGAGCAGTAACAAGCTCACTAAAAAACCTGGGCTCAGCTGGCCATGCTAATAGTACCAGCTGTGATGACTCCAGGGATACAGGATGAGTTTGTACTCCATGTTAGGAGCGGCTGTACATGGTGTCTGTTCCTCATGTCAGAGGAGGCCATTTATTTTAGAGCTAAGTCAGTGGCCTGAGTAGTGCTCCCAGTCTTAATGACAAAGGGGATACAGGATGTACTCCATGTTGGCTGTACATGGTGTCTGTTCCTCATGTCATATTGGAGCTAAGTCAGTGGCCTGAGTAGTGCTCCCAGTCTTAATGACAAAGGGGATACAGGATGTACTCCATGTTGGCTGTACATGGTGTCTGTTCCTCATGTCATATTGAAGCTAAGTCAGTGGCCTGAGTAGTGCTCCCAGTCTTAATGACAAAGGGAATACAGGATGTACTCCATGTTGGCTGTACATGGTGTCTGTTCCTCATGTCATATTGGAGCTAAATCAGTGGCCTGAGTAGTGCTCCCAGTCTTAATGACAAAGGGGATACAGGATGCACTCCATGTTGGCTGTACATGGTGTCTGTTCCTCATGTCAGAGGAGGCCATTTATTTTAGAGCTAAGTCAGTGGCCTGAGTAGTGCTCCCAGTCTTAATGACAAAGGGGATACAGGATGTACTCCATGTTGGCTGTACATGGTGTCTGTTCCTCATGTCATATTGGAGCTAAGTCAGTGGCCTGAGTAGTGCTCCCAATCTTAATGACAAAGGGGATACAGGATGTACTCCATGTTGGCTGTACATGGTGTCTGTTCCTCATGTCATATTGGAGCTAAGTCAGTGGCCTGAGTAGTGCTCCCAGTCTTAATGACAAAGGGGATACAGGATGTACTCCATGTTGGCTGTACATGGTGTCTGTTCCTCATGTCATATTGGAGCTAAGTCAGTGGCCTGAGTAGTGCTCCCAATCTTAATGACAAAGGGGATACAGGATGTACTCCATGTTGGCTGTATATGGTGTCTGTTCCTCGTGTCATATTGGAGCTAAGTCAGTGGCCTGAGTAGTGCTCCCAGTCTTAATGACAAAGGGGATACAGGATTGTTTTAATGCTTGGTATTTAAGATTTAGAATACATTTATAATTTAAATATTTTTATTCAATTAAGATTATAATTACACAAGCATAACATTTAAATATTTATATATATATCCTGCCTAACCATTCTCTATACTATCTAACTAACATTAAACGATCTATTTACAGCCTTTTTGGTCACTGGTCCAATATATTTATTTTCACAGACCAAATTATAAGATAAATTCAAAGATGAAAAATATGCAAAATAAATGAACAATTATATACATCATTTTATATTTATTTAAAACAAATGAACAATATATATACATCATTTTATATTTATCTAAAACAAATGAACAATATATATACATCAATTCCCCCTTCTTAGGCTTGGCCCCCCTTATTTATATATTTACTCTCCATATCTCTGCGGACATCTGCGCTCCCTCTGAGGATACCTGGGGGTTGTAATACTTTTCTCCTCCGAGACTGGAGTTGGCACACGTTCAGCCTCATTCATAATAGTGGGATGTGATTTACCAGGCAACATTTTTCTAATGTAGTTTTGATGAACCTTTTTTATACTGTCACCTTGTTTTATTAAATAAACATTCCTTCCTAGTATTTTAATTATCTTTCCTGTATACCAAGAGGGATGCCCATTAGTAATCCACCTAAACTTCACAGTCTCATCCACTTTAAATTTACTGTTAACATATTGACTATTGAATTTGGAGGCTTTTACATCAAGATGGCATTTGATACCTTTAATAGGGTCAGATTTGCATTCAAAAATGGACCCGTAATCATTTAAAAGTGAATCTATACTAAAAGAGTCCAATTTATGCAAATAATTGAATGAGATATTGAAAAGATTAAGGAAATCTCTTCCTAAGAGAAATTTAGTACAATTTAAATTAGTTATTAGTATTTCAATGGTTCTAGAAACATTTCTTAATTTTATATCAAATTTAGCCTTGCCTAAAATAGGTATTTTAGAGCCACGATAGCCGGTCAAGACTGTATTACATTTATTTAATTTAACATTTTTGAAATATTTAAAGTACAAATATTTAGTTAATGTAGTTATGGCTGCTCCAGTATCAATTTCAGCCAACAATTTTATGTCATTTACATATACAGTTTCAATCAAGGGAGGATGCAAATTTATATTATTCAATGATAAATTATTTTGAGATCCCGAAGGATTATTATCATTAACATGCTTTTTAAATTTATTAAAAGTATTTTTGGGATTTCTGGGCAATTTACGGGCAGAACTATCTTTTTTATAACATATAGTAGAAATATGCCCTACTCTACCACAAACTCTACAATTAGCTGATTTAAAAAAACAATTATAGTGTAGATGGTTGGTCTTACCACAGTGTTTGCAGGGATTATTGATGGCATGAAGATGCTGTGGGGACAGATGGGCATCTTCGGATCTCTTGAGGTTGTGTAGGTCATTATCTGCAGACTCCGCAGACAGAGCGATGTCCAATGCTCCCTCAAAAGTCAATCCCTCTTCCTGTAGCAGCTTCTTTTGGGTTGGTGTATCAATGATGCCCGCCACAAATCTGTCTCGCAGGGATTCTTGCAGAACATCTCCAAAGTTACACCTTTGAGCCTGTTCCTTAAGGCGTATTATGTATTTAGATATTGTTTCGCCTGATTTCTGATCCATTTTCTGGAATACAAATCTTTCATATATTATATTGGTCTTAGGATTGAAATGTTTCAATAAGATCCTGCACAATTTATCAAAGGGAACTTGATCAACTTCTTCTGGAAAAACTAAGTTTCGCAAAATCCCGAAGTATTTAGGTCCGATGCTTGATATCAGAAATGGCGTCTTAAAGTCTTCTTTTGTTTTAGAAATTAGCATGAATTGCTTCAATCGAAAAATATAATTCTCTACATTCTCTAGATTTTCGTCGAATCTTTCAAACATACTTGAAGACATTTTTTTTAAAGTATAATTTCTTTTCACTATTTAAATTCTTTTTTCTTTACAAAATTTGCTTTTCCTCGTCGCCAGTTGTTTTAATGCTTGGTATTTAAGATTTAGAATACATTTATAATTTAAATATTTTTATTCAATTAAGATTATAATTACACAAGCATAACATTTAAATATTTATATATATATCCTGCCTAACCATTCTCTATACTATCTAACTAACATTAAACGATCTATTTACAGCCTTTTTGGTCACTGGTCCAATATATTTATTTTCACAGACCAAATTATAAGATAAATTCAAAGATGAAAAATATGCAAAATAAATGAACAATTATATACATCATTTTATATTTATTTAAAACAAATGAACAATATATATACATCATTTTATATTTATCTAAAACAAATGAACAATATATATACATCAAGGATGTACTCCATGTTGGCTGTACATGGTGTCTGTTCCTCATGTCATATTGGAGCTAAGTCAGTGGCCTGAGTAGTGCTCCCAGTCTTTATGACAAAGGTATTCTACTTCACCCAGTGTGGAGATAAGAAAGAAGAAGAAGAAGAAAGGGTATTTTATTGAAACAACAAAATAATTTGAAAAAGGAACGATAAAATTCAGGTAAAAGTTATTTTAATTTTGAGTTTCCAAGCTTTCGAGCAAATTTTCTGCCCTTCAATGGGCAAATACTTCTATGTACAATACTTTTTCAAATAATTTCTGGGTAACTTTTGGTCCCATAAGTACATAAAATACTAGACCGTTGAAGAGCAGAAAATCTGCTCGAAAGCTTGGAAACCCAAAATTAAAATAACTCTTACCTGTATTTTATTGTTTCTTTTCTAAATAAGTACTAGGTAACCAATGCTCACAAAAATAATTTATTTGTCAGTATTTCAGTTGGCAGAACGCCAGCCTTTGTCAAGGTACAACAATGTATTTATATGTCAATTTTAAATTTCAAAAATATATTTTAGTCTGAATTCATTAGGATTACAACTACTTACAACTACCCACCAGGATTATCATGGCCTGTACCATATGTAGACATGTGGTGTACTTACATTGAAAGACAGTCGCTAACTACCCACCATGATTATCATGCCCTTATCACGTGTACTAGGGATAATAATAAAAAGGAATAACACAACAACACCAGTTTATGGTTCAGACGATGAAACAATAAATAACAAGTTTACTTACAGCTGAAATGGTTTTTAAATAATTAGGCGATTTTACCTTTTAAGAAAGTATTTTAAATTTATTATTTTAATCAGATTAGAAACCGGTCGTATCTCATTGAGTGTAACAGCTTTAAAATGTGTTGAATATGAGCAGTGACAGATTGCCGCGTATATGTTTTAATAGAACACGGGAACTGTCTAATGCTTCGGGCACACCCATCGGTTTCATTAAAAAGCTCACCAATCTGCTTAACAATAATGGATTCCCTGCACTTGTTTCCTGTGATGATCCTGAAACGCTGAGGAGCGCGATTACAGGGCTCTTAAAAACAGCGGCAGACCAATCTATACAAAACGACCTTACAAGAATGGATGAATCTAAGCTATACTCTCACTACAAAGACATTCACATATCTTTCATGACGGAGGGATACCTTTTAGGGGATTTTCCTTTCCCGGTTGTAAGACTACTCGCACAAGTTAGAATACTTTCAAGTTTTTTTAGAGAAAACCACACCAAGATGCTCTGCGGTGAGGACCCGACTTGTACCTTCTGTAATTCAAAACTAAAAAATGAAATCACTCACTATATTTTTGATTGCTCTTCTCTGAAAGAAGAAAGAAGAACCCTTATGCTCAGAACTGGGCAACTCTGTGCTTCACTTCCATCAATAATTGACAATATGACCCAGAATAAGTATATTGCTACGGCGTTTTATGGTTTCCACATGTCCATATCTCAGAAGAAGGCCAAGTGACACTCACTCTTTACTTTCTTACTGCTACTCTTTTTGTGTTGTTTTTCTTGCTTCCCTCTTTCTCTTTCTTATTTTTTTTCTTTCTTCTTTTTCCTTTTTCTTCTGTCTATATCGTTGTTTCCTTTGTCTCACTGCTTTGTTCTTATGCATACCTCTGGTGAATCCTGTATAGGGTCAGTGACCCTAAATAAAGGCTTTTTGTTGTTGAAAAATAAATAAATAAATAAATAATATATTTTCAAAGAGAGAGAAAAGAAAAAGAGAAAAACATTTAACAATTTCACTTACTAATTATATAAACAAAATATATCACTCGTTGTTTTTATATTTCAGTGTTGTCAGCTTAAAATTATTTTAATATCATTGATTTATTATTTTAAAACATTTTCCTTCTTTCTTTTTTTCCAACAGAATTCTCTACATGTGTATGTCTTTCTCTTCTTCTTCTTTCTTATCTCCACTCAATCACACTAAGGTACCAAGCTTGTAAAGCTTGTTGATGGTGTTTGTCGGGGAAGAGTAGAGCTCATCAATGGATGAGTCAATACAGTCAATAA
This sequence comes from Cordylochernes scorpioides, assembly GCA_030710605.1. NCBI lineage: Eukaryota > Metazoa > Arthropoda > Arachnida > Pseudoscorpiones > Chernetidae > Cordylochernes > Cordylochernes scorpioides. Next base: position 67,991,127 of record CP092870.1, on the reverse strand, counting down.
TCATCTATATTCCTTCTTATTTCTTATCTCCACTCAATAACACTAAGGTATCAAGCTTGTAAAGCTTGTTGATGGGGTCTGCCGGGGAAGAGTAGAGCTCATCAATGGATGAGTCAATACAGTCAATGATCATCTAAATTTCTTCTTATTTCTTATCTCCACTCAATCACACTAAGGTACCAAGCTTGTAAAGCTTGTTGATGGGGTCTGCCGGGGAAGAGTAGAGCTCATCAATGGATGAGTCAATACAGTCAATAATCATCTATATTCCTTCTTATTTCTTATCTCCACTCAATAACACTAAGGTATCAAGCTTGTAAAGCTTGTTGATGGGGTCTGCCGGGGAAGAGTAGAGCTCATCAATGGATGAGTCAATACAGTCAATGATCATCTAAATTTCTTCTTATTTCTTATCTCCACTCAATCACACTAAGGTACCAAGCTTGTAAAGCTTGTTGATGGGGTCTGCCGGGGAAGAGTAGAGCTCATCAATGGATGAGTCAATACAGTCAATGATCATCTATATTTCTTCTTATTTCTTATCTCCACTCAATCACACTAAGGTATCAATCTTGTAAAGCTTGTTGATGGTGTCTGCCGGGGAAGAGTAGAGCTCATCAATGGATGAGTCAATACAGTCAATGATCATCTATATTTCTTCTTATTTCTTATCTCCACTCAATCACACTAAGGTATCAAGCTTGTAAAGCTTGTTGATGGTGTCTGCCGGGGAAGAGTAGAACTCATCAATGGATGAGTCAATACAGTCAATGATCATCTATATTTCTTCTTATTTCTTATCTCCACTCAATCACACTAAGGTATCAAGCTTGTAAAGCTTGTTGATGGTATCTGCCGGGGAAGAGTAGAGCTCATCAATGGATGAGTCAATACAGTCAATCATCATCTATATTTCTTCTTCTTTCTTATCTCCACTCAATCACACTAAGGTATCAAGCTTGTAAAGCTTGTTGATGGTATCTGCCGGGGAAGAGTAGAGCTCATCAATGGATGAGTCAATACAGTCAATGATCATCTATATTTCTTCTTATTTCTTATCTCCACTCAATCACACTAAGGTACCAAGCTTGTAAAGCTTGTTGATGGGGTCTGCCGGGGAAGAGTAGAGCTCATCAATGGATGAGTCAATACAGTCAATGATCATCTATATTTCTTCTTATTTCTTATCTCCACTCAATCACACTAAGGTATCAAGCTTGTAAAGCTTGTTGATGGGGTCTGCCGGGGAAGAGTAGAGCTCATCAATGGATGAGTCAATACAGTCAATAATAATCTATATTTCTTCTTATTTCTTATATCTACACAATTACACTAAGGTATCAAGCTTGTAAAGCTTGTTGATGGTATTTGTCGGGGAAGAGTAGAGCTCATCAATGGATGAGTCAATACAGTCAATCATCATCTTTATTTCTTCTTCTTTCTTATCTCCACTCAATCACACTAAGGTATCAAGCTTGTAAAGCTTGTTGATGGAATCTGTCGGGGAAGAGTAGAGCTCATCAATGGATGAGGCAATACAGTCAATCATCATCTATATTTCTTCTTCTTTCTTATCTCCACTCAATCACACTAAGGTATCAAGCTTGTAAAGCTTGTTGATGGTATCTGCCGGGGAAGAGTAGAGCTCATCAATGGATGAGTCAATACAGTCAATGATCATCTATATTTCTTCTTCTTTCTTATCTCCACTCAATCACACTAAGGTATCAAGCTTGTAGAGCTTGTTGATGGTGTCTGTCGGGGATGAGTAGATCTCATCAATGGATGAGTCAATACAGTCAATCATCATCTATATTTCTTCTTTTTTTCTTATCTCCACTCAATCACACTAAGGTATCAAGCTTGTAAAGCTTGTTGATGGTGTCTGCCGGGGAAGAGTAGAGCTCATCAATGGATGAGTCAATACAGTCAATGATCATCTATATTTCTTCTTCTTTCTTATCTCCACTCAATCACACTAAGGTATCAAGCTTGTAAAGCTTGTTGATGGTGTCTCCCGGGGAAGAGTAGAACTCATCAATGGATGAGTCAATACAGTCAATGATCATCTATATTTCTTCTTCTTTCTTATCTCCACTCAATCACACTAAGGTATCAAGCTTGTAAAGCTTGTTGATGGTATCTGCCGGGGAATAGTAGAGCTCATCAATGGATGAGTCAATACAGTCAATGATCATCTATATTTCTTCTTCTTTCTTATCTCCACTCAATCACACTAAGGTATCAAGCTTGTAAAGCTTGTTGATGGTGTCTGCCGGGGAAGAGTAGAACTCATCAATGGATGAGTCAATACAGTCAATGATCATCTATATTTCTTCTTCTTTCTTATCTCCACTCAATCACACTAAGGTATCAAGCTTGTAGAGCTTGTTGACGGTGTCTGTCGGGGATGAGTAGAGCTCATCAATGGATGAGTCAATACAGTCAATCTCCACTCAATCACACTAGGGTATCAAGCTTGTAGAGCTTGTTTTGATGGTGTCTGCCGGGGAAGAGTAGAGCTCATCAATGGATGAATCAATACAGTCAATCATCATCTATATTTCTTCTTCTTTCTTATCTCCACTCAATCACACTAAGGTACCAAGCTTGTAAAGCTTGACAATTTTGATGGTGTCTGTCGGGGAAGAGTAGAGCTCATCAATGGATGAGTCAATACAGTCAATGATCATCTATATTTCTTATTCTTTCTTATCTCCACTCAATCATATTAAGGTATCAAGCTTGTAAAGCTTGTTGATGGTGTCTGTGTCAGGGAAGAGTAGAGCTCATCAATGGATGAGTCAATACAGTCAATGATCATCTATATTTCTTCTTCTTTCTTATCTCCACTCCATCACACTAAGGTATCAAGTCTGTAGAGATTGTCGATGGTGTCTGCCGGGGAAGAGTAGAGCTCATCAATGGATGAGTCAATACAGTCAATCATCATCTATATTTCTTCTTCTTTCTTATTTCCACTCAATCACACTAAGGTATTAAGCTTGTAAAGCTTGTTGATGGTGTCTGCCGAGGAAGAGTAGAGCTCATCAATGGATGAGTCAATACAGTCAATAATCATCTATATTTCTTCTTCTTTCTTATCTCCACTCAATCTCACTAAGGTATCAAGCTTGTAGAGCTTGTTGATGGTGTCTGCCGGGGAAGAGTAGAGCTCATCAATGGATGAGTCAATACAGTCAATGATTACATGAATATGTGACAACCAACAATAGAACATCGGTATTTCGAATTGCCCGTTGTTAGCATGTTTTTTTTAAATGTAAATTTGAAACTAATCTGTGAGAGTAGTTATTTACGTTTTGTTTTTCATCGAGGGGGAAATTCGGGTTTGATCATGTAACACTGGATAAGACGCACATTTTTTACCTTCTCCAAATATGTACGAGTAATGTACAAATTCTAGATAAGCATCGATTTTTAACTATGACTACAACATGGAGTTTGACTCACTTCTCATGTCTAATGTGAATATATAGTCTCTCAATGTCTCTATTTTAAACAATACTTGATAAACTTTACCTCATGTAAAACTGACTTTGTGTATATAGCTATGGACATATGTAAATAATACTATGTAAATATAATCCTATGTAGAACGACATGTGCTTCTTTTGCATGTGTTTCTTTTGAACGAAAATCGAGATTTATTGTAAGGAGAAATAACGATTATTTCTAACCTTAGGGATGAAGTATGAATTGTAAAGAGTAATGATAAACGGAAAAATAAAAGTGTCCAGTTCCCATCCCTGGACACTTTTATTTTTCCGTTTATCATTACTCCTCACAATTCACTTTTGGGGGGTCGGTGGAAGGATGGTCTAAACCGTTGGTTTTCGACCGCTACGACCCGAGTTCGATTCCCTCATTGGGCACTTTTTTATGTTTAAAAAAAAAAATGCTCCAATGGCCCCCGATTCTTTCAAAAGTCCAACCCTACCAGTGAGTGCAAGTAACCAAACGGGGCTCTGGCACATTTGTAAGTGCAAAGTCGAACTGCTTTTCACATGTGTAGATATTGTTGCACTGGGCTGCGGTTTGGCAGATTCTTCAGTCTTGAGTCTCTCCTCAGACGTGTCTCGCATCTTTCCAGAACGTGTCTCAACCATCTTACAAGGTTAAACCAGTCAATAATAAGACAACTATAAATTTAGGTAGCACCTAGAATATCTCTTTATTTATCACATCAAAGTTTAAAGCATGTGGGTTATTTAGTGTATCAAAATACAAATGTTTTATAGTACATAATATTTTATAGTAATAATCTGTTTTATAAAAATAAATAAATGTATAATTTAAATTTTAAATATATTAAAAATAATATTATAAATAATTTTAAAAATACGCGCATTAATCATGATGCAACACTTCCCCCTCTCCAGAGGTCGTCACGTCCTCGTGAGTGACCTCATCAATTCTTTCAAAATAGGTTTTGAGTCTTGAGACATGGACAATCAATGGGTCTTGGCCAGGATTATCTTTCGGCTCAATTAAGTAATTTACGTTGGACAGCTTCTTTAATATTCGATATGGGCCAAAATATTTTCTCAAATAGTTTTTCACATTTTCCGATTTTCCTGACTGATGTCCAAACTGCCACTAAATGTCCTGGTTCATAGATTCTCTCGTTGTGTTTTTTGTCATAGTTTCTTTTCATTCTTTCCTGAGTCTTCTCTGTGTTGTTAATGACTACCTGTCTCGTACTTGCTATTTTATCTAAGTAGCTTTCTATATATTCGTCGTAATCCTTCATGTTATTGTCCGTTGTGATATTCTCGTCGTCTAAGAGGGACATGGGTTCCCTCCCAAACAACAGGAAAAATGGAGAGTAGCCTGTGGTTTCTTGAATTGTGGTATTATACGCGTGGGTGATAAAAGGAAGGATTTTGTCCCAGTTCTTCTGATCCGTATTCACATACATGCTGATCATATTGATTAAAGTTCTATTTAGCCGTTCCGTTAGTCCGTTAGTCTGGGGGTGGTAGCTCGTTGTGAAGCAATGTTTAACTTTTCACATTTTCATAACCTCCTTCATCAAATTGCTAGTGAATTGTGAACCTCTGTCGCTGATAAGAAATCTTGGAGCCCCGTGACGTAAAAATATATGTTCGATTAAAAATGTAGAGACTTCTTTCACTGTCGCTTCTGGTACTGCCTTTGTTTCAGCATACTTGGTATAATAATCCGTCAACACAATTATCCATTTCCTTCTTCTTTTCGTTGATGGCAAGGGGCCAACAAAGTCAATTCCGATTCTTTCAAAAGGGTAGTTAGCTGGGGGAATAGGTTGTAGAAGTCCAGATGGCAACTGATTTGAACCTTTCCGACTTTGGCAAAGATGGCACGTCTTTACAAATTCGGAAACATCTTTCAGCATGGAAGGCCAATAGTATTTATTCTTCAATCGGTACGTGGTTCTGGCGACGCCCAGATGGCCATTCAGCATATGGTTGTGGTATTCACTCATGATTTCTTTCCTTCTTTTCTTTGGCACTACCAGCAACCATTCTCTACCTTCAGGATTTGGATTTTTCTTGTAGAGACACCCATTTTCTTCAAGTTCTGTGTAATTGAACGCTTGTTTCCACTAAGGTTCTCCTTAATATTCTCAATAAAATCATCCTTTTCGTCTATTATTTGATTGAAAAATAGTCTTTCATAATCCTTGTCCCATTCGTTTTCTGGTAAGGGTCCTCTAGATAGACCATCAGCGTCCAGATGTTTTTTTCCCGATTTGTGTATAATTTCGAAATTATATTCCTGAATCTTCAGTGCCCATCGTGCTAATCGACCGGTCAGATCTTTTAAATTCTTAAGCCAGCATAGTGCGTGATGATGATCAGTGACGATTTTAAAGTGCCTTCCATATAAATAGGGCCGTAATTTTGATATCGACCACACTACAGCTAAACATTCCTTTTCGGTGGTTAAATAATTTTGCTCAGGTTTACTTAGGGTTCGGCTCAAATATGATATTACCTTCTCTTCGCCACCGATATTTTGAATTAGTGTTGCGCCTAAGCCGATGTTAGAGGCATCTGTGTGAATGCAGGTGGCTGCATTTGGATCAAAGTGACCTAAAATTGGCGGATTCATAAGAGCTTTTTTAAGGTTTTGGAACGCTTCTTCCTGTTTTCCTGTCCAGATAAATTGCACATTTTTTCTGATGAGACTGGTCAATGGGTCAGCGATTAATGAGAAATCTTTAATGAATTTTCTATAATATGAGCACATTCCTAGGAATTATTGCACTTCTTTGGCCTTCTTGGGCTGAGGAAAATCTCTAACGGCTTTGATATTATATTCGGCAGGTTTTATACCCTCTTGGTTGGTTATATGTCCAAGGATCTCAAGTTCCTCGAAAGAAAATCTGCATTTATTGGCGTTCAGTTTTAAATTAGATTCGCTGAAGCATCTGAGGACAGCTTCAAGTCTTTTAATGTGGGTTGGAAAGTCCGAGCTGTATATAATCACATCGTCCAGGTAGCAAAGGCAAATCTGCCATCTCAGATTTCCGAGGACATTGTCCATGTTCCTCTCAAAGGTAGCAGGGGCGTTGCATAGACAGAAGGGCATTACGTTGAATTCATATAACCCATGTGCAGTAGTGAAAGCCGTCTTCTCTTTATCTCTCTCTTCAATTTCGACTTGCCAATATCCCGATTTGAGATCTATTGCTGAGAAGTACTTGGATCCTTGGAGAGTATCCATTACATCATCAATTCTTGGGATTGGATAAACATCCTTCACTGTTACTTCATTTAATTTCCTGTAGTCCACACAAAATCTGTATTTGCCATCTCGTTTTTTGACCAATAAAACGGGAAAGGACCAGGGACTTGAAGATTGTCTAATTATTCCTTCTTCGAGCATCTCGTCTATTTGATCCTTTATGATGGTTCGTTCCTTAGCGCTTACCCGGTAAGGCTTGTGCTTTATCGGTTTTGCGTCTTCTGTATGAATCTAATGTTTTGCCAAATTGGTCCTACCTAACCTCGATGAGAACAAATCAGTATACTTGGCCAAAATTTGTTTTAAACTCTCTTGTTCTTTAAATGATAAATTTTTTTTGAAAAAAGACACCTCGGCCAGTATAAATCTTTTTATTACCTCGACGTTTCGACAAAAAGCTTTTGCTCCTGACGAGGACAAAAGCTTTTTGTCGAAACGTCGAGGTAATAAAAAGATTTATACTGGCCGAGGTGTCTTTTTTCAAGAAATATGAATGCCGGCCAGGCAGCCTCTATCTTCATGATAAATTTTTGTTTATTTGAAATTGTATTTCGTCATTTTCATTCTGCTTCTCTTTATTCTCTATAAAATTTACCTCTGCAGGAAGACTTCCATAAGCCAATGTTTGGTCTTTCATGATTTTTAAAGGTCGAGGATAAGGGTTCGTTATCCAGATATGGGTTTTCTTATCCGTGACAGTAAGCAAACTTCTTGCCAATCGAAGACCATTTGTTTGAGTCATTCTGTTGTTCTCTTCGATGACATATTCGCCATCCTCTGCTTCTATTGAGGCCCTAATCAATTTAATAGATGGTTTAGGTATAACGATATCTGTAGTGCTCTTTATTTTTTTTTAGATCATAATTGCTTACGTCATGATTACTCATCAAATTATATTTTATTGTTTCTCGTTTACAATCAATTTTAGCATTCATTTTTTAAGGAAATCTCGTCCAAGAATAAGAGTTCGTAGATGCGCGTCCATTACTACAAATTCGTGGGATAATTCAGTGTCATCAATTTTTAAATCTAAAATAATGCTACCTACCATATCTAATTTTTTCCCATCGGGTCCTGAACACGTTTTAGTGAGACTATTTATTTCACGGCCAGCAAAAAGTGCTGTTCTTAGGTCGACCACTGAAAGATCGGCACCTGTATCAATCAAAGCTTCGCATAACCCTATCTTGTCCACATTAATATTAATTTTGTACCTAGGGTCCAACTTTCTAATTCCATTTATGGTCGACTTGCTTTGATTGAAGGAATCAGGCGCGACACTTAGTTTAAATCTTCCAACACGGAATATCTATTCCGTGTAGGAATATTCGTTTGTGTGTCATTACAAACATCCGCATAGAGGCGAGGCCGTGTATAATCTTTCCTTTCGTCCATTTGAAGATTTTCTTGGCTCTTGTCTTGGGAAACTGAGGGGTCCTCTTCTACGATCCTCACAAACTTGACTCTGCAATACCGCGCTACGTGTCCTAGCTTGTTACACTTGAAACATATTGGTCTCCAGTCTTCTGTCCTATTCCTGTTTGAATCTGGACTCTTATTGTATGTTTTCCTTGGGTAGACCGGTTTTGGCTCAGGAATGGGAGTGTAAAATCGTCTAGGGGCAGATACCTGGGGCAGCGGCTTGTTCTGGTAGTACTTCGGAGCGGGGGCCTGGGGCTTGGGGGTGTTCTGGTAGTACCTCGGAGCGGGGGCCTGGGGCTTGGAGGTGTTCTGGTCTGGTCTTCTGAACGACGGAGCGTTCTTCCATTGCTCTTGATGATGGGAACGAGGAGAGCGTGGTCCATTTTATAGAGCCTTTGATTTTTCTATACGTTCTTGATAATTATTTTCAAACAAATCCATCTTTTTACACAATCTTAAGAGTTCGGTGGTATTCTTAGGAGGGTTTAAGTAGAGGGCAAAAGAGTATTCTTTCTTTAACCCTCCAATAACCCAATTTATTTTATTCTCTTCTTCCATTTGGGGGTCGACCTTGTTGCACAGAACCAGGATATCCTCTGCAAACCTGATTGCAGGTTCATTCCACTGCTGCATTCTGTTCAGCCTCATCTTCAATTCTTCTTTGTTGGCGTCTGAGCCAAAATCCTGAATTAGGCGGCTCTTGAAATGTTCCCAGCTGGTAAAGCTTATCTTGTGTAGGTCCAGCCAGGTTTTGGCGCTACCAATCATGTTCATGGCTGCATAGCGAGAAATAATATATTCTGCCCAGTGGTACAGGAAGCCAATTTCTTCAAGGGACTCAATCCATGGGCGAGGGTCTTCTGTTCCATCATATTTGGGGATGTCTATGTTGGGGTTCAAAACAACTGGGTCGGCACTTGCATCTCTACCAATTGTTGCACTGGGCTGCGGTTTGGCAGATTCTTCAGTCTTGAGTCTCTCCTCAGACGTGTCTCGCATCTTTCCAGAACGTGTCTCAACCATCTTACAAGGTTAAACCAGTCAATAATAAGACAACTATAAATTTAGGTAGCACCTAGAATATCTCTTTATTTATCACATCAAAGTTTAAAGCATGTGGGGTATTTAGTGTATCAAAATACAAATGTTTTATAGTACATAATATTTTATAGTAATAATCTGTTTTATAAAAATAAATAAATGTATAATTTAAATTTTAAATATATTAAAAATACTATTATAAATAATTTTAAAAATACGCGCATTAATCATGATGCAACAATATATGATGCACTTACACACTTACAGTAAAAGCAGTCGCCTACTTCTACCCACCATGATTATCATGGCCTGTACCACGTGTACTAGGGATAAGCAAAAAAAAAAATCATTCTTTCATACTCTATCCCTAAGGTTGGAGATAATCGTTATTTCTCCTTAAAATAAATTACGATTTTCCGTTCAAAAAACACTTGCGAGATAATTTTCAAATGTCGTTCTACAATCATAAGCCGCATTATATTGCATTATAATGCTATGTAGTTAATGTGTGTCTGAATAAAGAATTATAAAAGGTACATGTGTAGACATACATATAGTAAAAGTAGTCGACAATAACTACCCACTATGATTATCATAAACATTACAACATAAATTCCACCAGCACCATCTAGTGGAACAAAAATAAAGTAAACGTTGATTTAGATTGTTCCATAGTATTTAGCCAACCTATTTTCTTGATAAATCAAGAAAAGTCAAACACGAACGCGTTTCGGGTTGTTGGCCCTCGTCAGCGTGGTGCAGGCTGTACCTCAAAGACCAATAATATATCCCTAGACCAGAGGTCGGCAAACTGCGGCTCTTTGGATGTGAAGATATAGTTCCATATGTAAATATTATTTATACTGTTTATTGTTGGTAATATGTTGTGGCTCTTTGAATACTTTGAAATTTCGTAAAATTGTAATTTTTTACTCTTCTGACTCAAAAGTTTGCCGACCCCTGACCTAACGTATTGATATACTGGGCACAGCACCTTGCCAGAAATGTGGATCTCGTCAATTATTTAATATCTTAACATTAGTACAGTCAAGACCTACTTGTAGATTTACTCTTTTTTTTTACTCTTCTGACTCAAATGTTTGCCGATCCCTGACCTAACGTATTGATATACTGGGCACAGCACCTTGCCAGAAATGTGGATCTCGCCAATTATTTAATATCTTAACATTAGTACAGTCAAGACCTACTTGTAGATTTACTCTTTTTTTTTACTCTTCTGACTCAAAAGTTTGCCGACCCCTGACCTAACGTATTGATATACTGGGCACAGCACCTTGCCAGAAATGTGGATCTCGCCAATTATTTAATATCTTAACATTAGTACAGTCAAGACCTACTTGTAGATTTACTCTTTTTTTTACTCTTCTGACTCAAAAGTTTGCCGACCCCTGACCTAACGTATTGATATACTGGGCACAGCACCTTGCCAGAAATGTGGATCTCGTCAATTATTTAATATCTTAACATTAGTACAGTCAAGACCTACTTGTAGATTTACTCTTTTTTTTACTCTTCTGACTCAAAGGTTTGCCGACCCCTGACCTAACGTATTGATATACTGGGCACAGCACCTTGCCAGAAATGTGGATCTCGTCAATTATTTAATATCTTAACATTAGTACAGTCAAGACCTACTTGTAGATTTACTCTTTTTTTTTACTCTTCTGACTCAAAGGTTTGCCGACCCCTGACCTAACGTATTGATATACTGGGCACAGCACCTTGCCAGAAATGTGGATCTCGCCAATTATTTAATATCTTAACATTAGTACAGTCAAGACCTACTTGTAGATTTACTCTTTTTTTTTTACTCTTCTGACTCAAAAGTTTGCCGACCCCTGACCTAACGTATTGATATACTGGGCACAGCACCTTGCCAGAAATGTGGATCTCGTCAATTATTTAATATCTTAACATTAGTACAGTCAAGACCTACTTGTAGATTTACTCTTTTTTTTTACTCTTCTGACTCAAAAGTTTGCCGACCCCTGACCTAACGTATTGATATACTGGGCACAGCACCTTGCCAGAAATGTGGATCTCGCCAATTATTTAATATCTTAACATTAGTACAGTCAAGACCTACTTGTAGATTTACTCTTTTTTTTTTACTCTTCTGACTCAAAAGTTTGCCGACCCCTGACCTAACGTATTGATATACTGGGCACAGCACCTTGCCAGAAATGTGGATCTCGTCAATTATTTAATATCTTAACATTAGTACAGTCAAGACCTACTTGTAGATTTACTCTTTTTTTTTACTCTTCTGACTCAAAAGTTTGCCGACCCCTGACCTAACGTATTGATATACTGGGCACAGCACCTTGCCAGAAATGTGGATCTCGCCAATTATTTAATATCTTAACATTAGTACAGTCAAGACCTACTTGTAGATTTACTCTTTTTTTTTACTCTTCTGACTCAAAAGTTTGCCGACCCCTGACCTAACGTATTGATATACTGGGCACAGCACCTTGCCAGAAATGTGGATCTCGCCAATTATTTAATATCTTAACATTAGTACAGTCAAGACCTACTTGTAGATTTACTCTTTTTTTTTACTCTTCTGACTCAAAAGTTTGCCGACCCCTGACCTAACGTATTGATATACTGGGCACAGCACCTTGCCAGAAATGTGGATCTCGCCAATTATTTAATATCTTAACATTAGTACAGTCAAGACCTACTTGTAGATTTACTCTTTTTTTTTACTCTTCTGACTCAAAAGGTTTGCCGACCCCTGACCTAACGTATTGATATACTGGGCACAGCACCTTGCCAGAAATGTGGATCTCGCCAATTATTTAATATCTTAACATTAGTACAGTCAAGACCTACTTGTAGATTTACTCTTTTTTTTTACTCTTCTGACTCAAAAGTTTGCCGACCCCTGACCTAACGTATTGATATACTGGGCACAGCACCTTGCCAGAAATGTGGATCTCGCCAATTATTTAATATCTTAACATTAGTACAGTCAAGACCTACTTGTAGATTTACTCTTTTTTTTTACTCTTCTGACTCAAAAGTTTGCCGACCCCTGACCTAACGTATTGATATACTGGGCACAGCACCTTGCCAGAAATGTGGATCTCGCCAATTATTTAATATCTTAACATTAGTACAGTCAAGACCTACTTGTAGATTTACTCTTTTTTTTTACTCTTCTGACTCAAAAGTTTGCCGACCCCTGACCTAACGTATTGATATACTGGGCACAGCACCTTGCCAGAAATGTGGATCTCGCCAATTATTTAATATCTTAACATTAGTACAGTCAAGACCTACTTGTAGATTTACTCTTTTTTTTTTACTCTTCTGACTCAAAAGTTTGCCGACCCCTGACCTAACGTATTGATATACTGGGCACAGCACCTTGCCAGAAATGTGGATCTCGCCAATTATTTAATATCTTAACATTAGTACAGTCAAGACCTACTTGTAGATTTACTCTTTTTTTTTACTCTTCTGACTCAAAAGTTTGCCGACCCCTGACCTAACGTATTGATATACTGGGCACAGCACCTTGCCAGAAATGTGGATCTCGCCAATTATTTAATATCTTAACATTAGTACAGTCAAGACCTACTTGTAGATTTACTCTTTTTTTTTACTCTTCTGACTCAAAAGTTTGCCGACCCCTGACCTAACGTATTGATATACTGGGCACAGCACCTTGCCAGAAATGTGGATCTCGCCAATTATTTAATATCTTAACATTAGTACAGTCAAGACCTACTTGTAGATTTACTCTTTTTTTTTACTCTTCTGACTCAAAGGTTTGCCGACCCCTGACCTAACGTATTGATATACTGGGCACAGCACCTTGCCAGAAATGTGGATCTCGCCAATTATTTAATATCTTAACATTAGTACAGTCAAGACCTACTTGTAGATTTACTCTTTTTTTTTACTCTTCTGACTCAAAAGTTTGCCGACCCCTGACCTAACGTATTGATATACTGGGCACAGCACCTTGCCAGAAATGTGGATCTCGCCAATTATTTAATATCTTAACATTAGTACAGTCAAGACCTACTTGTAGATTTACTCTTTTTTTTTACTCTTCTGACTCAAAAGTTTGCCGACCCCTGACCTAACGTATTGATATACTGGGCACAGCACCTTGCCAGAAATGTGGATCTCGCCAATTATTTAATATCTTAACATTAGTACAGTCAAGACCTACTTGTAGATTTACTCTTTTTTTTTACTCTTCTGACTCAAAAGTTTGCCGACCCCTGACCTAACGTATTGATATACTGGGCACAGCACCTTGCCAGAAATGTGGATCTCGCCAATTATTTAATATCTTAACATTAGTACAGTCAAGACCTACTTGTAGATTTACTCTTTTTTTTACTCTTCTGACTCAAAAGTTTGCCGACCCCTGACCTAACGTATTGATATACTGGACACAGCACCTTGCCAGAAATGTGGATCTCGCCAATTATTTAATATCTTAACATTAGTACAGTCAAGACCTACTTGTAGATTTACTCTTTTTTTTTACTCTTCTGACTCAAAGGTTTGCCGACCCCTGACCTAACGTATTGATATACTGGGCACAGCACCTTGCCAGAAATGTGGATCTCGCCAATTATTTAATATCTTAACATTAGTACAGTCAAGACCTACTTGTAGATTTACTCTTTTTTTTTACTCTTCTGACTCAAAGGTTTGCCGGCCTCTGACCTAACGTATTGATATACTGGGCACAGCACCTTGCCAGAAATGTGGATCTCGTCAATTATTTAATATCTTAACATTAGTACAGTCAAGACCTACTTGTAGATTTACTCTTTTTTTTTACTCTTCTGACTCAAAAGTTTGCCGACCCCTGACCTAACGTATTGATATACTGGGCACAGCACCTTGCCAGAAATGTGGATCTCGTCAATTATTTAATATCTTAACATTAGTACAGTCAAGACCTACTTGTAGATTTACTCTTTTTTTTTACTCTTCTGACTCAAAAGTTTGCCGGCCTCTGACCTAACGTATTGATATACTGGGCACAGCACCTTGCCAGAAATGTGGATCTCGTCAATTATTTAATATCTTAACATTAGTACAGTCAAGACCTACTTGTAGATTTACTCTTTTTTTTTACTCTTCTGACTCAAAAGTTTGCCGACCCCTGACCTAACGTATTGATATACTGGGCACAGCACCTTGCCAGAAATGTGGATCTCGTCAATTATTTAATATCTTAACATTAGTACAGTCAAGACCTACTTGTAGATTTACTCTTTTTTTTTACTCTTCTGACTCAAAAGTTTGCCGACCCCTGACCTAACGTATTGATATACTGGGCACAGCACCTTGCCAGAAATGTGGATCTCGCCAATTATTTAATATCTTAACATTAGTACAGTCAAGACCTACTTGTAGATTTACTCTTTTTTTTTACTCTTCTGACTCAAAAGTTTGCCGACCCCTGACCTAACGTATTGATATACTGGGCACAGCACCTTGCCAGAAATGTGGATCTCGTCAATTATTTAATATCTTAACATTAGTACAGTCAAGACCTACTTGTAGATTTACTCTTTTTTTTTACTCTTCTGACTCAAAAGTTTGCCGACCCCTGACCTAACGTATTGATATACTGGGCACAGCACCTTGCCAGAAATGTGGATCTCGTCAATTATTTAATATCTTAACATTAGTACAGTCAAGACCTACTTGTAGATTTACTCTTTTTTTTAACTCTTCTGACTCAAAAGTTTGCCGACCCCTGACCTAACGTATTGATATACTGGGCACAGCACCTTGCCAGAAATGTGGATCTCGTCAATTATTTAATATCTTAACATTAGTACAGTCAAGACCTACTTGTAGATTTACTCTTTTTTTTTACTCTTCTGACTCAAAGGTTTGCCGGCCTCTGACCTAACGTATTGATATACTGGGCACAGCACCTTGCCAGAAATGTGGATCTCGTCAATTATTTAATATCTTAACATTAGTACAGTCAAGACCTACTTGTAGATTTACTCTTTTTTTTTACTCTTCTGACTCAAAAGTTTGCCGACCCCTGACCTAACGTATTGATATACTGGACACAGCACCTTGCCAGAAATGTGGATCTCGTCAATTATTTAATATCTTAACATTAGTACAGTCAAGACCTACTTGTAGATTTACTCTTTTTTTTACTCTTCTGACTCAAAGGTTTGCCGGCCTCTGACCTAACGTATTGATATACTGGGCACAGCACCTTGCCAGAAATGTGGATCTCGTCAATTATTTAATATCTTAACATTAGTACAGTCAAGACCTACTTGTAGATTTACTCTTTTTTTTTACTCTTCTGACTCAAAAGTTTGCCGACCCCTGACCTAACGTATTGATATACTGGGCACAGCACCTTGCCAGAAATGTGGATCTCGTCAATTATTTAATATCTTAACATTAGTACAGTCAAGACCTACTTGTAGATTTACTCTTTTTTTTTACTCTTTTGACTCAAAAGTTTGCCGACCCCTGACCTAACGTATTGATATACTGGGCACAGCACCTTGCCAGAAATGTGGATCTCGTCAATTATTTAATATCTTAACATTAGTACAGTCAAGACCTACTTGTAGATTTACTCTTTTTTTTTACTCTTCTGACTCAAAAGTTTGCCGACCCCTGACCTAACGTATTGATATACTGGGCACAGCACCTTGCCAGAAATGTGGATCTCGCCAATTATTTAATATCTTAACATTAGTACAGTCAAGACCTACTTGTAGATTTACTCTTTTTTTTTACTCTTCTGACTCAAAAGTTTGCCGGCCTCTGACCTAACGTATTGATATACTGGGCACAGCACCTTGCCAGAAATGTGGATCTCGTCAATTATTTAATATCTTAACATTAGTACAGTCAAGACCTACTTGTAGATTTACTCTTTTTTTTTACTCTTCCGACTCAAAAATTTGCCGATCCCTGACCTAACGTATTGATATACTGGGCACAGCACCTTGCCAGAAATGTGGATCTCGTCAATTATTTAATATCTTAACATTAGTACAGTCAAGACCTACTTGTAGATTTACTCTTTTTTTTACTCTTCTGACTCAAAGGTTTGCCGACCCCTGACCTAACGTATTGATATACTGGGCACAGCACCTTGCCAGAAATGTGGATCTCGTCAATTATTTAATATCTTAACATTAGTACAGTCAAGACCTACTTGTAGATTTACTCTTTTTTTTTACTCTTCTGACTCAAAAGTTTGCCGGCCTCTGACCTAACGTATTGATATACTGGGCACAGCACCTTGCCAGAAATGTGGATCTCGCCAATTATTTAATATCTTAACATTAGTACAGTCAAGACCTACTTGTAGATTTACTCTTTTTTTTTACTCTTCTGACTCAAAAATTTGCCGATCCTTTGTTCTAGAGTGAAGTTGGGAGAAATATGGATGTACACAACTGTGGGGGGATGTGTCAGGGGAACAGGACGGTATTCCAGTGTGAGGAGAGAACTGACAGAGTCTGGTGACATCTGCGGTGAGTGGTTGAAGTAGAGTCTTGTTGAGATATCCGATTGAGAATATAATGACATGACCATTGGGAAGACACAGAGACACAATTGATAATATTGCCACGTGGAAAATAAGGGAAACTTCAGGAGGAGACAACAATTTATTTCAGGCAAGGACAAAACTAAGAATGATAAACAAAAGATAAGCAAGTAGGGAAATTTACAGAGTAGCAAATATATAAACATAAAAATAACCACTCTGTTAATAAAATTGATAAATACTTTGTTACAATATTATAAACAAAATCTAGAGGAAATTTAAAAGAAAAAGGTGGGTTAAAAAAATCAGGAATAAATAAGTGTTATGTAAATAAGTAATTTAAACAATTTACAATTTGAGAGGTAACTTTCTTCTATGTATATTTGAAAAATAATAATTTGGCCAATTTTGGAATAATTAAAAATAAACGAATAGTTGATATTTATTCCGATAGATGGCGCAAGCCATCAGTAACTTTCAGTTGCACGATGTCTTTTTCTATATACAAGTATACGTGTATAATTGAATATAATTTCTAGATATAATAAACGGCAACTTGAAAAGCTCTCCGCGCTGTACACGTTATTTAAGCATAATTCTATTCGAATTATAATACAAATGAAAAACACCAAGACGCGAATGTTTCTTTTCACATATAAAATAAACTTCTACTGTCCTTACTGGGATTAAAAAAATTATTGGGAGGGCTTGGCTCGTCATTGGTGAAATCCTCCCAGCGGGTTCGCCAATTTAATCTACTAGACCGCTTCATTAAGTCTTTTGATGACGTGTTAATGCTTTATATTAATTTATACCTAACTGATCTTGTCCTTATGGTTTGCGGAAGAGCTCGATACAAATATTTATATGTAATTCTACTGTCCTAAAAGTCCATAGTTTACTTAAATACCACTTCTAAGATTCCACCCTTCAGTGTAACATATATAAACAGAATGATCCAATACAGTATTAGAGCTCTAAAGAAGCGGTCTGGTAGATTAAATAGGTGAAACCGCTGAGAGGGTTTGTAATTCTACTGTCCTAAAAGCTTATGTCCATAGTTTATTTAAATACCATTTCTAAGATTCCATCATTCAGTGTAGCATATATAAACATAATATTATATATTTTAAACAATCTACCGACCAGCTAATGATTTTTTGAAAGCTTACATCAAGTTCTAACATGCGACCATGATTCCCTTTTACACATCTAACAATATTGTAACAAAGTATTTATTAATTTTATTAACAGAGTGGTCATTTTTATGTTTATATTTTGCTACTCTGTAAATTTCCCTCGTGGCTTATCTTTTGTTTACCATTCATAGTTTGTCCTTGCCTGAAATAAATTGTTGTCTCCTCCTGAAGTTTTCCCTAATTTTCCACGTGGCAATATGCATCCATCCAGACGTATTAACAAGTCAATCAGCAAAAAGAACCAACAGCGTGCCAATCTCGGTGAGAGACAACACACACGCTGTTAGGGACTCACGACACGGATGGACAGCTCTGGATTTGCATATCCCCCCCACCGCCGGGGGAAAATCTGGACCGTGATGACGTCACAGATTCAGACAGCCAATCCGCGCTCGTCTCACGGCGGTCAAAAGTCCAACCCTGTTCGGCAACCGTCACACACCGTCCATCCACAACTCCAGTCAAGGTAAGAGGATGCTCCCCCTTCCAAACCATCTCCTAGTCTCTTAGATAATCAGTAGAAAACTTTAAAGAACTTTGACTAAATTCTTCCATTCCCCATCTTCAAAACATAGAGGTAAATATTTACTTTTTTTGAAACTTCAACTATTAAACTGGCGAAACCGCTGGAAGGGTTTACCACTGATGAGCTAGGCCCTCCCATTAATTTTTCCATTGCAGTACGGACAGAAGAAATTGTTTAATTTTTAAAAAGAATCATACGCGTCTATAATAATTTTGTATTTTACCTATTTAGAGTTCAATAATGAGAGAAAATCGTTATTTATTTAAAGATAACACAATAACGTGAATGAATACACCCTATATATACCGATTGCGTATTTATATATGTTATGACTAGACGAATGGCCCGGGCAACGCCCGGGTTTTACCCGAGTGCGTATATATTTTAAAAACGTTTTAATTCAAATACTATTCGTTGCAATTATAAATTGGCGCCATGGATGTCACTCTTGTGAAACGTCCCGTTCCAAACTGTGTGTTTTTGAAATGTTTTAATTAAAATACTATTCGTTACAATTATAAATTGGCGCCGTGGATGTCTCTCTTGTGAAACGTCCCGCCCCAAACTGTGTGTGTGTCTTGAAAATATAAAAATAAAAATGTGAATTTTCATAAAGATTTCATCATGTCGATTTTTTTTTTTGCATTTCACCTACTAAATCGATAGAGATAATTACATTTGCAACATGAACTTAGGTATATTGACTAAATAGAAAACTGCATAGTAATAAAGATCATTTTTTAAAGGCACCATATCGTTTTTTTTTTCAATAAAATCGAAACAAAAATTAACGATAAATAACGATAATTGCCTTAAAAAGAAATTGCCTTAAAAAAAAGAAACATTCGCGGTGATTTTGTCTTGCATTCGTTTATACAATTATTATATACGAATGACCCGGGCAACGCCCGGGTTTTACCCGATTAAATGCTTTTATTCAAATACTATTCGTTACAATTATAAATTGGCGCAGTGGATGTCATTCTTGTATAATATATAAATGAGTTTTAAAAATTGTAAAAAAAAAAAAAAAATGCATCGGCCGGGAATCGAACCCGGGCCGCCCGCGTGGCAGGCGAGCATTCTACCACTGAACCACCGATGGTTATGAAAATTCCCATCCGTGAGCTTCAGACAAACAAACAGACAGAATAAGGCAAATATATAAGTATATACGAATGACCCGGGCAACGCCCGGGTTTTACCCGATTAAATGCTTTTATTCAAATACTATTCGTTACAATTATAAATTGGCGCCGTGGATGTCATTCTTGTATAATATATAAATGAGTTTTAAAAATTGTAAAAAAAAAAAAAAAATGCATCGGCCGGGAATCGAACCCGGGCCGCCCGCGTGGCAGGCGAGCATTCTACCACTGAACCACCGATGGTTATGAAAATTCCCATCCGTGAGCTTCAGACAGACAAACAAACAGACAGAATAAGGCAAATATATAAGTATATTTACTCTTCATTGTTGGCTTTTTATCTTACATTCATTCTTCATTGTTGGCTTTTTATATTATATTTACTCTTCATTGTTGGCTTTTTATCTTACATTCATTCTTCATTGTTGGCTTTTTATATTACATTTACTATTCATTGTTGGCTTTTTATCTTACATTCACTCTTCATTGTTGGCTTTTTATCTTACATTCATTCTTCATTGTTGGCTTTTTATATTACATTCACTCTTCATTGTTGGCTTTTTATCTCACATTCATTCTTCATTGTTGGCTTTTTATATTACATTCACTCTTCATTGTTGGCTTTTTATATCATATATGAATGACCCGGGCAACGCCCGGGTTTTACCCGATTAAATGCTTTTATTCAAATACTATTCGTTACAATTATAAATTGGCGCCGTGGATGTCATTCTTGTATAATATATAAATGAGTTTTAAAAATTGTAAAAAAAAAAAATGCATCGGCCGGGAATCGAACCCGGGCCGCCCGCGTGGCAGGCGAGCATTCTACCACTGAACCACCGATGGTTATGAAAAATCCCATCCGTGAGCTTCAGACAAACAGACAAACAGACAGAATAAGGCAAATATATAAGTAGATTATAATGTTTTGATGTTGGAATGATAAAGAATTAAAGGTGCAGTCGTGAAAATAGAAAAGATAATTATTTACTTATCAAGTAATTTTTATTTTCAATTACTTGAAGTAAATTACACATAAAATTATTTTTCACAGTAAAATAGAATTTTTAAAAATGAATCCTATATTCGTGAATTAAAAAAATAGGTAGGTTAACTATACATATTTACAGCAATATTTTATGTGTTATTTTCTAAATCTATGGTCAAAAATAAAAAAATAGTCAATAAATGAAAATGAAATACACGTTTTATAAAAAATAAAATATTTGTGCATGTTAGATTATATAATATATATATATTATTTAGATGGAAATTTTGCCGGGACGAAATTGATCTAAAGAGACAAGGGTCGCCTCTCCCGTCAAAAAGCTGGTATTGTGGCTTTGTCACCGACCCGAGGCTGCTAGTTGTGGCGACGGTCAATAGATGGCGTCTGGTTTTAGACGTCTATTTTGACGGGAGAGGCGACCTTTGTCTTTTTAGATATATTATTTAAAAATTCTTATTTTGGATCGTAAAGTTTTATTTTCCAATATTTTGTAAGGCAACTCGCCAAACTACTTCGGGAAACAAGAATTTTCAATTCTTATATTTTAAATGTTTATATTTATTTATTCTTTATATTTTATTTTATCATATATTATTTATTATATTTATAAACATGAATATTGTAGGTTTTAGATATTTTATAGCAGTTGTACATACGCGTGAATTGATACGCGACCATCTCAATCTTGTTCCCCGAAGAAGTTTGGCGAATCGCCACACGAAATATTGGAAAATAAAACTTTATGATCCAAAATAAGCATTTTTATATAATATAATACAGAGGGTGTTCACACTTATAGGAAACGAGCGCCCGGTTTAAAAAAGGAACTATTACTTTATTTTAAAAAATCAACAACGTGGAATTCGAAGAGGCTTAAGCTAATTCTAACACGCATTACATATCTTTTGTTATTTAAAAAAAAATGTCCTTCAAATACAATAATTTCATAAGAGGTTATATTTTAGGACTTTCCAGAGCTAATCTTACCTATTTGGACATAATTAAAATATGCAAACAAGATGATATCAACATTTCTAAAAAAGGTATTCATAATATTATTCACGACAAAAATATCAAGTTTTTATTCAAAGCACCTACGGAGAAATGGACAAAAGATTATCACCCTATATCTGTGAGAACTCCTGCAACTGTCAAAAAAGTGAAAAAATATATTACAAAAGAAAATCCTATGCCACAAAGAGATATAGCCAAATTAATAGGAACATCAGTGTCAACAATAAATAAAATAATAAATAAAGATTTAAGCCTAAAAGCTACAAAAAAAAACATGCGGTTCACAAATTGTTTCAGAGCCATATTCGTCAGCGACACACTATCAGCAGATATTTTTATGAAAATTTCTTGGCTGCTGATAGATGGAAATTTATTGTTACATATGACGAAGCATGGGTATATTTAACGGATTGCGACAGAAAAATAGCTATATACTATCAAAAAAGGGTGGAAAAATATAGGCCAATTTGGGTGAAGGAATGTGCCGAAAGTTACCCCAAAGGATTTATGGTGGCATGCGGTATATCATATGAAGGAAAATTAAAAATAGGAAAAGTTGAAAGAAATGCCAAAATAAACTCGGAGTACTATCAAAACAACATTTTAGAACCTATATTTTTAAATGATATTCCCTCTATCTATGAAAAACAGAGCAACAAAGTCTGGTTTCACCATGATAACGCCACAAGTCATACCTCATCTTCAACCCAAGCTTATTTGGAAGATCTAAGGCAAAAAACAGGAATCAACATTATTCCAAAGAACAGAACCCCTGTAAAATCTCCTGATTTAGCCCCGATGGATTTTGCATTTTTGGATGCCTTAAAAGAGAACTTGGAAAGTTCACCCTACGACAATTGAAGGTCTCTGGAAAGTGGTAAAGGAAGAATGGGATCTTTTGAGTATGACCATGAACAGAAAGTGTCTGCTTTCGTGGAAAATCAGGTGCCGTTCTGTATATAAACAAAAAGGCTTTCAAATAGAACATTTGAAAAATTTCAAATATGGTGTTAATTTTTAATATTTTATAATAAAACTTGTTTCCTATAAGTGTGAACACCTTCTGTATATGGATTGCTCTATTTTCAAACACATAATACATACATATATGAAAAAATAGTACAAATATTGTATTGTACTGGGATATGGTGCATAATTATGAAAAAAGGCATCTCCTTATCGTGCAACTGAAAGTTGCTGATGGCTTGCGCCATCTATCGGAATAAATATCAACTATTCTCGTGACTTTGCGGTCAGGGCTTTGCGGTCTGGCCTTAACTACCCATTTCATTATTTTTCAAGATGC
This sequence comes from Cordylochernes scorpioides, assembly GCA_030710605.1. NCBI lineage: Eukaryota > Metazoa > Arthropoda > Arachnida > Pseudoscorpiones > Chernetidae > Cordylochernes > Cordylochernes scorpioides. Next base: position 67,968,163 of record CP092870.1, on the reverse strand, counting down.
CTGAATGACCAGTTTTTTGGTCGTTGAGGTACAGCTTGCACCACGCTGATGAGGGCCAACAGCCCGAAACGCGTACGTGGTTAGCTTTTCTTGATTAATCAAGAATGGGGCCAATTCTGGAATAATTAAAAATCAACGAGAATAGTTGATATTTATTCCGATAGATGGCGCAAGCCATCAGCAACTATCAGTTACACGATAAGGAGATTCCTTTTTAATAATTTATGCACCTTATCCCAGTACAATATCACATTTGTACTATTTTTTCATAATACTTAGTAGTTATAAGGCGATAACACGCCCTCGATATATAATAAATGGAAGCATTAACACACGAATGTTTCTTTTTAAATATAAAACAAACTTCTACTGTCCTTACTGCGATGAATAATAATATTGGGAGGGCTTGGTTCATCCGTGGTGAACCCTCCCAGCGGTTTCGCCAATTTACCAGACCGCTTCTTAGAGTTCTAATACTGTATTGGATCATTCTGTTTATATATGTTACACTGAAGGATGGAATCTTAGAAAAGGTGGAAGGATGGTCCGTTGGTGTTTGACCGCTACGACCCGGGATCGAATCTCGCTTTGGGCAAATTTTTTTTTTCTAATTAAAAAAATGCTCCAAAATGGCCCCCGATTTTTGTAAAAGTCCAACCCCACCAGCGAGTGAAAGTAACCAAACGGGGCTCTGGCACATTTGTAAGTGCAAAGTCGAACTGCTTTTAACATGTGTAGACATGTGGTGTACTTACAGTAAAAGACAGTCGCTAACTACCCACCATGATTATCATGGCCTGTACCATGTACATATATAAGATTAAATTATGAGATTAATTTATAAATGAAATATTATGCAAAATAAACAACTATATACATCAAAAATAAATTTCGATTTTTCGTTCAAAAGAAACATTTGCGGTAAAAATTGTCAAACTTCGTTTTACATTTCTATTTGTGCTTTAGAAGAGGTAGCATATAAAAATGAGCGTAAAGTGAGGTCAGGGGTCAAATGCGAACAATCAGATAAACTGTCTTGGTATAATTGGAAAGAAATCGAAATTGTACTTCCGTCTTTTACGTTAGTGACTTCCTGCTAGGTAACTGGTAAATTGGTGTTTAACTTTACTTCCGGACATTCTTTCTTTTGATTGGTTAAATGTGGGGGCGTTTGTATTACGTTTTTCTATTGGTTTAACGCTGTGTTGGATCAAGGTTTTATTATTAACCCTAGACTACGTGGTAGAGGCAATGATAATCATGGTAGGTAGTTAGCGACTGTCTTTTAATGTAATACACTACTTATTAATGCCTATTACACGTGGTACAGGCCATGATAATCATGGTGGGTAGTTACCGACTGCTTTTACTGTAAGTACACCACATGTCTACATATGGTACAGGCCATGATAATCATGGTGGATAGTTACCGACTGCTTTTACTGTAAGTACACCACATGTCTACACATGGTACAGGTCATGATAATCATGGTGGGTAGAAGTTGACGACTGCTTTTACTGTAAGTACACCACATGTCTACACATGGTACAGGTCATGATAATCATGGTGGGTAGTTACCGACTGTTTTTACTGTAAGTACACCACATGTCTACATATGGTACAGGCCATGATAATCATGGTGGGTAGTTACCGACTGCTTTTACTGTAAGTACACCACATGTCTACATATGGTACAGGCCATGATAATCATGGTGGATAGTTACCGACTGCTTTTACTGTAAGTACACCACATGTCTACATATGGTACAGGCCATGATAATCATGGTGGGTAGTTAGCGACTGTTTTTACTGTAAGTACACCACATGTGTACACATGGTACAGGCCATGATAATCATGGTGGGTAGAGTAGGCGACTAGTTTTACTGTAAGTACATCACATGTCTTCACATGTTTAAAGCAGTTCGACTTTTGTACTTATAAGTATTGAAAATAGAGCAATCCACAAATAAATCTCTAAATAAATGATATTTTGATCCAATATATGCCCTTTTATTTAAAGATTTATACGTATGTAAGAGTTCGTTTGGTTAATTGTATTTATTAGTAGGGTTGAATTGTTGAAAAAATCGGAAAAATTTGAAATATATTTTTAGTTTCAGAAAAAAAAAGCCAATGAGGGGTTCGAACCTTTGTCTTGGCTATCGAAAAGCAACAGCTTATATATCACTACTCAACCTGCCTCAATTTTGCACAAAAATAAAGTTGTATATTACTTTAACTAGATACATTAAGTCATGTTTGGCGGTATCTGCTATTTAATATTATAACTCTTTTTTAAAAAAATATTTGTGCTACATTTATAACAAACCAATGCCAATTAATTTATAGTTAAATCTGTTTTGAGCGTCCATTTTGGGGGAAATTGGACAAAATTACATAATAAAAACACAGGTTTAAATATGTGTACTGCGGTGTTTTGTTTTCTATCTGGTAAAGCATAAGATTATTTACCTCATCGTGAATTCTTCTTTTCATTAATTCAGACGAAATTTTTAAATTTAATTATAAACGTTTTTTTAATATATATTTTTAGCAATTATAAAAAATACAAAATTTGAAATAAAAGCATTATTTACCGCTTTAAAATCAAACCACAAAAGCAATCCAAAAGATACAATGTTTTACAATTTAATATTTTCATTTTTAGTCAAAATTTATTAATTACCTTTTTCATAGAGAATTTTTATTTTATTTAATTTTTTAACCCAAGTTGATTATGGAGTATTAAATGTTTTTTTAAGTAATTATTAAACAAAAATTGTTAGGAATATATATTATTTAATGTGACATATAACAGCAGTAAAGATTATGATAATTTGTCACCTTTTAAAAAAATAATGCTTTAAATCTTAGGTAGAAAAATTATTGACTCAATAAAGAAACCCTTTCTCAGAATCTTCTTTAATCATTTTTATAAGGGAATTATAATATACTGCTTCTATATGATGGAGCAGTGGTATAAACCATTGATTTCTAGCAACAAGGACCTGGGTTCAAATCCAACATTGGCCACTTTTTTTTTTCTTTAGAAAAGAAACAAAAAATTAATGGCCACCAATTCTTTCAAAAATCTAACCCTAACATTACAAATATACCTTAATATTACTTTTAAATATATTTAAAATATCAGATATTATTTTAATAAATGGAGAGACACATAAAACATGATGGAACATTATTTACCATGATTATCATGGCCAATATCACACGTATACTGAGGACAATACTTTTCGAAAAAAGGTGTTAAAGCTGAGACATCTTTTTTTGCTTAACGGTCGTTTTGGCCGTTTTAGACAAAAGAGCAGCCGTTGTTTTGTAGGTACTCAATTTTCTATACATTCTTCTTTAAAATGAGCTAGGTGACGTGAGGTCTGACAGGACAAAAAGTTCCAGAAACACAAAGAAAGGCGCCATTGTGTTGTGACTTCCTGGACCGTGCAGGTCAACTCTTGGATGGAAGCTTTGTTGTGTGGAAGTGGAAGATAGCAGCTGTGTTTCCTAGACCACGGAATTCCCTGTCTGGTGATATCATTCAAGACATTAGCATCTTATTAAGTCAAAATATGTTGTATATATTGTTGCACCAAGTTGCAGCTTTGCAGAGTCGTCGACCTTGGTTTCTTCCTTCTTGGTGTTATACACCGAGCGGGTTTCCATAGTCAAAGCAAATAAATAAAAGCAAATAAAACGACATTTAAAGATTATCCCGCATGAGTTTCTTTTCAACGAAAAATCAAATTTGATTTTTCGTTGAAAAGAAACATTAGTGGTATAATCTTTAAATGTCGTTTTACAATCACAAGCCGCATTATATTGTATTAAAAAAGCAAATAAATAAAATTAAATAAAAAATAAATTACCTTTTAAAGTTATTGTGTTTATTTATTCTTCCTCGTAGGTCGTGATCCGCAGTCTAGATATATGTATAATAACCAATCAAGATATATGTATAATAAAATATTACAAAAGGAATGAAACTATAAAAAAAGAATGATGATAATCTAAATAATATGTTTTAAATAAATATTAAATATCATAGAATAATTTGAATAAATGTAGGGCGTATTAAAATTGATGCAACAATATATACAGTTAAACCTGTCTATAGCGCCCCCTCTTGGGACTCACCAAAATAGGGTGTTATAGACAATTGACAATTAAAATAATTTTATTGACATCTTGTCAATACATGCAAAGTGCACAGTCTGTACTATTAAAAAATATAATATGGATTATATACACTATGTACAATGAACATGGCGTCTCTACCAACGCTGCAGAGTTTGGTGTAGAATCACCAGCGGGTCTCCAGCGACACCACGTATTTAGTGGAGGAGATGGTGATGGCGTGGTCCTCGAGACCAACTGTAAAGATCCATAATAGGGTGCTATAGAGAGGGAGGTGCTATTTAAAGGGGGCGCTATAGACAGGTCACTTTTAATGTAAATCGCATCGTACTACGTATTTAAAATCGGGCGCTATAGAGAGGGAGACGCTATTTAGAGGGGGTGTTATAGACAGGTTTAACTGTGTATATTAATTAATTTTTACCACAGAGTGTGTGTGTAATCTCACAGGTAAATAGGCGACAACTGTAACATAAAAAGTTCCTTTGTTTAAAATTAGTTTCTCTTTAAAGTCTTGTTCTCTCTCCCATAAATCAATAAATATAATGTTTGATTAATATTCTTGGAATCAGTTTCATTAAAATTTGTAAGCAAAGTCAACATAATATCATGTCCTCCAGGGAAAATTATCTTTTCAAAAACCTTTATTTTTTAAAAATTATTCTCTAGCTATCGGGCACAAACACCCTTCTACAGGGAAAAACTGTTATATTCCTTCGATTAAATATATAAATATGCTTTACCAAATTAAGAAACAAATTTTAATTATATATCTTTTTAATGTCAAACATACACTTTTGTATATATTCATAACAACAACAATAATTACAGTTCTGTCAAATATTCAAACATTCAAAAATAAATTAATTAAACAGAGTATATTATGTTGTTGTTGTGTCTAATGAAGAGCCTCAGATGTCTCCATACATCTCTATCACAGCAGTCGTAATGTTCTTGGGTGTGTAAAGCTGCTGTTCTGGGTCAATTTTCTGTTGTTGTTGTGTCCAATGAAGATCCTCAGATGTCTCCATACATCTCTATCACAGCAGTCGTAATGTTCTTGGTTGTGTAAAGCTGCTGTTCTGGGTCAATTTTCTGTTGTTGTCGTGTCCAATGAAGAGCCTCAGATGTCTCCATACTTCTCTATCACAGCAGTCGCAATATCCATTTTCTAGAGTATATTATAATATTATTATAAGATATATTACAATAACAAAAAGATTTTTACCATGTTCTCTCCTGAAGAAAGGCGTTCATGTCTGAAGGCTAGAGAATAAAAAGGTGTTTAAAAAGATATTTTACCCTGGAGACTGATATATTTCACTCAATATTGGTACAAGGGAATGTTTTATTGGGTAGCAGCTTGTGTTAGTTTTTTAGAGCGAACACATTCGCAACACAACACGTAGTTAGTAAACACTGTAATTATATGTATGTACATCTACAGACCTATAAGCTTATGTCCGTAGGTTCCTTAAACATTCCTAAGCTACCTTCCATAGTAAATACAGGGTATATCTTAAACCAATCCAATACTTTTTGATGGTGTCTGTGATGGGGATGTGTCTCTTCTTCTTTCTTATCTCCACTCAACAATCATTTCAGGGTATCAAGTCTGTAGAGCTTGTTGATGGTGTCTGTGCTGGGGATGAGTCTCTTCTTCTTTCTTATCTCCACTCAACAATTATATCAGGGTATCAAGTCTGTAGAGCTTGTTGATGGTGTCTGTGCTGGGGATGTGTCTCTTCTTCTTTCTTATCTCTACTTAAAAAATCATATCAGGGTATCAAGTCTGTAGAACTTGTTGATGGTGTCTGTGCTGGGGATGTGTCTCTTCTTCTTTCTTATCTCCACTCAACAATCATTTCAGGGTATCAAGTCTGTAGAGCTTGTTGATGGTGTCTGTGCTGGGGATGTGTCTCTTCTTCTTTCTTATCTCCACTCAACAATCATTTCAGGGTATCAAGTCTGTAGAGCTTGTTGGTGGTGTCTGTGCTGGGGATGTGTCTCTTCTTCTTTCTTATCTCCACTCAACAATCATATCAGGGTATCAAGTCTGTAGAGCTTGTTGATCGTGTCTGTACTGGGGATGGGTTCTTCTTTCTTATCTCCACTCAACAATCATATCAGGGTATCAAGTCTGTAGAGCTTGTTGATGGTGTCTGTGCTGGGGTTGAGTCTCTTCTTCTTTCTTATCTCCACTCAACAATCATATCAGGGTATCAAGTCTGTAGAGTTTGTTGATGGTGTCTGTGCCGGGGATGAGTCTCTTCTTCTTTCTTATCTCCACTCAACATCAGGGTATCAAGTTTGTAGCTTGTTGATGGTGTCTGTGCTGGGGATGAGTAGAGCTCATCAATGGATGAGTCAATACAGTCAATGATGTAGTTTGTAGGGTTTGAAAGTTTGAGAATTGGACCAATCAACGTACAGTATTTAAGACAATGTGTCCAGATGTCCGCCGTTATCCCCGAGGATGAACAAGCCAAGTTGGAGATGCTCGGCGAGCTGATCCGCCAGGAACCTGATCTTCCAGATGAGGAGGAAGAACAGATCTCGGAGTCTGACAGCGAGGACGTCCCTGAAGACAAGAAGAAGAAAGCTCTGGATGAATTTAGGACTTGGGTCCAGGCTCAGCCGCACTTTGTCAACTGCCGGACTGGTGAGTCCATGTCAACACATCTCTGACAACACCTAGTGTCCTCTTACTGGAGAGTTGCTAAATACAGTAGAACTACCTCTCTGTAAAGGACAACACCTAACTACAGAGCCAAAGTATCCTTTAGGGAGAGGTGTCCTCTTACTGGAGAGTTGCTAAATACAGTAGAACCACCTGTCTGTAAAGGACAACACCTAATTACAGAGCCAAAGTGTCCTTTAGGGAGAGGTGTCCTCTTACTGGAGAGTTGCTAAATACAGTAGAACCACCTGTCTGTAAAGGACAACACCTAATTACAGAGCCAAAGTGTCCTTTAGGGAGAGGTGTCCTCTTACTGGAGAGTTGCTAAATACATTAGAACTACCTCTCTGTAAAGGACAACATCTAATTACAGAGCCAAGGTGTCCTTTAGGGAGAGGTGTCCTCTTACTGGAGAGTTGCTAAATACAGTAGAACTACCTCTCTAACAACACCTAGTTACAGTGTCCTCTTACTGGAGAGTTGCTAAATACAGTAGAACTGCCTCTCTGTAAAGGACAACACCTAATTACAGAGCCAAAGTATCCTTTAGGGAGAGGTGTCCTCTTACTGGAGAGTTGCTAAATACATTAGAACTACCTCTCTGTAAAGGACAACACCTAATTACAGAGCCAAAGTATCCTTTAGGGAGAGGTGTGCTCTTACTGGAGAGTTGCTAAATACAGTAGAACTACCTCTCTGTAAAGGACAACACCTAATTACAGAGCCAAAGTATCCTTTAGGGAGAGGTGTCCTCTTACTGGAGAGTTGCTAAATACATTAGAACTACCTCTCTGTAAAGGACAACATCTAATTACAGAGCCAAGGTGTCCTTTGGGGAGAGGTGTCCTCTTACTGGAGAGTTGCTAAATACAGTAGAACTACCTGTCTGTAAAGGACAACACCTAGTTACAGAGCCAAAGTGTCCTTTAGGGAGAGGTGTCCTCTTACTGGAGAGTTGGTAAATATGGGCTCTCTGGGTTAATGCATTGTACTAAAGGGTAGACATACATCGGGTTGAATATGTCTCGGTATCTACCCCGTGTGTTGGATCTATGCAAATTGGTACTCACTCGGATAATGCATTGTACAATCGGGTTTCATATGTCCCGGTATCTACACCGTGTGTAGCCGCTATGCAAATTGGGGCTCACTCGGATAATGCATTGTACTAAGGGTAGACATACTTCGGGTTGCATATGTCCAGGTATCTACCCCGTGTGTTGGATCTATGCAAATTGGTGCTCACTCGGATAATGTATTGTACAATCGGGTTTCATATGTCCCGGTATCTACACCGTGTGTAGCCGCTATGCAAATTGGGGCTCACTCGGATAATGCATTGTACTAAGGGTAGACATACTTCGGGTTGCATATGTCCCGGTATCCACCCCATTGTGTAGATTCTATGCAAATTGGGGCTCACTCGGATAATGCATTGTACTATCGGGTTGCATATGTCTCGGTATCTACACCGTGTGTAGCCGCTATGCAAATTGGGGCTCACTTGGCTGAAGGGTAGACATACATTTAGTTGCATATGTCCCGGAATCTACCCCGTATGTAGACGCTATGCAAATAGAATGAGAGACACCATAGATGTTACTTGATGAAAAAAGAGAGGTCCGCAATCAAGACGTACAAGGAAGTAAGGAAGCAGAGATATTTCCGCGCTCTGCTAACGAACTGAAACACTTCCTTCTTCATTATCTATCTACCCACCGTCCGTCCCACTTGTCTGATTTGCATAACTCGGATTCATTAGAAGCCATCCACTCGCCATCTATACGTTCCAAATAGAACTATTCACCACGGAATTATTATTTCTAAAATATTTACATAAAATTCAATTATCCTGAAAGCGTGAGTGGTTCCATAATATATTTAAATAACATAACTAAATTTCCACTTTACATTGTTGCATATTATACATAAAAGGTAAAAAAAAAGTTCGCCCAGTATTGATAGAAATAATGAAACAAAATGTTTAATTGTATTATAAAAGCGATTTACAGCGTTGTTGCGTCTAAACCGTTGGTTTTCGACCTCTATGACCCGGGTTCCATTCCCGCTTTGGGTACTTTTTTTCTAATTAAAAAAAAAATGCTCCAATGGCCCCCGATTCTTGCAAAAGTCCAACCCCACCAGCAGGTACAAGTAACCAAACGGGGCTCTGGCACATTTGTAAGTGCAAAGTCGAACTGCTTTTCATCTGTGTAGACATGTGATGTACTTACAGTAAAAGCAGTCGCCAACTTCTACCCACCATGATTATCATAGCCTGTACCATGTGTAGACATGTGGTGCACTTACAGTAAAAGCAGTCGCTAACTACCCACCATGATTATCATGACCTGTACCATGTGTAGACATGTGGTGTACTTACAGTAAAAGCAGTCGTCAACTTCTACCCACCATGATTATCATGACCTGTACCATGTGTAGACATGTGGTGTACTTACAGTAAAAGCAGTCGTCAACTTCTACCCACCATGATTATCATGACCTGTACCATGTGTAGACATGTGGTGCACTTACAGTAAAAGCAGTCGTCAACTTCTACCCACCATGATTATCATGACCTGTACCATGTGTAGACATGTGGTGTACTTACAGTAAAAGCAGTCGTCAACTTCTACCCACCATGATTATCATGACCTGTACCATGTGTAGACATGTGGTGTACTTACAGTAAAAGCAGTCGTCAACTTCTACCCACCATGATTATCATGACCTGTACCATGTGTAGACATGTGGTGCACTTACAGTAAAAGCAGTCGTCAACTTCTACCCACCATGATTATCATGACCTGTACCATGTGTAGACATGTGGTGTACTTACAGTAAAAGCAGTCACCAACTTCTACCCACGATGATAATCATGGCCTATACCACGTGTACTAGGGATAAGTAAAAAAAAAAAACAGCGTTGTGATTGGTTGGTTGTTTTGTGTGGCAGACGATAGTTTCCTGCTAAGATTCCTGCGCGTGCGCCAGTTCGACGTGAAGCAAGCTGGAGATGTATTGGACAAGTATCTCACCATGAAAACCAAATATCCCCATTGCTACCAACAGCTGGATGTTGACCAGGGCAACGTACGGGACCTCATCTCTAAGGGGTTAGTATCTATACCCCCAACTTCACCCCTGACCCCTTAAATTCCCCCCCTTTAACTTGTAGATCACACGGCACAGATATGGAAATATCTGTAGATATCCGATAGATGGCGCAAGCCATCAGTAACATTCAGTTGCAAGATAAGGAGATGCCTTTTTTCATAATTATGCACCATATCCCAGTACAATATCACATTTGTACTATTTTTTCACATTGTGTCGCGGTCTCACGCAATTCTGGCCTTATCTACCCGTTTCATTATTTTTCAGGATGCCTTGAATGACCAGTTTTTTGGTCGTTGAGGTACAGCTTACACCACGCTGATGAGGACCAACAGCCCGAAACGCGTCCGTGGTTAGTTTTTCTTGAATAATTAGGAATGGGTTTTTGGCCAATTCTGGAATAATTAAAAATCAACGAGAATAGTTGAGATTTATTGCGATAGATGGCGCAAGCCATCAGCAACTTTCAGTTGCACGATAAGGAGATGCCTTTTTTCATAGATGTGGAAATATCTTTAAATAAGGGGCTTCTAACCAAAATAAAAGGATTTTTGAGCCCCAATGGCCACGTAAAACGGAATATCAACAAACCCCTATTATGATATATTAGGGCGCCATCTGTTATCAAAATTCGAAACTATTATAGACGCGTATGATTCTTTTTTAAAAATAAAACAATTTCTACTGTTCTTACTGCAATGGAAACAATTAATAGGAAGGCCTGGCTCATCAGTGGTGAACCCTCCTAGCGGTTTCGCCAGTTTAATGGTAGATTAATTTTTTTCTAATTTTCATAAGCTAGGTTTCCCTTTTTCAGCGGTATCAAATAAAGTTATTTTGAAACATCTTTGCCCGAAAAAAAAAGGAGGAAAGGGGAGCAGCAACAAATACAGGATCTCATCTCTAATGGGATCAGTATCTACCTCCTCAAACTCCTCAAATTCCCCCCCTTTAACTTGTAGATTACACGGCACACTACTACAGATGTCTCTAAACATCTCTACAAAGTTCTTAGAACCCTCAAAATAGTAAAAAATCATAGATTTTTGTAAATATTTCTGGTGGGATCAAGTCGATATTATAGTAAGCTCGTTGAAGAGCGATTAGCTCTTGAAAGCTAGCGTTTTTAAAATAAAAAAAGATACTCATTGTGATAATATATTTGTAATTTTAATACTTTTTTCACAATTTAATCATGAGTAAAAAATCACACTCATGTACAAAACTTAATGAAGTATGAAAATTCTTTAATATAGCTAGTCGTCTGCTTTTTTTTTTAAGGGAGACAAAGGCAATTTTGATTATAATATATAATTATAATTATATATATAATATATAATTATAATTATATATATAATATATAATTATAATTTTGATTATATTCAAGATAAAATTGTGAAAATTGTTTATAAACTGGAGCCATAACAATGGAGATGTTGCTTATATATTTGATTGTGCTGCTCTGTCTGAGGAAAGACTAAATGATAAAACCGGGCAACTTTGTCCTTCGGCACTAATTAATGAAATATCATAGAATAGGTATATAGCGATGGCGATATTCCACAGGATCCCGGAACACAGTGTTCTCCCTTGTGAACTGACGAATCCTGTATAGGGCGAGAGGCCCTAAATAAAGGCGTTGTTGTTGTTGTACAAACTGGAGCCACGTACAGAAGTCACCAACTACCCGGGCTGTCACCTAAGTCTTCTTGGTTTCATTTACAATGTCAGTGGACGTCCTGAGGTGGGCTGATTTCTTTCTTGAGATATTTCCTAAGTACTTGGGTTGGTGATCTTGACAAAAGTTACTTAGTACGGGTTAACACAAAATGCAATAAACTAGGGCCTACAGTAAGAGTAACTTAAACACAGAAAAAACGTACACTCAAGAGTACAACACACAAAAAAAGTAAATAATAACTCACAATTTGTTAAATAAAATAAAAACAGTACTTATATTTTATTGTAGCGTTGGTAGGGATCGGACCGGGGTTACACAGGTATGTGAGGAGATCACCAGACACGGATAAATCACGTAGAGAACACTTTAAACGTCTCCACACAATAATCAACCACAATCCTCTCGACTCCCCTCGCAATATATTATTCTGTACATAACCCGGACTCCTGGAGCGTACGAAAGTCGCCAACTGTCCGGGTTTGTCTTCCGACTTATTGTCTATTTGTTGCAGTTGACATCCAACTGATTAGATGTCGCCAGGCTGTTTTATTTTTGGGGAGGTTCTTCAATGCTTCTTGGTTGAATGTGCTGGTGTTAAGTAGAGTTGCAGTCTGGAATCTGTTTGCTTTGAGAGCGGACATATTTCCTAGGAAGGGTTGCGAAGTGTAAAGGCAATTTGGATTGGGCTGCGGCTTTGGCGACTTCATCAGCCTGTTCATTTCCAACGATGCCGCAATGACCCCGGACCCAGCAGAGTTGAACATTGTCCAGAGTATTGAGGTTTCTGATTATCTCTGCAGTAAGTGGGGTTCTAGGGATATCGGGGCGACAGATGGCATGTAGAGCTGCCTGGCAGTCGGAAGCAATGACAAAGTCTTGTCGCGGCATGATCCTAATAGATCTGGTGGCATAAAGAATGGCCAAAAGTTCCGCCTGGAAGGAGGTACAGTTGTTGTGGAGTTTAAGTTTCAGTGGTGAATAGGGAGGTGGGAGCACCACTGCTGCGCCAACCCCATTGGTTGACCGAGAGCCATCTGTATAAACAATAGTGGCCCGTTCTGGCAGTGACTTGGAGAATTGGAGAGGTCTTCTAAGAGGTGGGTAGGGTACCGAGGAGGGACTGGGACGTGACTCAAAAGGGCCTTCTCTTAGCGCTTCCAAGTATGCTAGATGGGATTTGATAGATATATCCAGTGGAGGACAACCTGTGAGGGAGATTGCTGGGATAGTTGGAGTACACGGGCCTCCTCTGATTAAAGCTTTAGCATATTTGTAATGGAGGCCACTAAAATCTGAGATAAGATTTTAAAAAATGCAAATATTTGTCAATATAATTTGACAATCCCTACGAGGTCAGGTGGTATTGCAAGGTTGGGTCCACGGTTCATCTTGGTAATGGTTACAAGTTTCTTTCTTTACTTTTACAAAGTCTGTCTGGATGTAACCATGGCCAGTCATATCAACATTCGAAACTATTTTAAACGCGTAAGATTCTTTTTGAAAAATTAAACAATTTCTACTGCCCTTACTGCAATGGAAAACATTAAAGGAAGGGCCTGGCTCATCAGTGGTGAACCCTCCCAGCGGTTTCGCCAGTTTAATCTACCATACCGCTGTTATATTGCATTTTTCGATCTTCCTTTTATAGTGATACTGATGTTAGACTCTTGGAATGGGTATTTTAGATGAACTATGGACATAAGAGAGCTTTGAGTTGTCATAATTGTTGTTGAGGTAAAGCCATGTTTGATTTTTGAGAGTTGTAGTTACGGGGTAGCAGAAGTTAATTTTCCTTAAAAGGCGACAATGGGTGATCGAAACGTTGTAAAATAAAGTTTTTTAAAGTGTTTGATTACAATTACAATTATTTTATTTCCAAAGCGCTATATCCCGCAACGGATACTTGCGCCAAACAAGGAGACATAAGTTATTTACATTATTCAACGCATGAAAACATTAGAGATCCAGATTTTGTAGAAAGTTTAGAATGTATTTACAAAATGAATTGAACTTTAAATATGATTTTTTATCGGAAATCAAATCGTTAAGTTCACAAACAACTAGTTCATTCTTCATTCTATATTCTTGAAATGCTGGGCAATCGATCAGTAGATGTCTTGAGGTTTGTTCCTCAATACCACAAAAGCAACTTGAATCCTCCACTGCCTTTATTCTATTTAAAAAACTTTTGAAATTTCCGTGGTTTGTGACAAATTGAGTATTATAAAATTTGGACAAAAGATATACTGATGTCTCCCTTCTGCGTGACAGGTACATTTTCCCGCTTCTGGAACCTGACAACGAAGGACGTACTGTACTCCTGGGAGTGGCAGGTGAGTCCGTGCACACACTTCAATTTGCATAAACACATTACAGTAGACTAAACCCAGGGTACCATTTGCTAAGAAGACACTAAAGCAACAAATTTCTTTATTAAAGAGATATAAGCTTCGAGAGCTTTCGGACGATAACTTCCTTCAAGTGGCTGTAATACGACCACGAGAAACTGAAGGAGATAACATATATGTCATAATATATACTCTTCCAGGAATAATAAAGCCAACCTACAGTTAACCCAGAGAGAGACGGGAGGGTAAAGTCCGGTCACTTTAGACATCAGCGACATTCCAAGGGGCGACCACTGGGGCCCGTTACTTGGAACCTCGGGACTATTAAGACAGTTGGGGATTGTGTGCGACACGATCGGACGCACGGCTTTGCCGGGCCCGTCTCTCCCTCTCTCTCTCTCTGGTTGACTGGGTTCATTCTCTTCCAACTTGTGATTATTTCTCTTTCCCCACCTTATTGTCACGTATTCACCAATTCAATCTACCATACTTCTTAGAGCTCTAATACTATATCGGATCATTCTGCTTTTATATGCTACACTGAAGGGTGGAATCTTAGAAATGGTATTTAAGTAAACTATCGCCTTATAATAAAAGTGAATGTAAGTAAAAAGTCGAAACTGTTTTCTACGTGTGTAAGACTAACAACTACATATGCCAACTATCTATCCAACATCATGGCCTGTATTTAGACCTATTTAAACATAAACATTCAGTGATGCTGACAAAGCTAATAAGGCATCTCCTTATCGTGTAACTGAAAGTTGCTGATGGCTTGCGCCATCTATCGGAATAAATATCAACTATTCTCGTTGATTTTAATTATTCCAGAATTGGCCCCATTCTTGATTAATCAAGAAAAGCTAACCACGTACGCGTTTCGGGCTGTTGGTCCTTATCAGCGTGGTGCAAGCTGTACCTCAACGACCAAAAAAACTGGTCATTCAGGCATCTTGAAAAAATCATGAAACGGGTAGTTAAGGCCAGAATTACGTGAGACCGCGACACAATGTGAAAAAATAGTACAAATGTAATAATGTACTGGGATAAGGTGCATAATTATGAAAAAAGGAATCTCCTTATCGTGCAACTGAAAGTTGCTGATGGCTTGCGCCACCAGCTTGATGCCTGAATGGCCAAATATTTGGTCGTTGAGGTACAGCTTACACCACACTGATGAGGGCCAACAGCTCGAAACGCCTCCGTGGTTAGCTTTTCTTGATTAATCAAGAATGGGTATTTGGCCAATTCTGGAATAATTAAAAATCAACGAGAATAGTTGATATTTATTCCGATAGATGGCGAAAGCCATCAGAAACTTTCAGTTGCACGATAAGGAGATGTCTTTTTCATAATTTATGCACCATATCCCAGTACAATATCACATTTGTACTATTTTTAAACAAAGCTAATAAGTGTTTGAAGATAAACGAGAGGAAAACTGTGCAGGTGCCCTGGATGGAAGCAAACACAAGCAGAGCGACGTATTCCGCTCTTACGTCATGACCCTCGAAGCTCTACTGGAAGACGAAGAGGTCCAGAAACGAGGAGTCACTTATGTCTTCGACCAGAAAGATTATCAAGTCAGTCACGCCTTTCTGGTGGGCGTGAGGGAGCTTCAGCGCATGATCCGTGTCGGCGAGGTAGGTCTGTCTGATCGGCAAGTAGGGCGTGAAGTCAAGGAAGATAGGCTCAGAGGAAAATGGACATGTTGGAATTTCCTCACAGAATTACGTATAAAGACAATTCACACACCTCCACCTTCAGTGTCTTCCTCTACTGAGGGTAGGTCTGACAATAACTCTGAAAGATATTACAGTGACCTTTATTGAAGACACACGAGATAACCAAGTGTGTATACACTCATGGACACAACTTGAGGAAGTTGTACCTTACAGCATGTATATCGGGATTGAGACAATAACTCTGAAATATATTACAGTGACCTTTATTGAAGACACACGAGATAACCAAATGTGTATACACTCATGGACAAAACTTAAGGAAGTTGTACCTTTCAGCATGTATATCGGGATTGAGACAATAATTCTGAAATATATTACAGTGACCTTTATTGAAGACACACGAGATAACCAAGTGTGTATACACTCATGGACACAACTTGAGGAAGTTGTACCTTACAGCATGTATATCGGGATTGAGACAATAACTCTGAAATATATTACAGTGACCTTTATTGAAGACACACGAGATAACCAAATGTGTATACACTCATGGACAAAACTTAAGGAAGTTGTACCTTTCAGCATGTATATCGGGATTGAGACAATAATTCTGAAATATATTACAGTGACCTTTATTGAAGACACACGAGATAACCAAATGTGTATACACTCATGGACAAAACTTAAGGAAGTTGTACCTTTCAGCATGTATATCGGGATTGAGACAATAACTCTGAAAGATAGTACACTGACCTTTATTGAAGACACACGAGATAACCAAGTGTGTATACACTCAAGGACGAAACTTAAGGAAGTTGTACCTTTCAGCATGTATATCGGGATTGAGACAATAACTCTGAAAGATATTACAGTGACCTTTATTGAAGACACCCGAGATAACCAAGTGTGTATACACTCAAGGACGAAACTTAAGGAAGTTGTACCTTTCAACATGTATATCGGGATTGAGACAATAACTCTGAAAGATATTACAGTGACCTTTATTGAAGACACCCGAGATAACCAAGTGTGTATACACTCAAGGACGAAACTTAAGGAAGTTGTACCTTTCAGCATGTATATCGGGATTGAGAGAATAACTCTGAAATATATTACAGTGACCATTATTGAAGACACACGAGATAACCAAGTGTGTATACACTCATGGACACAACTTAAGGAAGTTGTACCTTACAGCATGTATATCGGGATTGAGACAATAACTCTGAAAGATATTACAGTGACCTTTATTGAAGGAACATGGGTAATTATGTGTACAGAAAGGAATGCCACTCCGCCACAAGAGGATCCATTGGCTCAACCTACCCAAGTTCCTATGGGCCATTTATGAAATCCTTAAGTCTTTCGTGAGTCCCAAGCTACAGAAACGGGTAAGTTTCATTTCTCTTCAATAACTTGACATGTTCCATCTTTGCCCGAAGTCGGTGGACGAGTGGGTAAAACCCACAATTCCCGACAGTCATGAAGCGGGATTAAATCCCGCATTGTACACTTTTTCTGTTAAAAACCTGTTCATATTTTATTATATTTCTTGGTTTCTCAAGATGCCTCTGGGCCCAAAAATATTTTGGTCGCAGTGGTACAGCCTACTCCACGCTGACGAGCGTCAACAGCGCGAAACGCGTTCGTGGATGGCTTTTTCTTGATTTATCAAGAAATTGGGTTGGCCAAATATCAGGGAACATTCTAAATCAATGTGTAGTTGATTTCTGTTCCACCAGATGGCGCTCTGCCTTCTGTAAAGCACATGTGCTCCTGATCAGGATATGCCATTACTTGACATGTTCCATCTTTCCCGGTCCTAAACCCAGATGACAAAGGAGGGAGCAGTAACAAGCTCACTAAACAACCTGGGCTCAGCTGGCCATGCTGATAGTACCAGCTGTAAGGACTCCAGGGATACATGATGAGTTTGTACTCCATGTTGGCTGTACATGGTGTCTGTTCCTCATGTCAGAGGCGGCCATTTCTTTTGGAGCTAAGTCAGTGGCCTGAGTAGTGCTCCCAGTCTTAATGACAAAGGGGATACACGATGTACTCCATGTTGGCTGTACATGGTGTCTGTTTCTCATGTCATATTGGAGCCAAGTCAGTGGCCTGCTACTGAGTAGTGCTCCCAGTCTTAATGACAAAGGGGATACAGGATGTACTCCATGTTGGCTGTACATGGTGTCTGTTCCTCATGTCATATTGGAGCTAAGTCAGTGGCCTGAGTAGTGCTCCCAGTCTTAATGACAATGGGGATACAGGATGTACTCCATGTTGGCTGTACATGGTGTCTGTTTCTCATGTCATATTGGAGTCAGTGGCCTGAGTGGTGCTCAAAGTCTTAATGACATTCTACTTCACCCAGTCATTATGGTTGTCAAGCTAAAAAAAGAAAGGCTATCCCAAAAGTTCGTAAAAACTTGCAAAAAAATTGAAATACCAATATTATTCGCCGTTTTTTTTATGTATAATATCTTTGTATTATTTATAAATTATGTATTCACCATAATAATATTATTCACCAAGTAATAAGAAAAACAACGTTTTTTAGGAAAAAACAATCTTTTAGGACAACCTTATAAAAAAAGATTTATCACGTGAGAACGTCCTTGTAATCTCAGAACAATTTTTAACGCCTTGCCAAATGTTTTATTTACTTCTCCTGGGGAAGACAAAAGATTTTTGCCGAAACGTTGAGAAAATAAAAAAAAACTCTAACTGGCCGAAGTGTCTATTTTTCATAGAAATATGAATGCCACCGGCCAGGTAACCTCTATCTTCAGGATTATAAAAAAAGAATTAAGATGTCTTCTGCTTTTTTGTAATTTATAACATCCGTGTTGAAATAGATGTTCGTATATGTGATGTGTACGACAGGTAAAGGTCCACAGCTCCCACGATTCGTTCTATGAATTCGTACCCCAACGTCTTATGCCCAAGGAGTACGGTGGGGAAGTTCCTATGGAGGAATTAACCAGTAAGTAAACATACACCATTCACCTCTACACTACTCAACAAACTTCTACTATTTCTACTTTCTTTTTTTAATTAAATAAATAATTAAATATATAGTTATTATGTTATAATGCATTAGCACGCCATCTGTTATCAAAATTCGAAACTATTATAGACGCGTATGATTCTTAAAAAAAAAAAAATTGGTATAAAAAGTGGTAGATATTGTTTATTTTAAAAAAGAATCATACGCGTCTATAATACTTTAGAATTTTGAATTAAAGATTAATTTATGGATTGCTCAATTTTCAAAAAAATACAGAAACGTAACGCTGTATTTTAGAAAATGGTGTACGTATATAAGTAGAAATTGATTTCAAAATAAATCATTTCCCTGAGTAACATCGAGTCACTTAAACGTCCAGGAATTAAATACATTATTGGTTGAATGAAGCTATATTTAAGTTAAATAACAACAAATTTTCAATAGAGACCTTACAGCACTAAATCGTCTGATAAAAATTTCCACTTTTTATTCTTTTTTTTATATTTTTATCCAGAACTCTTAGCTAGCTGGTGATATATAGGTTTTTAACTTTTAATTAGACAATTTTAATTTACATTTAGACACTTTCATTTTTATTTAGACACTTTAATTTTAATTTAGACATTTTCAATTTTAATTTAGACATTTTTCATTTCAATTTAGACATTTTTCATTTTAATTTAGACACATGGACTTTTCTATTAAAAGTTCATGTGTCTAAATTAAAATGAAAAATATCTAAATATAAATTAAAATTATCTAATTAAAAGTTAAAAACCTATATATCGTTAAAATTTCCACTTTTTATTCTTTTTTATATACAAAATTCTTAGCTTAGCAGGTAAGAACATCTTCGTAGTGATATATTTATCGTCTGCAATAAATCAAAGAATCTACCAAGCTTCTGGTAAACTAGATTTTCTATTCGCATTAGAAGAAAGGGCGGCCATTTTGTAAGGTCAGCTCACGTCTAGACTTGCCTTCCTTATCACGGTATTTAGCTTGCTTCGCCCCAATAATTTTCCATTTTTTCTTTTAAAAACCTCCACATACTTCCTTCTGTTGCATCTTCACGGTGAGTTAGCAACAAAGGTCAATGATTTATATAAACGTATCTTAGTTTTATCATGGCGGGTCAGTGGTGTAATGGAATGAAGCGTCGTTTTTTAACACCCGGGTTCGAATCCCGTATTAGACTTTTTTTTTTCGGATTTTTTTTTTTAATTCAATTTAAAAGTTTATTGAATTCTTATAAAATTTCTAACCTTACCAGTATGTGTAAGTAACCAAAAAGGTCTCTTGGCATATTTATAATTTAAACCAAAAGAAATGCTCTATTGACGTATCTTTGTTTTATCATAGCGGGTCAGTGGTGTAGTGGAATAAAGCCTCGATTCTTAACAATAGTGACCCGGGTTCGAATCCCGTATTAGACTTCTTTTTTTTTCGGAATATATATATATTTTTAATTTAAAGGTTTCTTGAATTCTTACAACATTTCTAACCTTACCCGTGAGTGCAAGTAACCAAACAGGTCTCTAGCGTATTTGTAAGTTGAATCATAAGATAAAAACGTGCTATCTATACACTTGTAAGTGTAAAAGTTGAACTGCTTTCTTCATTCACACACGTAAAAAAAAGTGTACACGTGATACAAGCTAATGATAATCATGGTGGGTAGTTATAGTGACTGTCTTTTACTGTAAGTACACCACATGTCTACATATGGTACAGGCCATGATAATCATGGTGGGTAGTTAGCAACTAACTTTTACTGTATAAAAGCATGATTATCATGGCCACCAGACATTACAGTTACGGGCTATGTATATTTTTGGGGTTATGACATGACCTGTAAGTTCTATTGAAAGTGTTGAAATATATAATGATAAAGTACAACTTAGATTATAGATTACAAACACAAGGTAATAAGACACCAAATAAATAATTAGTGTGTGACGTTTCGGTAACAGCATTGTTACCATCTGTTTTAATGTCCATCCATACAGAGTTCAAAACAACAACTACTCACCCGTGCAGGCCCGGTCAGGCTCCGCCGCGGCACGTGGGAAAACATCCAATGTTCCCAGCACATCCCCCTTTTTAAGATTTGAAATATATATACATTACAAACTTTAAATGCATAACATAATTAATAATGAAAGCGATCCATGGGCTTAACAATTCGTCCACTCCGGGTTCTTATCTGGCCGTCTTCTGAGTCGTTAGAGGGATAATCCACAACTGGGGTCTTTTCATTTTCAACCAGTTCCTCCCCCGAAAAGGTCGGCGTCGATGGGTCGGCAGGATATTGCACTGTATCTCCTTTTCGTAGATGGAACCTGTTTTGACGTACAGTCCCAACTGGAGTATCAACCATATATGACCTTTGTGTCGATGCTTTCTGCTTTACAATCCCCCAGATTCGCATATCTGTAATCCAAACCGTGTCACCTTCGGATAGCTCCTCCATGTCCGTAGCTCCGCAGCGTCGATCATATCTGGATTTCATATCCTTTCTCATTCTCCCCTCCTTTCTTTTCAGGGTCTGAGAGTCCACCAACCTTGGATTAAGATTCTCTGGTGCAATTGGCAAGGTCGTTCGGAGTTTACGTCCCATGAGAAGCTCAGCAGGGCTGTAACCGTTCTCCAAAGGGGTCGATCGATACTCCAGGAGTCCAAGCGATGGGTCTTGATTTTTCTTGAGGATCAACTTAGCAATTTTCATACCTGCTTCTGCCATCCCATTGCTCTGCGGTAATCGAGGACTTGAAGTGACATGTGTGAATCCGTACTGCATTGCGAAATTTGAAAATTCACGAGCAGTTCCAAATTGCGTCCCATTATCGCTTACAACAGTTTCTGGTATTCCATGTCGGGCAAATATGGATTTGCAACTACGCACCACCACATTGGCTGTGAGCCGATCCAGCTGAATCATTTCAGGAAAGCGAGAATAATAGTCAATGACGACTAGATACCACTTATTCTCGAACTTGAATAAATCCATTCCAATCTTTTGCCACGGTCGTGTAGGAAAGTTGGTTGGTATCAAAGGTTCATGTTTTGAGACGGCTTCCTGGATACAGACACTGCACTTTCTGACCGTTTCCGCGATCTCTTCCGAGATTCCAGGCCACCATACCGTCTCACGTACGCGAAGTCTTGTTTTTGTAATCCCATAGTGCCCAGCGTGCAATTTATCTAGGATCTCCAGTTTCATACTTGCTGGAATAACAAGACGGCAGCTACGCATCAGTAGTCCATTTTGAACGCCGAGTTCATCCTTGACATGCCAATAAGAGAGCAGAGCCTGTGACATATTCTTCTTATCTGGCCAGCCTTGCTCAAGGTAGTTGACTACCGCTTTCAGGGTCGTATCTTCTTGTTGAGCTTCAAAAATCTTCGTCAACATCTCGTCTTTGTCGGGCTCTTCCAATCTTGTTTTGAGCTTTTCTATCAAAGGTATTGGTACCCGTCGAGGAGTATGCACAGCATATGGTTTTGCTCCAGGTTTCAATTTGATTTCGTAAGGGTTTCCGATCTGTCCCAGTCCTTCAAATATTTCAGGGAATTCCTTGATCGGGTTAATTCTAGTCGCAACCACTTCAATCCGCCTCGCCAGGTTCAAGAGCTCACATGCCCGGCGACTCAGAAGAGGTTCACTCAAACGACGAATGACATAAATCTTCTCCTTGATTTCATAATTGCCATTTCGCAGCGTTGATATAAACATACTCACAGTCTGAAGTTCGGAAAATTCAGCAGCTCTAATGTTGATATCACTTTCCACTAGTCGTTGCTGTCCCATTATCTTCTTGAAGAGACACAGAGGAACACATGTAACATCCGCCTGGGAGTCGAGCTTGAACTTCACCTGTTTCCGTTCACATGGATTTCTGCTGTCCATCGCCTCCTGCACTCGCCTTCATCATCATCGAGATTAGATGAATCCTCCACAGCTGAGACCTCTAGGAGAAAACCAATTTCTTCATCGAGTTCAGAAACAGCTTTGACTTCCGCAGTCTTCGCCTGCTTATCTGGGCAGCAATTTGCAAAATGGCCAGTTTTTGAACATAGGTTACATCTTTGTCCTTCAGCACGGCAAGCCTACCCTGTGGGTGAAACCTCCGTATTTTGGACATCGTGATCTTGTTTTGGCTGACTTCTCCTTCTTCCTCGAAGGCTGCTGTTGTTGTTTCGGTGATTGTTTCTTCGAGTTGAACTTCACCTGATTGACCTTTTGGCTTGTTGAGGGACGCTGCAGGTCGACTTGCTGCTGTCGAACGGCTTCCTGCTGTCGAACCATTTTCACCGCCTTTTCCAAAGTCAGTTCGCTGTCCAACTGCATTCTTTCAGATAAAGCTTTGTCCCTCACTCCAACCACTAATCGGTCACGGATCAACTGCTCATGAAGACCCTCAAATTCGCAACTATCAGCCAATTTGTACAATGAAGTGATGAATTCGTCCACTGGCTCCTGATCCTCTTGGATTCTTAAATTAAATTTCGCACGTTCGTAGATAATATTCTTTCTGACACAGAAGTGGCTGTCGAACGCCTTGAGGACGGAATCAATTTTCGTTGCCTCTTCCTCCTTTTCGAACTTGAAGGTCCTGAATATATCATCCGCGCGGTCACCCATCAAGTATATGAACAAATCGATCTTGTTCGCCTCCTCTTTCTTCTTCATTCCACTGACCACGAGGTATCGTTCGAATCTCTTCCTCCATTTGGGCCATTCGTTGGGAGTCGAGAAGTCGAAAGTTTCTGGAGGTTGAATCTGAGTCATGTTGAATTATCTTCAAAGGTACGCAAAAATCGATATTTGCAATATACGGGTTCGTATTTTATCCAGTTATCTCTGCCACCATGTTTTTAATGTCCATCCATACAGAGTTCAAAACAACAACTACTCACCCGTGCAGGCCCGGTCACGCTCCGCCGCGGCACGTGGGAAAACATACAATGTTCCCAGCACACCATCTTTCAGTGCTTTTGTTTGAAGATGGTAACAACATTGTTACCGAAACGTCACACACTATTTAACAAGCAAATGATAATCATAGTGGGTAGTTAGCAACTAACTTTTACTGTATAAAAGCATGATTATCATGGCCATCAGACATTACAGTTACAGACTACGTAATTTTTGGGGTTATAACATGACCTATGAGTGTTGAAATGTTGAATTATAGAATGTAATATGATGTACCATGATGATGTAATCATTGTGCAGACCGTTGGATTGCAATCCTGGAGTCCAAGAAGGAGAGTCTGCTGAAACTTGACAAGATGGGAGTCAATGAAGAGAAACGGCCTAAGTCTTAAGTCCTTTAGCTTATATATCTCTCCAACCAAAGTTCCTATGTATCGGTGTGTATATATTTTCTCCCTTTCCTTCTTTTTCCCCAGCTGTATAAAACCCCAAAGAAGGAACTGAATTTTGTAAGGTTGAGGTACTGTGTAAACGATCTTTTTTATCTTTCTGTGTATAGTTATTAAATATATATATATACTCCTATATACATACTTTCTGATGTGTGTCTTATTTACGTATAACATTATATTTGCATATATCATTGGAATTACTGATTAAAGATATTCACTGGAATGGCGCTCTCCTATTGGTTCGCTACGATGGCGCCGCCAATGCACGAGACACTTCTGTCACCGTTTGCTTTTGGTTCAGTGGTAGAATGCTCGCGGGCGCCCCGGGTTCGATTCCCGGCCGATGCATTTTTTATTTTTACAATTTTTAAAACTCATTTATATATTATAGTGGCGGGCGCCCCGGGTTCGATTCCCGGCCGATGTAATATATTTTTTTTTTTACAATTTTTAAAACTCATTTATATATTATACAAGAATGACATCCACGGCGCCAATTTATAATTATAACGAATAGTATTTTAATAAAAGCATTTAATCGGGTAAACCCCGGGCGTTGCCCGGGTCATTCGGCTAGTACAGTAGAACAACCACCATTAGAGGGCACTCCCGCTAGGGGACACCTCTCTACAAAGGACAGTTTCCATCACCAATACAGTAGAACAACCTCCATAAGAGGACACCTCTCTACAAAGGACAGTTTAATCACCAATACAGTAGAACTACCTCCATGAGAGGACACTCCCGCTAGAGGACAGCTCTCTACAAAGGACAGTTTCCATCACCAATACAGTAGAACTATCTCCATGAGAGGACACTCCCGCTAGAGGACACCTCTCTACAAAGGACAGTTTCGATCACCAATACAGTAGAACTACCTCCATGAGAGGAGACTCCCGCTAGAGCACATCTCTCTACAAAGGACAGTTTCCATCACCAATACAGTAGAACTATCTCCATGAGAGGACACTCCCGCTAGAGGACACCTCTCTACAAAGGACAGTTTCGATCACCAATACAGTAGAACTACCTCCATGAGAGGAGACTCCCGCTAGAGCACATCTCTCTACAAAGGACAGTTTCCATCACCAATACAGTAGAACTACCTCCATGAGAAGACACTCCCGCTAAAGGACACCTCTCTACAAAGGACACTTTGGCTCTGTAACTAGCTGTCCTTTACAAAGAGGTAATTCTACTGTATTTAGCAACTCTCCAGTAAGAAGACACCTCTCCCTAAAGGACACTTTGACTCTGTAACTAGGTGTTGTCCTTTACAGAGAGGTAGTTCTACTGTATTTAGCAACTCTCCAGTAAGATGACACCTCTCCCTAAAGAACACTTTGGTTCTGTAACTAGCTGTCCTTTCCAAAGAGGTAGTTCTATTGTATTTAGCAACTCACCAATAAGAGGACACCTCTCCCTAAAGGACACTTTGACTCTGTAACTAGGTGTTGTCCTTCACAGAGAGGTAGTTCTACTGTATTTAGCAACCCTCCAGTAAGAAGACATCTCTCCCTAAAGGACACTTTGACTCTGTAACTAGATGTTGTCAGAGAGGTAGTTCTACTGTATTTAGCAACTCTCCAGTAAGAGGACACCTCTCCCTAAAGGACACTTTAGCTCTGTAACTAGGTGTTGTCCTTTACAGAGAGGTAGTTCTACCTTATATAGCAACTCTCCAGTAAGAGGACACCTCTCCCTAAAGGACACTTTGACTCTGTAACTAGGTGTTGTCCTTCACAGAGAGGTAGTTCTACTGTATTTAGCAACCCTCCAGTAAGAAGACATCTCTCCCTAAAGGACACTTTGACTCTGTAACTAGATGTTGTCAGAGAGGTAGTTCTACTGTATTTAGCAACTCTCCAGTAAGAGGACACCTCTCCCTAAAGAACACTTGGCTCTGTAACTGGGTGTTGTCAGAGAGGTAGTTTTACTGTATTTAGCAACTCTCCAGTAAGAGGACACCTCTCCCTAAAGAACACTTGGCTCTGTAATTAGGTGTTGTCCTTTACAGTGAGGTAGTTCTACTGTATATAGCAACAAAAATTCCATCTTCTTGTAATGAGAAATTCATTAGAAATTACTTGATGTTTTTGAAGAATTAAAGAAAATAGATTGGGTGTTGGTGGAAGGATGGTCTAAACCATTTATTTTTGACCGCTACAACCCGGAATCGAATCTTGTATTGAGCACTTTTTTTCTCATTAAAAAAATCCAATGGCCCCCGGTTTTTGCAAAAGACCAACCCCACCAGCGAATGCAAGTAACCAAACAGGCCTCTGGCACATTTTTAAGTGGAAAGTCAAACTGCTTTTCAACATGTGTAGACATGTGGTGTACTTACAGTAAAAGACAGTCACTAACTACCCACCATGATTATCATGGCCTGTACCATGTGTAGACATGTGGTGTACTTACAGTAAAAGACAGTCACTAACTACCCACCATGATTATCATGGCCTGTACCAAGTGTAGACATGTGGTGTACTTACAGTAAAAGACAGTCGCTAACTACCCACCATGATTATCATGGCCTGTACCATGTGTAGACATGTGACAATTTTTTTTTGACAATTAAAATTACTTTATTGACCTCTTAGTCAATTAAGAACACTCCGGAGAGTTAAGCAATGCAAAGTATTTACAGCAACAAAAAACAACAGGGGGTGCCCTCAAAGAGGGTCTGGGTTAGGGAGGCAAGGAGGCCCTGAGCTCAGAAAGCTTCCCGCGAAGAAAAGGATCCAAGTCCAGAGCGCGCTCCAAGAGAGCGTCAAGGATCTGAGCCAGAATGTTCCTTTGCCTAGGCAAAAGTTGCTCGATGAGTTCCTCCCTGTCCCTGGGGTTAAGGGTCGCATCCGTGAGTTCTGATTGGTCGATACCCGATTTGGACGTAGGCCCCAAGTCGGGTTCTTTCATGAAGATCTGAAACAGAGATAGTGACATCTGCCATTGGGTCATGTCCGGATCATCCTCCAGGGCAGGCGGCGGAGGTGTCATCACAGCAGGCATCAGTTCTTCGCTGTGGGAAGTAGGTGGCGTTGGTCCAGAAGGCCGAGGCGCAGGCAGTGGGGGTGTTGACAGTAAAAGACAGTCGCTAACTACCTACCATGAAGTGTATATGTCAATTATTTCAACAAACAGACTTGACAAGATAAAAAGAACATCAATTTATTTTTACAGTAACAAAAATATCTCAGATCTATTTACATAATATGTACATAAAGAGACACCTCTCCCTTTAAAAATACATAAAATTAATACATTTGTTTATCACCACAGTATAGAATGTTATAGTGATGA